>JAFIDM010002131.1:7134185-7188236 GCA_023159025.1 Thereuonema tuberculata
TCTCTCTCTCTCTCTCTCTCTCTCTCTCTCTCTCTCTCTCTCTCTCTACTATGTTTATTTGTATCTTCTTTTTTTTTATGAATTCTTGTGTTTCTTATTGTGTATTTTATACACTTTTAATATCCGTTATATTCGGTTATTTTGCTTTTTTATGTTATTTTCTATTTGAAATTGTATATTTGTTTGTATATTGTTTATTTCCTTATATATTAGTTATTCTTTGAGAGATACTGTAACTGGGTATATTCCCGTTGTATCTTTCTTACAAAATAAAATAAATAAATAAAATTAATATTAAATTGTAAACATTAATTAAAATTAATAGTTCTGAATTAATATGGCGATTGAGTTATTCTGGCTGATAGAATTTAGGTTTGGTTTTTACGTGGGTTGATCATTTTTTCTATCTGATTAAATCTGTTTCAAAGGGATCACCTCCGAACCATGTCTCATTAGTGTATATATCAATTTAAACATTTTTTCGTTCTTCTATAATGTCTGCACCATGAGAGTATCTCAGAGACGTACGAGACCTCTTAAAATTCGAAGTTCAGATATAAAAACAAAAAAAAATTCTATATTTGTAAATATATAGGGCTTAACAAAAATACTAAGGGATGATCAAACAAAACCTTGGAAAAGAAAAAGTCACATCAAGGTTTCTTCAAAAAAAGAATTAAAAAAAGTCTAAGCTGTTTTAGCGGATACAAAAGTACGATTTAAATATATAAAAGTGGAAGCCCAAGAAAAATGCTTCCACTCATAGCCATAAGAGAGCGAGCTTCAAGATACTGGATGATACAAATTTAAATCCTATGGAAAGGAAATAAGAAAAAATAAAGACTCTCAAAATAGTATCGAAAAAGAACAAATTCGGTACAATACGCAAAATTTAAAACTGAAATATTTTGTAATGAAAATTGCTCGTAGACATTTACCAGAGTTAACATTGAAAAATTTGATGTTTATAAATGTTAATATCAATAAAAATCTTTTGACGAGTGACAGTCTATTATAGCTGTTTCTCACATGTTTGTCATCATCAGATAAGAATTGATGAATATTAGTTCAAGACTATTGATGAATATTAGTTGAACTTAGGACAAATTAATTAAAAATTAATTAATACACTGATTACTCTTGAAGTCTTCAATTTGACGACGGAAATTAAAATCGTAGGCACAGAATAATATGAGCGGATTGTTTTTAAGTATAAATTCGGGCGTTTCATTATATAGTATAAAAGCGTTATTTTGTCTGTCATAAGACTTTACGTTTTTCCAATTTTGTGACCAAACTATAAGAGATAGAGTGGTCATGTAAATGGATAAAATGTAGATCTTTTTAAGACAAACAAAATGCTACAAAAATCTTTCGAAAAAAGTTTTTGGTTTCCAAGATGGCGCCTTTTAAAGGGTCAAATTTTGACTTTTTCTCAATTTAAACGAAAAGTATAAAAGATGGAAGAGAACATTATATTGAGAAAATGTTGGTATTTGAAAGTTCTATCGAACGATATATCACTTATTCACAAACGCTTCAGTGTTTGCAAGATACATGCAAAAATGTGAATTTTCTGTGTGTGACGCCGACCCGCAATACATCCGAGTTATTCGGAGAAGCCACAACGGCCTGGGAAGTTATATATTCTCCGACGATCGCAACATTAATTTGCTAAATAAATATTTTGTTTTTTTTAATGCTATATATGCAAGGGTTCCGGAGCGAAGCGACGGTACCCGGCTATTATTATTATATATTATAAAAACGTATATTATAAAACGTTATTCTGTCTGTCATTCTGTAAGCAAAATGCTAAATTACAAATTACTAAAATGTTACTGAAATAGAGAATCTATTCATAAAAAATGAAAATATATTAAACAACTGTCCAACTATACTGATTGGCGACATAAATATAGATATTTTCAAAATGAATAAAAACAATGTAGTACAGAAATATATAAAACTTATGTGCAATAATGGTTTCAAAAATCGTCTTTACGGAACAACAAGAAACTATACAATTCATGGAAATGCGAAAACAAATATAGATCAATTTTCATAAATAAACATGATATCAAAACACCAGGAATAATATGTAAAGAACGAATCGGATAACAGTTGAAAATGAGAAAATAACACATCCAAATGTAATCTATAAAGAACTAATCAATGATGTTAACAAAACAAAATTCATGAAAATCTACATCTATAAAAAGAAAAGTCCTGACTCACTCACTCACTGACTCATCAACGCTCACCCCAAACCCTTGGATCTAGAAAGCTGAAATTTTGCACAGAGGTTTCCTTTATGATGTAGACAAGGAATAAGGCCGGTAAACTGACTATGAAGTGCATGGCGACAACCCCAGGTGTGTGGCGCCAACCCGCAATACACCTGAGTTAAGTGGAGAAGGACACAACTGGCTGGAAAGTCATATATTCTCCGATCTCAATATTAATTTGCTAAATAAATAAAGTTTTTTTTTTAATGTTATATACGCAAGGGTTCCGGAGCGAAGCGACGGTACCCGGCTAGTTGCTTATAATTAATAATTGTTCTGTTCGTTTTCCTTTCAGTTATTCTTTGATGTGAGTGTCTTTTTAAAACAGAATTCTTTGAGCTTTCTATGATTGATTTTATTTATTATCCACCTGTCCTTCTTGTCGTCGTTTTGCTGTCATCAAAGGAAGGTGAAATCTGACATTTGAAGCGTCAAGAAAACAGTCGGGAAACATTTCGGAATTTCTAATAAAATTGTCAGAACTCTTTGCATGAACTCAAGAAAGATGAATTGCATTTCGAGCAGAAATCTACTTTAAGTAATAAAAAAAGAAATAACAAAAGCAAATAAAATTTCTCATCCTCATTTAATTAAAGATCTTTAAAGAATAGAGTTTTAAAAAATATTTTAATATGAGGAAAGAAATTAAAATTTAACGACTATTTCCATAAAATAAAAATAAGAAAACACTCCCTGAAATAAATTAAAGCCTGATTCTCTTAAAAGATTATTTCTTTCTTAATTTTTATTTTGTTTTTTGTTTTTTAAGAATGATAAGAAAAACGATATCTCGCATTTTTAAATTCTAACAACTGCAGAATATTTATTTTTTAAAAAGTCGATTAAATCTAAGAATAATTAATTAAATTGTTAAATAATTGGTAATTTTAGTCATGGGAACTATGAACAATAATATATCACTACATTTATAATGAATTAGTAAATGGATTAATATTTATTGTTGGATTTCAAAGTTTCTCAACAAGGATCTACACAGGAAATTTTCAAATACAAAAGTTACATTCGTTTGAGCAGAAATAAATGCGTGTCAGGAGCATTCATTGACAGGTTGAAAAGCTTTTGGGGTTTAGAAGAGGATACATAACACATGCTTGCCTGCAAATTTTGAAAGTACGTTTAAAATGAAAAATATGTTGATTTTTTGTTTCGACATTAATTTTTTTATATATGTACATTGTATGTACATATATGTACTTAATTTCAAATATACATACATATGTATGTATATTTGAAATTAAGTTTACTTCTTTTCTAAGACATATGACGTATGGCATTGATAACACTATATTTATTTAAAATTAATTTAAAATTTTGTAAAATATTCTTGTAATTTTATGAAACTACCATGCATGTTTATTTGCTTTGCGTATACTTTTAAATACTATTGAGCATTATGTTAATAGTTTGTTTCCACTATATCTTCATCAGTAGCAATATGAAGGAAAATGTCCTGATTTGAAACGGATAGAATAAATCAAATCTTATCCACAAAGTAAATTTATCTAATACCTTGTGCTCAGAAATCATATTTCATTAAATCTGTTTTGTGTTTGATGATGCTCATCAGCTAGAACTAGTAACCAATGGACAGACAGACAGGGTATCGACAATATCTTCCTTAAGAAAATAAGGTAAAAATAAAATCGTACTAAAAATAAGACAGATATATCATTCTCTTTTAGGGAGTTTTTAATTACTATCTTAAGCTGTTATTATTTGTTTTATGAAAGTTAACGATTGAAATCATTAAACAAATGAATGAGAAAATACGCTTAAATGAGAGTTTACAGAGAAATGCTTTAATTTCTACTCAAGGATGATTTTATTTGTAGGACAGCAGAGGATCCTTAATGGAATGTTTCTAAAATAACAACTTAGTCAAGAATCCAAGAAAATAATATCCAAGGGGCGAAATTATGATTTTAAGATTAGGATTTCATTCTTTAGCAAAAGTGTCCCGTGAAAACGAAAGAAATTTAGTTTCGAGATATGAAAAGCTATTTATTATTTGATGGATAAATCAATCCTTTGAATTATTATATCGCCATGACAAAACAAGGTATTTTAAGAACGTATTTCCTCATTAACACACACTGCAGAGAAAAGAGATTTGGAAACAAAAGTTTTTTAGACTGTAATTTTAAGTTGAAGACAGATGTCAGATGTCTTTTCTGATGAACATATTCAAAACTGTTTGTTCTACACTTTAAATAAAATTAATCCACTGTGGCCTTTAGGGGAACTAAGCCTCCTGCCGTTTCTTGATGAACGGGACTAGATCGAATGACTAGATCGACCCGTCTTTAACTGCCTGGAAAGAAACCTATTCATCAGAGGTCAGGATGGAACCTAAGAGAAGAATTCATTGCGGAAAAATCCCCGACCTCCGCCGGGCGATGGATCCTGGTCCTTCCAGCTCGAAGTCAAATGTATTACCAACCACTTAATTGTTTTTAATTGTTTTAAATCCTTTAAGCTGAAAATTTAGTAAGATTACGAAAATATATTTTTGGAAGACGCCTTTGGATTTTGGAATATATAACATCAATATTTAAGGAATATTGGGCGAAAATGCACCAAAATGAATTGGAATTCCATTCAACGTTCCTAATATTTAAAAATAATAAAATAATAAATAATAATAAATAATAATAAATAATAATAATTCACTTCTACGCATTACATTCTTTTCTTTTCAGTTGATCTTTACTTTTTCTTAATTTCCAAATGACTTCTTTTTTTCCCTACTCACATTCTTTTCTATCATTGTATAACTTTTACTCTTCTCCGTTTTTTAAACTTTGATCCTATTTTTTTATTCTAATCTTAACTATACGGATTTGCGAAATTAGCAGGCTTTGTTAGCGACCCATTTGAGATCTATTGCGATAGCGACCAAAATCGATAGCTGTTGCGTTTGTCCTGTCCGTACGTCCGTGTCTGTCCATCTCTAACAACTCCCGAACAGAAGGTCGGATCGACAATCGGATTTCACCATCGTGTTCAGAGGCCCAAACAACATGTTCGAGATATTTGGCATTGTTTTCATAGGATTTCCGCTATTAGCTTAAATGTTAGAAATGCAACCATCTGATTTGTCAGCTGTAGCTAGATGAGTAAGGTCTCGGATTCATATACTGAAGGTTGTCGGTTTGAATCCGTAAGCTTATATATAGTTGTTTTTTTCTCTCTCTCTCTTAACATTTTTTTCTTAGTGTCCGCTTGGGTTTTTTTTTTCTTTTTTCTTTTCTTATTTTCCTAATTTTTTTTTTATTCCTTACGTTATTGTACTTCCTTTTTCTTATCATTATTTTAATTTCTTTTTTGGGTTATTATGGGTCGCCCTTAAATTTATGCTTTAGCAGAAAATTATATTCAGTTTTCACTGTTTTCTGTTGGGGTAATAGTTTTAAAAGGTTTCCCCGATAACATAAAAAATAATTATAAATACAATATCATATTATTATTTCCTTTGGGATTTAACTATTTTAATCTTAAAAAAGTTAATCTACTAATTTTTAATCTCACAAACGGTTAAAGCGTTCTCAAAATTTACTTAAGATTGAAAGTTTATGCTAATTAAAATAGTTTGAGAGAATAATTATAATAAACAGGAATAATTCAACATTACAATAATGTTGAAGTTTGTGCTTAGAATTCTCTATACCTTCCGAGTGGAAAAGATTTTCTTTGTTTCTTTTATGCAATGATTTATGATCGTTGAACTATTTTTTTTTTTTTGTCATTCACATGCCAAGTTTTTTTTATATCCGTGGAAAAGCGCAGCTATTAAAGCTGACTGATTTTGACCCTTAAATGTTGTTTTGGAGCGAGTTTTTCTCTGATAATCCATGGGAAAAGGGCCATTTTCTGCCTACCGTGTTGTTACTGGCTGACTTCATCCTTAATGTCCATTGATTCTTTTGTGGGATGGCCACGATGCGATCTCGGACTTATCTCTGACTGTAATCAGATACTGGATTCAGATACTGTTACACGTATCTCGCAGTTCTACAAAGTTGTTTTCTCTTGCAGATTTGGCTCTTTAACTGTTTCTTGTCTAGGATGTCTGCTGACTAGGCGGTCTCTGAGGACCTTCCCTACCACCTGGCCCAGTGCCCAGAGATAAGTGGGTCTGAATACGGCTTTGACACACCGCCGTAAATCGTAATTAAGAAATCAATGGAACTTTGAACCAACTCAGGGCTTCGATTAACGCGAAACGAAATTGGAACCAAGAAATGCCTGATGTATTTTTTTCCTTTCTTCCTCCCCTCCCCTTTTTTTTTCGTTCTCTTTCGTTTCGGATTTTATTTTTACTCTTGATTTCTACAAAGGAAATTGGAAATGAAGCACAACACGACACTTTCATAGTCCCAGTAGGAAATGAGAAATTGAAGAAAAATTGTGGCTGGCGCCAACGGAAGATAAGAAATTGGACTCACATCTGTTGAAACATTTGTCTTATTAACATTATTGTTTAAAATTCTCAAAGTTTAAGTCACCCTTATTCTAAGATTATCTTATTCTAAGATAAACAATCTTCAATTGTTTTGTCAGAGTTGATGATAAAATTGTAAATCTTCTCAGATCTCTTAATCTTACATACTAGAGTGGTGTAAGCAGCTTATCGGTTACAACTCAGTTGGATTTGATTTCCAGAATTGTTTGATATTTTCTTCCCCCGTCTTCCTTTTAGGATAATATAGATAAGGAAAGCTAAACTCTTTATATCTATGTAGTCCTATGTGTGAGCTTTTGTATGTATGTTTCGATACTAAAGTTTTAACGAGTGAATTATTTCTTGGCTTACATATTTATGGGCAAGCAACCATCTAATTTCGAATATTTTTGGGAGGGTTATCCCTGTAGAGAAATTTTTTCGAACAGATAACAAGGATTTCCATTAGAAAAGGTTTAAAAAGGAAACAAGCGTTATTCGACATGATTAAAACGACTAAATTTAGGCGATTTACCTTAGCATTTAATTATAACTTTAGCATTATAGAAATGGAAAATCTTAAGTACAATTGTTCGCATTGTAGGCCTATTTATTCCAATCGTAGTTTAGAAATTATAAAGACTAATCTTTTATAATATTATCTCAACTTCAAGAAAGAAAGAAAAATAATAACAAAATCCCTCAAGATCCTAAGGAAAATAGGTATTAAGTTCTTTCAGGAACTTTATGTTAATTCTGTTTAATGTTTAATGAAACACAATAAAGACGCTGGAATTAAAAGAAACCTTAGTGTGGGAAATTATAATTCAGTTTCTTTTTTACTTCTAGTCTCAAAAGTTGATTTTAATAATTCACTTTCAGTTAATTAAAAAATTTCAAGCTAAAATTCCAATTCCAGTTTTTAAAGCCTGTGACGCTGTGTATAGAAAACCTAGTCTCATATGGAATTCGATGAACAATTTGTTGGTAAAGGATGTTGTTATTACCCCAAATAATAAAATTGTATCTCATTACTATCTGAAAGTGAAAGTTTTAAGTCTCGGAAGGCTCCCCGGCGTTTCCTGATCAACGAGACTAATCCCAGAAAAGAAAGCCAGAGAGATGGGTGGATCCTAGGACGCAGTCTGATGGGAAATTCAACGTGGAAAAATTCCCGACTTTCTCCCGCGATTGAATCCGGGTTCCAATCCTCAGTCACTTGACTACCACTTGAATTGTTTTACTAATTTTGCTTAAGTGTAATAATACTTTAAACGTAATAGATTTTTATGTGAACGATCATTGTTCGTTGACTATTATATATATACTATATCTATTCATTGACTATTTCCGTTTTATAAAAATATCGAATGATAAAACACTCGCCAGAATTTTAGTAATATAGATTCTGACATTATAGTTTGAATGGAAGTTGTTAGAATCAAATGCAATGTATCGATACAAGATTTTTTTTTATATAGCCTATAATTTCAGATATGATAAATAAGATATCTTTTGCTATTGTTGTTTGTTTATTTCCTGAAATATATTTCGGAAAAAAAGTTTTACTTGTTTATTAATTTTAAGTAGAAACCTTTCGAAGGAGATCTTCATCTGCAAAGAAAAATTGAAAAACTAGGACTAAAAAATATTAATAAAAGATTAATGGAAAAGTTTGATACCTAAGGCATTTTCGTCCTTTCAGTAAAATTGATGAAGAAAAGTTAAGCTTAAGGGCTTTAGTTCAATGTCTAAAATGATATCGTATCGAATTTCTTCGCTTTTTCTCAGGCATTTTAAGGAATTAGGAAAACAGCTTCACTTCATAATATTCAAAGTAGATTCAATCTAACAGCTATTTTTTTCTTTTAAAAAATAATTAATTAAAAAAAAGTAAATATTAAAATATAAAAAAATATAAAATTTTAAAAGTCAATATAATATGATATGATTTTTTTAATGTAAAATGTTCGTTGTCAGATTTTATTCGTTGGTTATTTGTCAGACATTTGAAATCTTACGTCTATTGATGTTAATGCTAATTAATAAGCTTTCATGTGAAAGCATCTAAAACGTCTAAAGAATCTAAACAGCTTTGAGGTATTTAAATGAAATTTAAATATATATTACTGTAATCTAATAAAGCCTGCATATTTACTAAACTTACTAAAACTTTTTCGGACCAGCAGTCTTTCTAGTTTTTGCTTGGTTTAATGTTTTCAAGCTCAGTCACATACATTGTTCTATTACTGGTCTGGATTTGATTTATAGGCCGACAGACGGTTTTTGACGATCGCGTTTGCGCGAGAATTACGAAAAACACGAGATCTGGCCATTAGCCTCTTCAGCAGGTCTCAAGGAATGCAGTATTTTGAATGTCTGTCACTAGGAAAATGCTAGAGAAAAAATGTTGGATTTTTACCTTCAGCGTAGAGACGATGGATGCAGCGGCGAATAAGGCATCGGTCAAAATCGTCTACATCAATAACGGGGCTTGCTCGTGATCGCTTCTTTCCCGGAGTCGATAAGCCTTCTTTCTCGCCATTTTGTGATAAAACATAGATAGAGGCTATTCTCGCGTCAATCACGTGAAATCGCGAAAATTCGGGATCATCAGGATCCGTCTGTCGGCCTATAGCAACTTGTAGTTGTTCTAAAGCTACGCGAACACCATGCTATTTTTCAGCAACTTAGTCCTCCGATTTTGATGTCACGAGTTGATATAAACCTTTGTCAACCCCGAACAGGATGCAACTCGATATGCAACTCGGACGATCAACCGATCCATGACAACGCAGATTTTAAATGCGTCACGTGTGACGTCAAGCAAAATTCGGTTATGTCGTTTCAAACATAATATATGAGTGATTGATTTGCAACATATGATAAATATTTTTTTCAAAATTATTAGCCGCTATGGAATTGAATTTCATGGTATTATTTCGAATCAAAAGTAACGAATGACCAATAGCCAATAAGAAACAATGCTCCCCTGGAAACAATGACGTCATAACTGTTGCATTACCGCGTCAGCAGCCTTCCCTTAATGCAATGCGTTTCCCAAACCCGATGTGGAAAATCGAGGTTTTTAAACCTCTCTGATAAATTCTGCCGCATACAATTACTGCATTTCAGTATAAACTTTATTTATGCATGAAAGAAACTCGCAATACTCTTGATATTCATTGAGTATGACCATGTCTTCAAAACGAATCGGCAAATATCATTTTCGACGCCATTTTTTTCATGGGCGTTGTTTCACAACTGTGTTCCAACGCTGCCCTGTGATTGAATAATTCGATGCAATTTTTCGAGTTGCAGGTGTAGGAACAACTCGAATTGCATGACAAAAGTTGCAGTTAAGTTGCATATAAACGGGCTCAAGACTGTCTATATATCTCAAGACTGTCGTGACGTCAAAATCGGACGACTAAATTGCTGAAAAATTGCTTGGTGTTCGCGAGGCTTAATATAAAGCTTTCAATAACGTTTTGCCTATTTTTCACTTGAAATTACTGAAACGTTATTTCTATTGTGTTTCTCGTCGTTATTTCGGTGTTTCGTAAGTTTATGATAATCAAAGATAAGTTAAACTTAGAAATCTATAATAATTTCCTATGTACAATCTTAGTTTCTCTAAATTGTAGGGTATTAATTCATTTGCAGAAGGTCGTAACTCATCTTTCTGTAATTAGATTACTATTTAGCTCATTATGTTCACCTGCAGATTGTGTTAATAAACCACTAGATGTATTCAATACAAAGTGGTTTCTTGCAGGGATTCTACAAATAAGTGCTCGAAGTGCCACTAATTAGACTTTAATAACATGCTTGGTTGCAAAATCGATTTTTATTTTGAAAAACTTCCAGCCTTGCATTTAACACACTTTAGGATTTTGTTTTATGTAGCTAAGAATAGCAGCAGCCGTTGCCATAGCGAAAAGTTAAATAATACAAAAATCGGTTCAAATTAAATTTGCTTTTGACCCTTCATTTCATTTCACATCACTCTGGGTGCTATGCGGAAAAGTTTCTGAAGTATTGTACAGAAATTTATTGAAGTCCTTCCCTTCCTCCTTTTTTTTTTCAATTACACAAAAAGCAGATGATGATTTCGATCCGAACAGCAGATGGAAGTGACGACTGCGCTTTTATCCTGTGTAAAAGGATAAATTGATGGTAATCATAAGATAAGATGGCGACCATTCAATTCCTTAATTGAGCGTGGGAAAGCTATTTCTATAAAGTATCAGAGTTCTAGAAAGCTTAATGGTGATAGATCCGTTAACAAAACGATTACTCAGAAGCGACATTAGATGGAGGAGCTGTTTTAAATTTATAGTTAATAGAAGGAAACAAATAAGCATGTGTTTCACTCACGTGGGATCACTGATTTAATTTTTTGAAATATTTAGTAATTCAAAAGCTCTTTCAAATCTAGCTTTGAATGTTACGAGCCATTATTATTCCTAGTTATCAGTTCAATAGTTAGTAATGCTAAAGTGTAATTACAAATCATGCACAGAATGTAAACAAAACAAAATAAATTCAAGCCAAGAAGGTTATTAATGCTGTCAACGAAAATTAAACATCACTCCAATTATGCTGTGAAGTAAACAGTTCAAGAAATACCGCTAAATTAACACTAGGTTCGCAATAGTTAACATTTTTATTCAGACTGTTTCAAACCATAGATTATTACAACTAATTTTTAACTAATAATATTTCAGAAAATTAGTTTTTTGAGATAAGTTTCATTTTTTTTTCTTTGGATGATTGAACGAAACTCCTTTAAATCCACTATTTCTTTAAGCTCTATTTTACATAATTCCACATCTGCTGCTGCTCTCTTTGATCAAACATTTTCAGTTCGTTCATATTTTGAGAATGTTTGAATCGTTCTATTCATGATTGAATTCTTTATTATTCAATTTCAAATACAACTGCGTATTTACTTTCTCTATGAATATGTGCTTCAAAATTTCTCCGCTACGTTGGTAACATGTGAATTCGAAGAAAGCCAGGTTTTAGTGTTTGATTCTCTTCTGACGATTTCACTTATATTTCATTCGATCCCCTGGCTTGATAGTCTTATTTGTAACGAGTCATTGACTACTTCAAATGGATTACTTCTTTCTTCTTGATATCATTAATCAATAATGTGAGTAAATAAAAATAGTGTCAAATGAATTTGCTTGGAAAAAAAAAATAGGAAATATTCTGTTATTGATGTAAAATATGATGTTTTTTTAATTTAATTTTGTTCGTCTAAAAATAAATTGTTTAGAATTTGTTTATTTATTTACATTGTTATTACTGTTGTATTGTATTATAATACAATATTTTATTTATATTTAGTAATTAAAATTTAATTTATTCAGAATTGCTATAACATACATTATATTACATAAGGTATTAACTATACTCCTAAAGATGTTAGATTTTATAACAGATAATCTGTAATAGTATTAGAAAAAAAATTATAAAGATACTCGTTGTAAATGTAAAAATTCATTACTGAAATCAGATATTCCTTGTTTCTCATTGTTACATTAGTTTAGTTTATTTTTAGCTCAAATTATGTTTCCTTTTCTTTGTATTAGATTAAAAATTAGATTAGAATAAATAGTTTAGTATTATTTAGTATTATCCGGCTTATCCGAGGGATTCGGGGTCATAATACCTTCGATTAGTGACAGTCGTTAAGCACAGAATCATAGCAGTTAGCTTGGAAATGCATTTTGTCCGCCCAAAAACGTAAAATAACGCAATAATGTCATTTGCGATACAATGATATGTAAAGCGAGCGATCGGTCTAAAAATGGCGAAATAGATTGGTTAAGCAAGGCCCACGGTCGATTGTATAGGCTGTTATCATCATTAAAGCGAATAGAAGCATCGATTAGCCTTTATATCGATCACCCATTAAAAATATGTATTAAGAGTTCTGTTGCATTTTAATTCTTTTTTTTTTTTCAAATCTGACTTACAATGCGGAGCTATTCTACTGACGCGGATAAACAAAAAAAAAAAAGAATCATTTTAGTTAGACAAAAAAAAATAATTGAAAAGTGGATTTCATTTACTTTCTAATTGGCTTCCGCATTCGGTTTAATACTTTGACTATAAAAGATTAATTATGAAAAGAACACTATCTCGATGCTACCGAGGTTAATTATACCAAACTTGTGTTGAGTCATTTATTAACAAATCCACTGTGTAATGGAGGTTAGTTCCCCCTCCCCATCATAGACACTTCTTTGGTTTCAACGCTAAATTAAGTTCTGCCGTTGAGGATCAGTGACCACGTAATTTTATCCCTTTTTTTTATTACCGCTTTCAAGTAATTTTCGCTGACAGAAAAAAAAGAAAGCACTTTGGGTTGGGAATTCGGGCTCTGCTAATTCAGAAAGATTTATGACGTCGAACGACACAGTGTAGTTTCAAAACACTAGTTTGATTAACATTAGGTGATATATGAGGTTTTGTAATTTTGCATGAAATAAGCTACTTCAGAATAAGCTTTTATAATTTAAAAGTTAAAAAAAAAAATGAATTTCAATTGAAATAAGAAATTTATTACATCAGTCTATCAACTCAGTGAACAGTCGCACAATTCCTTATATTTTCATGATTTAAAAGAACTTACTTGGAATTAAATAAACGAATAATTTCCATTTGAGGTTAAGAATAATAATTATTTGAGGTTAAAAAATTATATTAATCTTAATATAAATAAGTAAACATTTCTGTGATGTTTATTCTGTTTGTTTCGTTCTAAAATTATGTATCGTTTGTATCGTTTATTCAGCTTTAAAGTTAAAATCCCAAAAATTAAGGTTCAAATGCATTGTAATTTCTACAAATATCTTTTAAAAATATAAATAGTTCGATTGCAAAATATGGTAATAATTGTTGTATTATAAAAAAACATACACACGTGTATTATATAGCTTTATAATATAACTTACTTGATTAATATATTAACGTGTGTCATATTAAAATTTAAAAATGGTTCAAGAACACACTTAAAAATAAAGATATTTACAATAAAAACATGATACTTATTAAAAATACTTTTTAATAAGTATCATGTTTTTATTGTAAATAACTTTATTTTTAAGTGTGTTCTTGAACCATTTTTAAATATAACTTACTGTAATATTTTTGCTAAGTCAGAATTACATTTGATTAAATGAAATTTTGCATTGCGAAGTTAGTAAGAATTCGTTTTGAGTTGAGCCATTCCAAATCTATAGATATACAGTAATACCTTGAGATACGAGCGTCCCGACTTACGAGTATTCCGAGATACGAGCAAGCCTTCGAGCAAATTTTTGCTTTAGGATACGAGTAAAGATTTGAGATACGAGCACGTTTACAGACGCAAACGCTAGGTGGTCAAGTGAAAGTGAGGGTAGTCAGAAGAAAAAAGTTAAGAAAAGTAAAGAATATAAATCGAAAAAAATAAAAAAAAAAAAAAAAATGAAAAAATAGAAAAGTAAAAAAAAAAAAAATACGTAAGCTAATTCTAAGTTTATGTAAGTTATGTAGTGTACGTGTAAGGTACAACTGTCTACGTACGGACCAACTCTCTTCCTTCCCTTCCTCCCTTAGCTGCTACTGTATCGTCTGTCAGTAAGAACTCATAATTAAAACCACATTTTATTTTATATCAAAGGAATCCTTACATATTATATTTTTTTTTTTTGTATATGTCTCTATGGCAATTAAAAACATGCTCTTTTTCCATTATTATTAGCACTAATAAGAGTTTTTTATAGGGCCGGAACGGATTATTTTTTATTTTTTTTTGTTATTTCTTATGGGAAAAGATGATTTGAGATACGAGCACTTCGATTTACGAGCTCGGTCCTGGAACGGATTACGCTCGAATCCCAAGGTATTACTGTATTGTGTTTTTATAGAAAATGTATTTTTGTATTTATATTTTGTGAGTATATCTGCAGAAACTGAATTCCAAAGGATTTCTTGTATTTTAATTTATCTTTCAAAGTTTATAAGAGTTCCCTCTTATATTTCGTCAAACACACTTCAAGAAATCAAAAAAATTATTGTAAGTTTAGCTGTATTAATTGATTGGACAATGGCAACTGTAGTGTAGATTTATAGACACGGGTGCTGAATACACCTCCGTTCCCAGCTTATTTAAAGTAATCTGAAGCTGGGTTTTTTTACAATTGAAGACACCGGTGCAAAAAGGAGGCAGCTCCATATAGTGACGATTTTTCGTTTTTAATCGCTATACGTTTATAGAAAGGCGCTCCATCGATTGGTGAAAAAACGAGGCAGCGCCGTTAACTCATAAGGGAAATACAATGGATATATATATATGCCTCCTGATTGGATTCGGTGCAAAAAGGGGACACCTCCGGAGCACCTCTGGTAAAAAATACATGCCGCAAATTTGTAGTGGATCCAGTTTCCCAAGAAATGATTTTGAACTTCAGTGGTCATTTCAAAGGTCATTATAAAAAGTGCGTATCAAACCAAAGAAGGCAAAAATTTGGTATATCTTCTTATCGTGTCATGGAGTACACAGCAAAAGGCGTGGAATGCAGCAGTTCGGCCAATGCCTTAGTTAAGGACTTGTTTACCCTTCAGAAAAGGTGGCGTAACGTTGACTTTACCTCCTTCTGCATTATTGTTCTACTCTGGACCGTTTCCATTTAAGCGCTCAAATATCTACATGTGAAAGAACTTGCAACAAAATATGTGCCTTCTGACTGTATGTGGTTTTATGACCGGCTGAAGTGTCAAGGAGAAGAAGAATCTCTCAGCCAGAAGAAGATAGCTTTACAGATGATTAGTTTGTGCTTATTTATTACTTTTGATAACAAAATCGCATTGAAATTTGACTTTTTTTTTTACTCTCCGGTGCAAAAAGGGGGCAGCTCCAACGTTTTCTTTTTGATATTGTTATCTAACCAAATTTCCAAAAAGCGTATTTTGTGAGGATATTATTTATTAAGTACTAGATTTTAACCCTACATATGAATCATACATATAAATTCAAAGAATTCGTGGTAAAATAGTTTTTTTGCTTCTCCTGAAAAATTTGCTGAAATGGAGCTGCCTCCTTTTTGCACCGGTGTCTTCAATTACAGATTAAGGCGGACTTTCATAAGTCAGACCACCTAAAGAGTTTTTCACGAATTTATTGCTACAGGATGACGGAACAATATAACATAATATAAATCTCGCTTAGTACGAGCGGATGCCAAATTTATTATTTCGCTCAATAGTACCATGATCAAAGACTTGATACCATCAATGGTACCATGATTTTGTTCACCCCAAGACTTGTAATTTACGTTGATCTCGGTCAAAAAGAACAAAACAAAGATATACAAATTTAAAAAAAAAAATTGTGATGCCTTTATATCACATATGAAACCTTATGTTTACCTGTATTGTTAACTTCCATATGATATCTTTGCTTTTTTTTATTTACTCTTAAATTCCTCTTTATTTTAACTTCTTCATAATAGCTCAGTGACGTAACGAAATAAAGAAGAAACAAGCTTTAAAAATCATATTTTTCTTCACATTTTTTGTAGCATTTCAAAACCATTACCAATAAACAATTCATACAAGTTAGGACACTATTTTTAGAATAACTAGGCCATCCCCCGTATACAGATTGAGATATGTTGAGATGGATGTTAGATGAAGTAGAGTTCGGGAACCTAAAGTCTCTGTCTCTCTCTCTGCCTGATGTCGTTTGGCGTCTAACGTCTGTCTCTCTTATATCTCTTCCGTTGTCTCCTTAGCTCTTGACCGTCTTTTACGTTCGGCTTCATTCTTTTGATCCAAATCTGTCTGTTGTGTTCTTTTCAATCGTTTCCTCTCAATATTTTTCACAATATCGTTTATAATATGTGATGTATGAAAATATACAATCAGCCCGTGCTCTTAATTAATAACCAATATTCATTCCTAACCTTCTTTACTGTTAACAATTGGCTTGGTGATTCTTTGAATTTACAGTAAATTGAGTTTGCAGTAAATAAGGTTATTAAAAAAATAGGAATTTATATTGGTTGTTATTTAAGAGCACGGATAATCCAAGAAGAATCGCTTCCAATGAAAGCGGTTACGATTTGTTGAATAGTTGAGCAAATAGTGATGTTATTCCTTTTTGAACGAACTCATATGAACTCATAGAGCGCGCCATTGTTGACGGAAAGAACGCAACATTTTGAAGTTCAACAATACTCATTTTGCATTTGTCGACTTCCTCGCAACAATGCAAAAGGAAACACCGTTTTCCATTGTTGCACTGCTCCGGACAGACAAATAAAAGATTTTAGTAATATATAGATTCTAAGCATCCGATAACGACGACGTTATTTTAATTAACTTAAAGCATGTCTTGAATCCATCAACCAAATGTAATCTCTGCTTGTTCTTGACATCACTCACATATCTAAAGAAATCTTAGCTTGTCTACATTGATCTATTTACAAAATAATATTCAAAGAATTAAGGAAAAACTGACTGTAAAGTGAATGAAATTAAGAATTCTGAACATAAAAAGAAAATGATGTGAACATAAAGGAAAAGGTCAAACGGTAAATGAACTTGTAGAGAGATTGATACAATTCAGTTGGTATCAGATAGAACTCGAGAACAGTCAGAGAACCGTTGGACCAATTTCCGAAGAATAATAATGAATCATAAAGTAATAATAAGATGTATCTTTTCTTATTATAGATTCTAGAACAGTCTGTCTAGAAGAATCGTTAATGGCTTATACATTATTAATTGAAAGCTTTTCTCCTATCTCGTTCACATTCTTGTAAGTTTCTATTTTTAATAAAATTATTTGCTTTATTTTCTGTCTCCTTTAACTTTTGAGATGTAATCATATTCTGGATCTTTCAATTACCAAACATAATTGCTGTAATGTTATTAGCAAAATTATTGCAAATGATACTATCGTCTTACTAACAGCTCCAATTAAATGGCAGATAATTAACGTAATTTAGGTTCTTGAGGACGAATAAATTAAAAATATAATTAACCTACGAAATATCGATTGATTCTTAATCCATCATGGTAATAGGATGAGCACTGACGATCAATACCAGAACCAGTAGATAGTTTTTATTTTTGCTGCATCAGCAGATGATATATTTAGCAGATACTTTTATTTTAACAAAAGGGAAATGTGTGTCTTAAAACTACAAAAACTAATCGAGTGGCAAAATAACATTTGTACTACGTATGTATAAATAGATCAGGTATACTTTTATCACAGGCTAAAAATACGTAGAACATTAGAGATATTACATCAGCCTCACTGGGTGAAGTAAAACATTTGCCTAAAAAAACTTTCTCTTACTTTAAGACATTTTTTTCACTTTTAATTCAGTCCTACGACTATATCTTATAATTAAATGCCTAAATTAATATTTGTGTGGAATAATAGAAGAATTGCAGGTAAAAAGAATTTTAATTACTTTTTCCCTCAGCAGACATTAACAGCAAATAATCCCAGATTAATACAAAGGTTTAATAAGGAAGTAAAACAAAGGCTAACAGTGTAAATAAAAAATATTTAATAAGATATCATTTCTTGTAACATCATATCACAGGTTTGCACTAAGCAAATTGTATTCTTTTACTTATTTAGAAAAGTGTTTAATCATTACAGTTATATAATCAAAAGTTCCATCTTCACATCAACATTCTAAATGGAAAGGCACATGTGAAATATTAAACTCAACTGTCCTACAGTTTAATTCTAAATCTTCAATCTTCACTATTTTAACTGAATGTTAATTTCTTATTTCCCTCCACTAGTTAAACTAAATGTTGACTGCGATGCGTAAATATATCTAGTTGGAATCATCCAAACCTATCCGGAATCAGACGAAAACTGCGAGTCAATAGGGACATGAAATACTATACTCACACAGAGTCTTGCTGCAATATTCGGCATAGTACTAGCGAGAACTTTCAGTTGTCTGGAAGAATCATAGATACTGGAAATTATTTCTTTTAGTTGCGTATTGTATCCCAAATTCAATATGGCGTCTTACACCATATTATGGAACACTGATTCGATGTAACTGACTTCCATTGGAAATATTTATCCTGCACTAGTATTTCCGAAAGATTAACTAGAAAAATCAATTTGGATCTTTCCTAGTAATAGATCACCAGTCATCGAAGTCTTCTAGCTTCTTTTGACGATTCAGTATTCATCACAAAGATAAACTGCACTCATCTGAACACATCAGAAAGAGTAAAGAACAGCCATCATTTCTAATAATATCACACTAAGCTACTGCACACAGCACACATCGTTAATTGCACAACAATTCACTTGATTACCTAATGGCATTGTTCTTCAACCGACACAGGCGTGAAGTGTCTTTGTTGATTAAACAAGTTGCTTTTCGCTGTTGTCAGGTAACACATTTCAAGGCATTTTTTCAAACTTAGGCCTCTCGGTAAGAAATGCAACGTGTTTGCATAAAAAAAAGGTAAGTCACTCAATTAATTTAATACACATACACCTCTCACGCAAACACAATATTATATATTAGAAACAAGTTTAAATTATTAAAAACTTCATTCTGTAACTACACTTGTAACAGCGAACATTACTCATATTAATATTAAAGAAAAAGTTTCAAAATAGCATATTGATCATTTTTAATTTCTTTTTTTTTGGATATAGTTTAAGATCATTTTACAAAGTTAATTGATTATATATTATAATATGCTTGGAATTCTATCTTATTGTTGAAACGATTTCCTCGATTTTGTTAGATAATTTATTAATAAATTGCTGAAATTATGTATTTAATCTAAAACTTCTCTAAAAATTGCTCTTCGTTTGAAAACGATTATTTATAGATAAATACAGTGTTTTATTCAACTTCACAGATTCAGAAAAATAGATAACTTATATAAACACAATTTATTTTATTTTTAATTGGATTCTCAGTAAATTTGCTTGACATTTTGATAAAACTTTTATTAGAATTAGTTACTTATTATGGATTTCTTTTCTTATTTTTTTCAAGGTCCTCCTTCCATCCGCCCTACTCGACGAATATCAGCCCTTGCGGGAGGAGATACAGTGATCCGATGTCCTTTTGTTGGATATCCAATAGATTCTATTACTTGGGAAAAAGGTAAGCTGATCAATCATATGTAAAAGTTAACTAGTTTCTCACACGGCTAAGTACGAAATCCTTGGTTTTTAACCATGACTTAATTCATGTCTGCACAAACTTTCACGTCTGACTGTCAAATTAGTAATTAGTGACCTCCTAAAAACAATTTAGATGATGAAAGAAAAAAAAAGACCACGTTGATTTTTACTTAAGATAGCTTTAAAAGTAGTAAGAATTCTGTACTGCTGTTGTTTGTTATATTAAACTTCACTTTTTCCTTATTGCCGCGTGATTCTTACAATGATCTTGGGAAATGATTGTTTTTAGATGCCTACGTTTTACTTTAATTTCGAAATCATATAGAGGCGTTTGCTACAGTTTGTTGAAAATCTTTTGTATTTTATGTTTTACATTTAAATTATTAGTCATATAATTGTTTTGATATTAGTAGTACGATTATAAAGGATTTTTTTAAGGGTATTACTAAGGATTTGTAAAGGGACCATTTATCCGGAAATTGTGGAATAAAAGTTGAAAACGTGTACAAAGAATACGGAGATCAAAAGAAATTAGATTTACAATGATACTTACAAAAGAAGAAAAAAACTAAAGAAGAGGAAATGACATCATTTTAAACAAACTAAAAAAAATCAAGTTTAATTAATGCATATTCAACAAATTAATCGATAAATTAAATATAAAAAAAAATGTCAAAGATCAATATCAATGATAAAATCCATATAAATTGAATCAAATGAGTTTCCTATGATTACATTTCACAAAATATAATAGTAAACTACTCTAATGGCCGGTTGCACCATTGAAGTTCAGTAGCTGAACCACGTTCAAACTGCAAGATGAACGGAGATCATTCTTAAACCTATTGCGCCAACAACGTTTTGTGATAATCTCGGTTCAAAAGCGTCGTCGAGTTGATCTGCCGAATTAGGCCGTTCAAGGCGCTGAACTCGGTTCAAAACCGCTGTTCGGCGTTCGGCCATTACTGATATTCGCTTGCGAATTGAGACAAAAGCAAGTTTTCTCTCAACTATCAAAAATAATTTTTAAAAATGACAACTTTACATTTATTTAATTCGTTGGACAGTGACTGTGAAGAGGAATTTCAGTTGTTAACATCATTTGTTAACATCAATTGGTTGCATCATTTGTAACCAAAAGGCAGACTATTTCGCGATCAGTATATATTAGGGTAATCGTGGAGTTTAGCGTCCCACATTAAATAACAATAAAAAACCTACAACAGTAAATGACACAGTCATAAAATGTGAAATTTCACCCAAGTCTGCACGGATATCTAAGTGTCCCACCCCCCGTCGACACCGGGCCCTTTTTCTCGGGCACTGAAGTTTGCCACTGTTGGTCCCATCTCTGCCGCTGACGGTACGCGGCAGAACGCCGGACTCCAGAACGCGGTGGCACGAAAACAGAGTTTACGAGGGCCCGTTCTCGGTCGGGGGTGGAACACTTACAACCAGTCACCCATCAAAGAGTGATGAAATTTCACATTTTATGACTGTGTGTTATTTACTGTTGTAGGTTTTTTATTGTTATTTAATTTGGGACGCTAAACTCCACAATTACTTACATTAGTAATATTCCGCATCGGTTTTTTTTACATTCTAAAATGTGTTATGTACGATTCAATTATATCAATTAAAAGGATTTTTTTTTTCGTCTCTGTGTAAATAGGGACTCGGCAGAATTCAGTTTTTTAATTCCTGAACTCCATTTTCGTAATGAGATTGTTGACTGCTGAAACAAAAGACAACTATTGAAAACAATCCAATGGGTTGATTTCCCGCAACGAAAGACGAATCTTGTAACCGATCAGGAATCAGCTTTGAACGCATGACGTACTTCCGCCGCCATGAACGCAGATCACAGAACCTCGGTTTGCCTTTTGTAGCTTGGTGCAACAAGGCTGAACTTCGATTTGAGGTTCAAGCAGAACTCAGTTCATGGAAACCGTAGTTAAACGCTACTTTGGTGCAACGGGGCATTAGACTATCAATTAACTTCCAGATCTAACAGCCATAATTTAAATCACGGGTGCACAACCCGCGGCCCCCCGGTATATTTACTGCGGCCCGGTAGTGTCAAACTTAAATTTAAATTTGAGTCTTTACATTGCTGCCAACAGATAAATTGAAAAATGTCATAACTTCCACAGCAACTGTCTCAGACTTTACTATTGGAATATTGGTATGAAGCACAACTAGCGCATTATTTGATAATTTAAAGTTTATGTAAATTACATTCATTAATTATTATTATAAATGGAAGTGTCAAATTATTAATTGGTAAGATATAGTAAGGATTAGTGGTTAGAATATGGGACGCTGTGGCCCTCCATCAGAACTTTTATAAAAATATTGGCCCTCAGACTTCAAAAGATTGTGTACCCCTGATCTAAATCTTAGATTATTTGATGAGTTACAAGCATGCAATATGTCTTACAATTTTAAAAAATGCCACCAGATTTAATCATCTTAAAAAGGAAAAAGAAGGATTTGCAATTAAGCCAATGAAAACAAAAAGAAAAAAAATCAAATGGAAATGCAAAACAGGGTACCTGAGTTGGAAATCAAATTATAAAGTATTAAAGCAATGGAAATGAGGTATTTCCTATTTCAACAGTTTAGACAGTTTAGAACGCCTTATTGTTAGTTTTCAGGATGGCGGGAAAGTGTTGTTAAATTTTTATGTGAATTAGCGAAATTGTCAATTCTACGATGCAGGCCTTAAATGTGTAGGTCGGGATCTTAAGAATTGAGATTATTTGCAATGATTTGTAGTAAATAATTATTTGCTATAAGATTAATATCTAACGTTCTATGCTATAAAATTTTATATAAAATATCTATTTAACATTTAATAAATCATATGGGTTTTTATCTCTTAAAATTTATTTGAAATAGCTGATTTCGTAATTAAACAGGAAGAGTATGGTCTAGTTATTAATTTTCCTTTTTAAAAAATTTAATTTTTTATTACGCGAAAAATCTTCAAATCGGTTAGATGGTTCCAGAGGCTTACTGGTTTTTCCTGTAGGCCTTAGAAAATTGAGAGTGAAGACTTAATCTGGATTTAGGTTTTACACATGCGTATTAATGGGACTTAATTAGGATAAGAAAATAGCCTTTTTTCGTTTACTTTCAGTTCGTAGTGGTCGCCCTGTCTACTTTTCTCTCCTCTTCCAGTTCTTTTTCGAATTCAATTGTTTCTGTCGGTTATTTGTATTCCAGTTATGGTCTTAAGTTCCTAAGGTTACTACCTGACATTATTCAAAAAAAAAAAAATCTTCAAATATTATATTTAAGAAATAATTAACATTAAGTATAGAAAAACTTTTCAATAATTGTATTTGCTTACAGTTTATTTTCTAGAAGGATAATTTTCAAAGAAATAAAAAGGCATCAACATGATTATATTTTATTAATTTTATTAAAGTAATCAGCCAATAGGATTTCGTATTTGAAGATAATTAAAATGTATTATGATTATGAAGCCCACATCTCAAAAAGCATATAAAAAACGACTAAAACTAACTGCAAAAGTTCGTCTTCCTTTTCTGCGCCGAAATTCAATTTGTAAAGCAGTGAAGCTCAATCTTTGACTCCATTTTACATTTTGACAACTCACAAATCCTGGTCATCAGTCATCCAGTGACTCTGAGGAAACAAATATCAACGACCTCTACACTGTCTTCCATGAAGTGCCCTCATTGGATTGGTGAGTTAAGCCTATTGCACATGGATCCGAAAATCGGTCGGTCGGATCCAGGTATAATGGGCTTAAGGGGAGCGTTTGAGACCAAAATTATCATATTGAAATGGAAAAAGGTAAGGTGAATGAGGGTGTTTTGAATATGTGAATTTTCGACTGAATCACCCTATTTTTAAATTGCGTTCAAAAACACCCTCATTCACCTTACCTTTTTTCATTTCAATAGGATAATTTTGGTCTCACGTGCTCCTCTCAAGCTCATTGCAGATGGATCCGAACGACCGATTTTCGGATCCATGTGCAATGGGCTTTACGCACAAGCATAGTATTATAAAAGGGTTCTGAATTAATTTTTACATTTTAGCTAATTAGTTTTTACGATCTCGACAGAGGAATATTGAACTTTATCAAGATATTTAGCTTTTTCTCATAATTCATTTATTTCGAAAGCACTTCAATGATTATGGTTTTAAGATTAACATCGCAAAATACTTCATCTAATCCTGTGATCCAAAAGAAAAGGATTATCGGATGCCTGAGGATCTACTATAATAAAATAATGCTAATTGATGATATCATTACGTGAGATATACTTTGAAGTAATAAATAATAAGTTTGGATGTTTACTATACTAAATGCATTCTAATTGATATAGTATAGGTCTGTTTGTGTGTGTGTGTGCTCTAAACAACTTCTAAACCGCTAGGCGAATGTTCTTGAAGCTTAGCTTACACATTTCAGGACAAGAAACTATCAACTTTTGTATTTTCAATTTTTCCCTATGAGCGCTTTTCGAAAAGTAGCGCGATATGGACCTAAAAATTATTTATAGAAAAGAATTAGAAGTGAAACAATGCATTTCTATCGATGTTTTAAATAAAGAAGATCCTCGAGAAATTTAATTTAGTTAAAAGCAATTGGATTCACTCACCTTAAGTATTCGTGGATTTAATTTCTTTTCTTTTTTTCAGAAAATGGAAAAAAATGCTGTTGTTTATATTCAGCAGAAATAATAATTTTGAAAAAAGGAGAATTTTTCTATAAAAAATATATAAAATTCTCCTTTTTTTATATAAATATAGTTTTTTATGCTTTGAAGAGCAGTATTGAACATATTTGGAATAGTAAAAAACAGTATTAATATATTTGAAATGAACATTTCGAAAGAACATTATTTTGAAAAAGTTAATTCGATGACATTGAATTTTGGATAAAAAGGAGCGAAATCAAAATTAGAATAACATTTTAACGTTTCTGTTAATAAAGAAAATTCTTCATTATTTTACCAAAAAAATAATATGTATTGAAACTGAAGGTAAACTTGCATTGATTTGGTATAGAAAAGGGAAGCAAAACTAATTCTGAATTTAATCTATTGACTTAAAAGGAGATTTTCAAGAAGATTATAACAGATACAATCACACATCGACCTGAAACGATGGTGCAATTATTTTTTTTTTATATTTTGAAGTTTCAATTACCCAATTGACAATATTTTAATAAGTAATAAAAGTTAATAAATAAAAAATGCACAAAAATGAAAGAAAACTGAAGTATTTCTTTATAATTAAAATATTTTATAGCTAATCAATTTATCGCTTCCTCTGCAGAGCAAAAATTTTGATAAGTTTTCAAAATGAATGATGCGATATATAATACTATATATCTACTAATATTGTTGCCCACAAGCTTAATTTTTTACATTAAAAACTTTAAATTAAGACGTAGGCCTGTAATATTACATTTCCTTTGTTTTAAAGTTCACGTTTAAAAGCTGTGCGATAACATAAGACAGGCGATTTTCAAAAAGCTAATGTTAATATTACCACAAGTTCAGTAAGTATTCAGTGCAAAGCGAACGCTTTATTTCTACTTTTCATCTCATTTGCCCAAGCAATTTTCTTTAAGTATCTAATTGGATGTTTGCTTCCTTTTGCATAAAAATGTCTAAGAAAATAACTCGGCTTCTACTTGGTAGGATTTTGATGAAATTTTATATCTGTATCTGACTGTCCAGAATTTCATTGACAAAATTGATTTAAAAAGATTAGTTATTTCTATTAATGAAATGGATTGGTCAGTTTGACTCATTTCATAAAGTATTAAGTGAATAATAGAACATTAAATACAAGCATCCGTTCACTATTCCAGAAGTATCCATTTCCGTCTTAATCTCTTGAAAAGTATTTTTCAGTTTGTGTAAAGAAATGAAGTTTCTTTTCTAGGACATAATCCTACCAAAAAACTTTTCCAGTGAACATTTCATTGTTATGAGTTCATAATCTCTTGCCAAAACCTAATCAAAGAAATTAATAAAAGAATGTTGTTTTTTTAAACTTAACAAACCTTTTGGTTTCTTTCAGTGAACGAAAAAATAGTCAATATTTGTTAGATGCTTAGAGTATTGTAATTTTGTAATTTGAGTTTTAACAATTTGTTCAAGATTTTTCTACACAACACTGAAAATCATTGACTACAACTTCTCTACTTTCTCTCTATCTCTTAATTGATGTAAATTTTATTGCGTCTTGTCCCTGTAATTCTACATGGCCCCGGAGGGGCGCCAAAGATTGATGGACATAAAGACACGCCCATCCACCCTCTCAACACATAATCGGCGATTCCATTAAAACATGTTCCTCTTTAGACAGACGACTCAGCAGTTCATGAATCTTCTAGAACAAACCCCCTCCCCAACCTTTCTTCCCCTGTCGTCTCAAAGATTCACAAATTCTGAAAAATTTCTTGTTCTGAACATTTCATAAAATCTTTCCTACTGTCTTCTGTAGAAAGCGCTTTTTTACATTAGAATTGATATCATTATATAACTTTTTTATCTGTGTTTTGATTTCTTCAGAATACAAGAAGAAACAACATAAAAAGGCAGGAAAACAGACGATGACCTTCGTATTTAGTTTCAACTAACTAAAGCCATATGATTTTTGCTTCAATACTGATACTTAAAACAAAAGGCTTAGGAAACTGAATTATATTGTAAAGTTATCATAAAATTTCCTTCACGAAGCTCGACAGAACAGATCAGGAGAATAACTAAGGAGGGGGAGGTGACTGGAACAATGGTGGGCGGTGTGGAAGAGGTCGAAAAATGAGATCATACTCATACTTATTGCTATTCTTTCTTTTTTTTTTTATTGGAAGATTCGCTATTAATTTAAGGGCGAACCTTGAGGGGACAATTAATTAAATGCCCCAGGCGTCAAAAAACCCTAGGTACGCCATTGGATGATTGTTTTCTTTCCTCTCCAATCAACGTCTGTGAAAGATCGTCCAGTGTCCATTTTAGAGTTGAGTGAGCTACAAAATTATTTTGAAAGTGAAAACGATGTTTTTAGGTCCAGGAAAGAAAAATATCTTTAATTGAGAATTTTAGATATTTACCAAAAAGTAGTGGATTGTAAGTAAACTCTTAATATGAGATTAGACGTGATGCCACTTGCACTATTCTTACCCACGCATTTGTTTAAGCAAAAAGATCTTTTTTGCTTAAATTTTTCCATTAACCATATTCTATTCTAAGCTATAGTCCGTTTTTTAAGTGCTGTACCTCCTAAAGTTTAGTGATTAAGTCTTTGTAGATCTTTTCTTCTTTCCGGCATTTTCTGCAAACTTTTAACTACTTTTAATGACTGTGTTGAATCATAATCAAAAGTCTACATCAATATAAAATTGATTCCCGATTTTTTAAAAATGAAATAAATACTTTGTTATTAACCACAACAATGCGAATTGCAACATTCCTCGCAATCATCGAATCAAGTCCGAAAATAATTAATTAATAAAAACATTTCCTCGATCAATTGAAATACTCAACACCTATAATTCAGTAACTCTTAATATATAAAAAATAAGATATATTTATATAAGAATTACGGATATAAACTAAGATAGTGAAGGAAAAAGTTGTTACATGCGCTCAGTAATTCATAGTAAAGAAATAAGTATCAGCCAACATACAATTAATTTAAAAAATATAACAAATTATAAATAACAACCATACATACATATTCTGGAGCTTTCGAGCTGCCTTTGCGGTGCTCATTTTCAACACGGGGAGTTGAAAACTTTCAGCTTATTTCTTCACTATAAACTAAGATAAATAGTAAGGAAATAATTACTTGACAATGAAACTGTCATTCAGTTTGCTCATGAAATTCATCATTTAATTTATAAAAAATGCTACTAAAATTTAATGCTTGATGTTAAGGCATGTAATGTTTATCATCAATGACATATATCATTAATTCAATATAATAAAGAGTTCCTAAACGAATTAATGTCTTCAAGCGATGATAAGTGTCTGCAACAAACAATCCAAGTGCTGAGATTCCTGTAAGTTTAGTCGTAATCATATCTTGTTTAATAATCATCCTGGACTGTTTCACTTGTTCTGGATCATGTATCCCATTCTCATTTTCTTCCTTAAAAGTCTTGGAAAGGAAGAGAATGAATGATGTCCTTCTCTCATGGCTGCATTGAATAGGAGGAAAGGCATGAATATTATTAAAAGGACATCTTCTCCACTCTCTTTCTATTAGCGAATATCTTAGTTGTTAGCGTCGAGTACTTCATAAGGCTTCGGTTTCAAGAGTAGAATCCTCCAAAGATAGTCTTTGATGTGAATTTGTTCAGCTTGATTTGTTATAGTTAACAGGCTTCCCTAATTCAATCCAAGAGGATTCAATGCATCGATTCATCGTTAGAACAAAAAATACGAAAACTCTTGAATCTAAAGAGGGTTTCATTTGATTGAAAGAGTTTTGGCTACTTCAGAATAATAAAGCGAATTACCAATGTCGAAGTCATTTTCGAAAAACAGAAGAACACATTTTTTAAGAAAAAACCATTAACATTTAGTTCTCTGGATAATTACAGAAATAAAAAAAACATCCATAACACTATCCTGTAAGCCAGGGAAGAAAATTGCTTTTAATTTAAACGTTCGGTAGTTAAAATAAATTCTAATTATAAACTTTTGTTTTTTCAAACTAAAAAAGTTTCTCCGCAGTCAACTTCAAATCAATACAATTTAATCACCAAAGAGCAGATCAACAATGGAAGAAGAACTTTAGCTCTACGTCACTGTCATTGAATTAGATCAGTCTTACAAATGAAGCAATAAAAGAATCATTTTCAATAAAATATTACAAAGCCAAAAAAAATCAATTATCAAAATACGAAGCAAGCAAAAACAAAATCATTAGGAAAAAAATGAGTTGTTCAGCTTTTCTCATTTCTCCATGTCTGATCAACGTATATCTCTATAAAACTTTAAAACTCTATGTCTGCTATTGTGAATACATCCATACAATTTAAAAGGTTTTTTAATGTGTGGATCAAAATCAATGATTGCTACGAAAATGTAGCAAATGTTTAAAAAAAGCTGCCCAATTAAATTTAAAAAATTAGCAAGAAAATTATAAAAATACATTACAATAAGAACAATTTCGACGTTTTCGATACATCTTGATGATCAACTTCTTTTTACTTTAAAACTGTCACAACTCTGCCACTTTAAACTAAATGATTTACATTTTACATAAGGTGACTATTGATAGAAGTAAATATGTTTCCGAGGTTAAAAGAATTTTGAGATATACAAGACATATAATAATGCTCTTTTAGTTTCTTCATCATTGAATTCCTGGAAAATCTTTTAAATTACAGAAACTGACAGGTAGAAAATGCAGGTCACTGTCTTTCTTTTATAGTTTCTAGATTTGGAAGTTTGAAGCTACTTCAAGAAATGCCTGTAAGGTTTTTTTACTTTAACATACTTTAAATTAGATATATAGAGGGATTTTATCATTTCCAAGATTTAATAGTTTTCCTAAGGAAATTTAATTATTTCCAGTTGAAATTAGTTCATTCTTTATAGTAACAACCACTATTAGGCTACTAAAAGCTTCTGCCTTACTTTATAAATAAGATTTGAATAGCGGTTGCTGGCAACCAGTCAGAGGGATGCAGCTGTTGAATCATTCGGATGCAGTTGAAGAGCTTCTGTCCGACGGCGGATCTTACAGCAGGGAAGCTGAAAATTTCGCAGTACAAAGTATGTTTTTTGTGGTCATCGAGGTACATAAATGCTGTCGCCGTCTGCTTTTCCTTTCATTGACAAAATGATTACCAGAGTGTTGAATGGTAGCTACAATTATTGATTCAACACTGCTCGGCCAAAATAATTATTGCTTCTTCGGTTAAAGATCTGAAGATCGGATCTGTAAATTGTTGGTAGTCTTATTCAGTGAGATATATTAAGATCCTGAATGAATTTCTCAAAGAATGTTTTGATTGACTTAGTCTTGAAATAAATTTCCAACATAAGTTTTCCGTGTTTACCGCCATTCTTCTGAGAACCAAAGTACAAATATTGTAGAAGAAGAAAACATTTCTTTGAAAGCTCCTAAACTTTTCCATTGAGATCGAAGGCAAACTACTCGAGGCTTTTGATGATGATATCGGTATTGAAAGGGTCAACGTTGAGAGCAGATGGGCTTAGATAAGAGACGAGAAATACGGCGACAGAGGCAGACGAATAGCGAAGATCGTTAACTTCAGGAAAGAGTGAACCACGATGGTGCTATTCAATACGGCTGTGACAATAGATTTTAATGGTATCCTTGAGCTGTGCTATTTGGCTTTTAAATGAATCATCACGGCTCCAACCATTCATCTAGGAAGATTGATATTTCAGCCATTCATCTCGGAAAGAATTAAGCTATTAATAGAAACAAATTTTAACCATGAATCTTATGATAAATTTATTTAAATTTGTACCCGAAATATTAAGAATTCCACATAGATTTAGCACAAATAGCCGTTTTTAATGATGCTGTTCATTAGCCATTCAGGAATAGCCTACTCATAGCCTCTGAGAGCAGTTCCAAAGGGAAGTTGTGATGATGTCGTTGTTGATGACTTTGAAGTATCTGCCTTCTACAAGTCTTCCTTTTAATCAAATTTCTTTTGAGCGTCTGAACGCTTTGTAATAAGATACTTCCTTGCATTGAAGTTGAGAAGAGTAAGGAACCTTTAACCTCTTGAAGAGATTTTTCTTCGAGGAAAGGGAACTTGTGGCGTCTTTTAACTGACTTTCGTCTACGAACTCCATTTTTCGCATAAATTTAGCTTTTATGTAACCTTTTATATTTTCAGGATCCACTTAAGCCATCTCAATCATAAAGCAGCACTGTCAACTGAATAATAATAAATTCAGATTATACATTGGTCATCAAACCCGGAACGAAACCCGGTTGTGTATAGTTATTTATATTAATTTTCTACTATATTTTTTCTTTTAGTTTATGCGTATGGCCTTTTTCAAACTATATTCTCTCTCTCTAATTCCTTGATTCCTTGATAGACCCATGGTTTCATCTGGGATTTCTCCACAGATGCAGGTCGCAGAGATGCCTCCAACAGTCCCTGTCATGTGCCTTCCTCCTCCAGGTTCTTCCCAACATCTTGACCAAGGGATCCTCCCATCTCGTCGGTGTTCTTCCACGTTTTCTTCTTGTTCTAGGTATCCAGTTGGTGATCCTGTATGTTCATCTATCGTCCCTTAATTTCGCCACATGTCCAGCCCATCTTCTCTTGTTGTCATATATATCTCTAATAAATTGTTTTAAATCTTCTTTGATAATGTTTACTTTAGAAATCGAAAATTACTATTGAACTTCATTGAATTACTTTTATTCCAATATATTAATTCTCTCTAACAAGGGTTGGAGATACGCTCATAAGTTATAAATGTTTTATTTATAATATCTCTTTAAGAAACTTTTTTTATATTCTACTTTCATTAGATTTTAGTTGTAAATTTAACAATTTCGGGAATGAAATATTAAGAAAAAAAATAAGAACCTTGGTTTCCTATGAACATTTAACAATATAATGACAGTTGTTAGAATATTATAACTTACAGACTGCATTACAAATAATTGCTTGCTCAGTGTTCCTGTATCATGTGTATTATTCTTCAGCCTCTTTAATCAGCTTCTTCTAAATCACTGAATCCCACAATATGAATTCTCATGATATATTTATAACTCCACTTATCATAATTTCCTAAAATTTTGCATAATCGTGAATCTGCAATTGAAATAGAATTAAATAATGATATCTGCCTCCAGTCATTCTATTCATTATATTTGGAAAGGTAATTACTGACATCATTTATACATCTTCGTTGGTTGGCCTGAGGATTTAGTGGAAGTTTACCTTCTCTACATAATCAACATTGACCCAGTATTATTGATCATTTCTGGAATAAGTTGAAACATGAAATGCGTTGAAACTATAGAATTCCTAATACAATGTTTAATTATTAAAGTATGTGAAACATCATAGGATGAATGGCAAATTAATTCCCTACAGATTAACGCACTAAAGTTGTTTCCTATGAATTAGTGATAACAGATTTCAAATCAGTAAATAAATTTTCAGTTTCATAGACGAATACCTAGAAATAATGGAAAAACTAGCGAAATTCTAGACCGTTTGGTGCAGGTCAAAGCGTTGGACTAGCAATGATATGGTTGAATCTGGATTCGAATCAATGCCGGCTTCGATGTTTCCTTCTTTCTTTTGTGCAGCTTAGCCTTTCTTGCTCATGAACCATTAAAAAAATCACACACTGAAATATGAAGGAAATAAACAACAAGCGAAATTGAATGTAATTTATTGATTGTATAAAATTATCCATGCTTTATACTATATATACTATACTACATGACTTTTTACTATATATACTATACTATATGACTTTTTACTATATATACTTTATACTATACTTCATACTATATACTTTACAATTTACTTATACTTTATATTTTACTGAAACTTTATACCATTACATTTATATAAAAACTCAGAATGCTTTCATTGCGATTTAAGACTGTAAAATCATTGACCGTTACAAATTTCAATTCTATATCCTACTACGCTAATGTAATTATTGTCGTCATTACTTAATTCATTCTCGTCCTGGTTCCCTTTTTTTTATCAAATTTATTTGTTAAATTAATCAATAACAAAAAACAGACAAGCACTTTAAAATTGAGATACATGAAACCCAAATACACTCTTTGAAATTGCATTAAGATTGACAATTTCAAAAAAGATACCGTATATAAAATATACAATATATTGGGGAAGTAGAGTGGTGTATAATGACAAATAGAGATCACCAAGACAATATAGAATTTGTATGTAAATTATGACTTACTCTTTGAATTATTTAAGAACATCGTACTTTGGTTTTATTTAAAAAGTGGCTATGGATTTATATATGGGGTATCTGAGAAGGAAATGGTGATCTTATTATTGATTATTCTAAGAGAAAAAGCTTATATGAATGAGTCTATTCCGAGCAAGAGCTACTTGAATATACAAGATTTTGAATTTCCGCGCAATATTATTCTTCCCTTTCGCTGTAATGCACCACTGTCTGAAGCACAGGGTGCTTCAAGTTTTTGAAATTTTGTAACAAACTGTACAATTAATTTATCACTTGAATAATAAATATTAAAACCAGTAGGCCTACGTAACTCTTTCTTTTTAATAATTTTGCAAAATTTTGTAGCTCTGCCGCAGAAATCTTCCCAATAAGACATATGTATATTTATTTTAGAATGACCGATAGTAGGACCTTTTTTGCTAGGCATCCTCTACACCAAAATTAATAAGATGTACACAAATATTTTAAAATGACGAAACGCTTTCCGCTCATCATCAATTTAATTTGAAATTATATTTCGTGCCATTGATTCGAGCAATATTGTAAAGGTCATGAAGAGATTAATCATTTATATTCATAATGTAGTCATTTATGGATAAAGAATTGCTTTACTAAATCCTAGTTTTAATCTCTGGTTTCGTTCGAATGGAATTCTAATTTTTATTTGCTATTTATTTCAGTCGATGTTTATCTACTCTTAGTTAGTTCAACTGAAGTACAGTGTTAGACAAAAGTATAAGATCGCCTCATATTCGATGTCTTTTTGTAGAAATCAGACTCTACAGACCATTAGTGTAATAAATTAATATATTTGAAGAATAGTTGCTTCTTTTAGCTTAAAAAAAATGACATTCAAATTGAAAACAATAAAACTTTAACCACAAAAGCAAAGAAATACCTGTTTCCTTGTGACAAAAGTATAAGACCAATCCATTATTTACGAAGCAGGCGTTGAAATGAATATTCAAATTAGGTAACAACTCTGCCATTCAATGCTAAGGGTATTGTGCAAGTTCCACTTGTGATTTGGAAACCCTACAATCATGCCAGAAGACTCTGAACTCAGTGAAACGGAAATACTACAAATTTGGAATCTTCATAGCCAATGGATGTCACAGAGGTCGATTGCAGATAAACGGAAGAGGTCTAAAGGTTGTCAGTGTATTAAAGCGTGGTTTTGATGGCAACATGAAGAAAAGATTTGGAGACAACAATATTGATGGCTCGCCGAAATTGTTTCATTAGCAGTACGCAAGAAGTTGGCTGTAGGTTACATGAGAGATGTTGCACAGCTTCCATGTTCCATAAGAACAGTTTCCCCCAACGCGAACATAAAGTTGCACGTTTAGAGTTTGCCCGTAAAACAAGGTGTTGGTCTCACGAATGGCTTTCGATGATCTTTTCCGATGAAAAGAAATTTAATGTTGATGGGCCAGATGGATACAGAGCTACTGGCATGATACCCGGCACAAGACAGACATCCTAATGAATCGTCTGGAAGGAAGGTAGTTCTTGCGTGGTTTGAGCCAGATTTTCTGTACAAGCAAAAACAAACATCGTATTTTTCTTAGCACAATGAATTCACAGACATACAAACACTCATTACAGGACCAACTGCTTTGATATAAACAGATTCTTGGAGGAGAAAGTACTGTTTATCAAGATAATTCAACATGTCATTCCACTAAATTGACAAAACAGTGGATCACATCAAACCAAATCTCGGTTTTAGCCTGGCCTGTGCGTTCCCAGATCTTAATCTAATAGAACTTGTGGAATCCGCTAAAATGTATTGTGTATGCCACGGGACAGTATTCATCGATTTAGGGCAATTAGTTGAAGATTGGATACCAACTGGATATGAGGAAATTGGCATTCATACTAGCTAAATTTCGTTGAATCAATGCCAAATCGCATCTTTAGGTCATTTGAAACAATGGAGGATGAACCAAATTTTAGTGATCATTTTGTTTAATTAATTTCATGCAAAGTGAAGCATGGTCTTACATTTTTGTCACGAGGTAAACATGCATTTTATGATTTTTTGGGGGTTGAATATTTATTGTTTTTGATTTGAATGTTATTTTTTTAAGCTAAAAGAAGCAACTATTGTTCAAATTCATTAATTTATTACACAATGATGTGTATCATCAGTCTGATTTCTAAAAAACAACATCGATTATAAGGTGGTCTTATACTTTTGTCCAGCATTGTATATTGCTTTTAAAGTGCATTAATAAGGGTAACTCAAAATGTCCTTCTATTGCAAAGATGACATCTTTCTAGTAAAAAAATATAGCAAGTATAATCTCCCTATTAATTTTGTAAAATGGACCCATAGGATCTTATTACAATAAAAAAAGAAAAAAAAACTTAGCCTGCAGAATTGTTATAATAATAAAGTTACGTATTACATATAAATAATGCTAATTTACTATCTCTGTCTTTATACAACTATTTTTGGACCTTATCAGAAGAATATTTGAAAACTGATATGCCAACTATATCTTGTAAAAAATCAAAAGACTTCTAAAAATTTAATCAAAAAACTAATTTGCAAAATTGCCAGCCGAAATTAAACAGAAGAGAAAAGATAACGTCAGAGATAGTTGGTACTTTTATAGATAGTTGGTACTTTTCTTTATAGTTTGCTTTTTAATATTACAGAAATTTAAAGGACTTCCTCGTTCTTTGCCTCCCCATTTTCTTTTTCTCTCTAAAATTTATTCGCTTCGACCCCCTCAAACAATCCACTCTTGAATCGAAGCAACGTGTGTTCTTCCTCCTCCGTAATACACAAATCTCCTTTTGTCTTCGGCTGCTTCTGCCAAAGAGATAAAACCCGATTTGAAGAGTCCTCGTCAACCAAAGGCTGTTCGCAATATGCTACCGCATCGACGACATCCTCCCGTCGAGGACGCTTGTCATTCGGCAAAGCTGTCCTGGTCGACGTCGATTTAGGAGTCTGTGACGATCAGCTTTTTCTCCCCTCTGGCAACCGCCCACTTGGCAGACGACTCCTTCCTGACTCGATAAGGACACGGACGATGAAATGGTGTTTTGTTGCTTGGTTAACCCTTTTCTCGAAAGAACAAGAATTGACTTTTTTTAACTGGAAAGAAATTCATATCTCTTTGGCGTAAATGTTATGTAGTTAGTAGAAATAACATTCAGATAGCAAGTAAACGACATAAAAAACAAACTTCAGCTTTTAGCCTGTCGAGGATTTACGGATTTTACAGTACCTCAGTCTGACTAACCCATATCTAATTTTCGACTTTAAGAAGGCTGATCATAATGTCTATAAAGCATTTAGCTGTATGATATCAGTCCCAATTAAAATACAAAACGTGTTCTAATAAGACGATATATGCATTCTTTCCATTGACTATTTCATTAGAAGCATGTTCTTTGCAAGACATTTTGGTATTCTTCCCAAGAGAAATTAATTTGTGATTTCTAGTTGTTTCCTTCGAGTGAGTATTTTCCTTTTAAGTATTCTACACATCTAGAGGCACTACTCAAATGAAAATGCATACAAACATTTAAGAAAAATTTTACAAGTATTTTAACAAATTTTAAAACAAACTTTGCCTATTTTGCTAAAGTTCAATGAAAATGTTATTAGTAGTATCCTGGAATTCCCAGTCATTGGACGAAGGTTCTTCCTGGTCATTTTTTTTCATTTCTTATTTTGGTGATCATTTGGGATAGGTTGCATTAGTCTACAAAGGTTCCATTCACCTCAGGAAAAATTTAAGCATGATTCTTTCTGTGATGAAATGAAAAAAAAACCATGATCCAGGACTGGGAAAAGAGAAGAGCATAGAAATAAGACAAGATTTGCACACATAGACACACTATCTAAATACTTGATGTCATTGAATGACAATTTCAAAAGAAGGAACTGATTCTACTCCCTGTTCATGGAAAAACTAGGATGATTTAATAAAACAATAAAGACTAAGATTAGTCTATTAATTGAATTGATAATCAGTCTTTAAAAAGAAGCAATGTTTTCATTAAAAAATAAAATAAGGCCAACACACATATTTTAGGATTAAAATTTAAAACATTAAAAGGATAAAACTACAGTTTCAGCTCGCACCGCGAACCGTTGGCAACCAATGTTTTGAGTAAGAAAAGATTCAAATATTAAAATTTAGTTTTCCTGTTCCGAAAAAAGATTTCACTAAACCTAAAACGATGAACAAGAATACTCACTATTGGACTATTTACGTCAAACTATTATAATAAAATCCAGAGATGATAATTGGAATTTGGAATTCAAAAAAATTATTTCAAAAGTCAGTCAGAAATTATTCTATTATCTAATCTTAAAGCGAAATATTTATGTAAATTATTCTAAACCCGTAGATTAGAACTCAACGATGTTTCATGAGGATGCTTTTAATGTGCTTCGAGAAAATTCTAAGAGTGCAGTTGTATCTATTACACTAGCCAATGTTCTTATCTACAATAAAATCTATACATCAAATAACCTGGATAAATAGAAACGAATTTTATCATACTTCGTACTAACAAGTAATTTGAATTCAGTCAGCTTAAAAACAAACTGCTATATTCATTGGTTAAACTTAGGTGTTTTTCAAAGGTTTCTGAAAAAGGTTTGAAAAGAATTTGTGTATTATATCATTAAAACTAATGAAAAAGTTTAGTGTGCCTAGGAATTTTAGGATCAAAGTTTGCCGTAGGTTTTCTGGAAATATAAAAGTACACCATGATACGAAACAGATTGAGATGCCCTGCCCTAGGTGTTGGTGAGTGGCCCTTAGTGGTGATTCATTTCGATTCGAATTCATTCTAGGGCATGGACATAAAATTTTATGATTTTATTTTGCTAGGCCGCCAATTCTGCCTCTTGATCGATAATGAGAACTATCAAGTTAAGTTTGCTGCCGATCAATTATGTTATGCTGTTTCAAGAGGATGTGTAAAATAGCCTAATAAAGTGGCAAAGAGCATCGTAAGTCCTTCAGCCTCAGGTCAGGTCAAGTTATGGCTTGATCTTCTGATAGTTCTGAAAATAACTTTTTTTCATAGTTATCTTCTTAGTAAGATTTTCAGAGTTCAACATTTGGAGTTCCTCACTTAAAAAATGTCAGTCTGATATATACGTGAGACATACAGACCGATTGTAGTGAATATGCTGAAAATGAATAGTTAAAATTCAGATTTACCATTTCACATACAAAGGGATTAATCCGCATTTAATCCCATGCTCTTTGGATTCTGCTGCTCTGATAGACTCAGAGATTCTTCGTTTGATTATTTTTTTTTAATGTCGGTTGTTCTTAGTGGCGCCAACCACACATTGTGGACTATCTTAGAGACTACGCAACAGAGTGCGGAAGAAGAGTAAGAGAAGAAGCAGACAAACCCCGGAAACATCATGCCCGATCCGGAATTCGAATTCAAACATATCAACCTCATCTCAATCCATCATCTTGATCATAAGGGTATGGCTGAACTTTTCCAAGATAGAATTGTTTCATTATTTATTCGGTTTTGTTTAGAAATGCTCAATTCCCAATCCTTGATATTAATTAAAATTGCGAATTAAGGTGTTTGAGATTATGGAAGAAGTTTCAGAGGAAATTTAATTTTCGCTCAAGTGGTAAATGTTTAACTCCGGACTGGAGAAGCCAGATTCGATCCGCGGCAGAGATTCAGCTTTCCTTCAGATAGATCCTACGATCAATGCATCCCTCAATACAATGAAAACCGATGGGTTAACACTAGACTGCAATTTAGTCCCACTGGCTAAGAAACATTAGAAACCTGGCCTCCATCGTCCCTCGTAAGCCCTTTTGTGATATATCTAGTGATCTACCAAGAATTTGAAAGTATGCAGCAACTTTGTGATGTTCTTTTAATTTTTGCTCCTTGGTTTAATCTGTGTTTTCATTGAATTTCATTTTGAGTACTATTATAATACGTACTTAAATGCCCATCACAATAGCCAAATTTACAATTTCTGAATCCTAACTGGAAGGAAGTATTTGAAAGAAAGTAAATCAGTTTATTAGACTGTTTTATAGAATTTTCATCTCTACTGTTTTTCATTAATGGTAATATGGTTTCTATTGTAAGCCATACATCTGAAAGCTTTAGTATGAACCAACTACTTGTATTTTAAAATAGCTACTGCTATTATTAAAAAACTGACGCTTTTTATAGTGCAATTACGAGTGAAGTGTATTTGCATCCATAAAACAGAGATATCTAGTAGGCGTAACACTACAGTCTGGACCTTTCGCATTTGATATAAAATTATGTTTGCGCTGTGTGTGCCTGAAGATATTACTTTGTGGAGAGTTTCTCTTGAATTCCAATGATTTCAAGTTCACTTGTGGTGATTCTAAATTTCACGCAACCGAGAAGAAACGTAATTTACCTCGAAGGAATAGTAGCCAGTAATGACACCCCTCTTTATTTCTGGGAAAGAACATTTTCTTAATGCGTTTCGGATGATCTAAAGTTGGTTGCCTTTCATAACTCCTCCACAAATGTTCGACACTTTCTTTAATTTCCTTTTGACATCTTTCGAACAACTAAAGTTTCATTATCGAATCCACGATTCAAGAGCCTTCGAAATTCAGTAAAACGAAGGACGATTAAGTGTATCTTTTGCATTAAATAAAAATTAAATGTGTCTTGTACAGGATTCTCTCTACTTGAAGAGACAGAGCATCGTAGATAAAGGTATCGGAGATAAAAAGCCAAACGACTTTATATAGAATAAATTGTGTGGGGTTATTAGGATAAAGTTACTACAAAGAACCTGAAATTCAGACTTTAGTTTAGATTTAGAGAAAGTTTAATTTCTACGAATCCTCATAACTTTATCTATTTATATTTGTCTGCATTTATCAAAAAAGAAAAATGGTGGATGCCATTAACCTACACGACTTACATAAGAATTTGAAAGGAATGCCGCGCTTGATAACTTTTATGTTGTTTATTTCTAAAAGTTACTATAAATAAGCCACTAAATATACCGTACTTATACATAGAAGAGTAAGATAAGTAGGTACTATTTATGTTACTATTTATGTTACTATTTATGTTACTATTTAAGTATAATTGGAAAGGATAAATATAAATAAACAACACAATATATTGTAGATTTGGTTTATGTTATGTCTTCTTATTCTGTCTTAAAATTTCTGTTGTGTAATAAAAGTTGATGTAAAGCATTTACCCTTATTTATAAATTACATTTTCTCTTTGCTTTTCTTTAAGAGGCATTTCTTCATGTGATTTTAAAAGAGATGTGCTACGTAATTTTAAGTGTTTTATAAAATCTTTTAGGGTCGTCTCAGCTCATCAAAATCTGAATCAAAACATTTCATCTTCGCTTAATTTTGTGGATTTATACATTAGTTTTGTACTTAATGTATCATCTACAAGAATACTATCTGCCAAAGCATTAAAACAGCGTACATTTTTTTCATTTCTATTAAATCTCTGAATACTTTTCGAATGCACGAGACACTCCTCGAAGGATTGTTTCAGGGCTGAGTCTTTATCTATAGAATTTCTTGTTTGTGTAATTTTTTTTCACCAAAGACATAGTTTTTACTTTCAGAAATTCTTAAAGTTAAAAATGTTAGCGTGGTCTAAATGAAATTATCTGGTAAGAGATTAAAAACTGCCAAATGCCAGATGAGTACATCAGAATCATGCTTAGAAATTACTATTGGTAATGATTTTAAGCTTAAGGGTCAAAACCTTTAATCTCAGTATTTGTCATTTTATATTCTAAAAAAATGCATTCTTATAAAATAGAACGGAGCTACGTATTTTTACAATTACTTTTTTACGTCAAAAAGGATAATTATGAAATTAGGAAGGAAAAAAACTGCTTCTGTAATCTATTAATTTTTGGTTATTTCTCTTTAATGATTTCTGTTTAATAATTTCTAACCCTGTATTTAAAATTTTGTTGTTGTTATTTTTATCATGTTTGTTAACATTATTAACAAATTTGAACTCTTTTGGTCATACAACTGTATGTTTCATTGTCTCGAATTTATCTTCTTTTCTATTAGTATTCTTTGTAAATTCTAAAATTTTATATACGTCATTAAACTAAATTTTGTATTGTTTAGTTATTAAAATGTAAATGATGTAATTAGATGTATGATTCGAAATTAAAATATTAGCATTGTAGCATTTATTTAATTGGACTCGCGCTACCAACATAACGGAAGAACTGGTCGTATTGTATTTTGAAGGTTATTGTACTTTTTTTCCTTTGAGGATTTTTTTCTATAATATATCTGTGTTTGTGGCTTACATCTGTATAATTATCACTACTTTTTTCATATTCAGGCTAAAATCACCGTCGTTATCTTCTTTCTTTAGACTTGACTTCTTTTTTTCCTTCAAATAAAGTACATGGAAAGATATAAATAACAAAAATCGTGATATCACCTGAACATTAACAGTTTGTAAGTTTTATTCTACCATTATCTAATGTCTTTTAAAAAGTTATTAAATTCTGTTTTATGGAAAGTTCTAATAAAATCCATCTCTTCTAAAAAGTAAAAATTTTTAGGGGTTTTTTTTTTTCTATTTTTCTATAAGTATCCTAAGAAAAAGAAAAGAAAATGAAAACTTACGGCGAAAGTAATGGTTTTTCGTAAGGGACTGTTTTATCTAATAAAAATGCCTCTATTAAAAATTTAAATAAGGCGGAAGAAGGAACATAATCTTCTTTTATTACTGAATTATATTATGATTCCATCATTTCTTATTATCAAAACTGGCAAAATGTGCTGTAATAAATCATTATGTATCAACGTCGTTTTTAAATAAGGCTGTCAAAGAGAGAGAAGACACGACAGACACAGTGTTCCCTTTGTCTTGAAATCCTTTTACATTTCCTTTAAAAAAATTAAAAGATTTATGATATATCTACTTATTAAAAGCCATAAATTGTTATTATTTAGATTTCTTTGATGTTTTTCCCTACATAATTTATTAAAATCAATAAAATTTCTATTCATAACAAATTGTCAGTTTTCAATAATTCATGAAGATTATAATTAGTTATTTTAATGATTGTTTACATTAGAACTTTGGTGTTTGTGGTTACTAGAAAGTTAGACCAAAGCAAGATCCATTGTTGAACTCAGTTGTAAATGTCAAGAGCTATTTGAGTCTGTGTAGCCAATCATCAACCAACCAATGCTCTGGTGACTTGGAAAGCACTTTGCCACTATCGAGCACAGACCACATGTGGTTTGGGTTGTCTTCGCAAGGGTCCCAGATGGGAATGAATTTATGTTGTCTTAATGCGCGTTTTTCTCTCTTGCCACTTGGAGAATCCTTCATTACAACTTCAGACTTGAAGCATTTAAGTGATTGAAATGTGATAGAAAATTAGCATTTGAATTAGTGTCTGTGTTGTACAAAATTAATAAGAAATTACGATGAATGATTTATTTAATGGAAAGAATACAGGATTATTAAGATTTAAAAAACCAGGTTCACAATTTTTAATTTCTCTCATATTAACAGAAAACTTTCGCAGAAAACTTAATTTTGGAGGGTTCAGTTCAAAATCCTCCAGAAAAGTTTCATCCAGTGCAACTTTAAAATCCGCCATTGCTATTTAAACGCCGAGCTTCTAATTTAGAATTGCAGATCGATAATCAACCTTCCTCATATATGGCTTTACCTTCAGGAGTGCAGCTGACAATGCGTGTTTCTTCTGAAGTATTCAAGAATTACTGTAATAAAAATCGTAGGAGTATATAAGGGAAGATCCATTGCCTTCCCCTTTCCCGGAAACTTAAAGAATGGGCCCTACTTCGTTTCGTTTAGTTTTTTTAATCTGTGACCTTATTTGATTGAGGGGACCTTGTCCTCAACAATATCCTGAATTTCTTTTTTTAGGTTTTTGAGATGGGCTCCCAACGTTGTCACTCGGAAATAAAATCTTTTGATGAAAGTAAATTTTTGTTGTAACTCGAAAGATAGTTGAACCTTTATCTAATGTTTAAATTTTAAATTTCAGAATATTCATTTCAAACTTGGATTATGAAATCTATCCTCTTTCTAGAAGATGCAGGATATCGTAGGATTTCATTTCTTTAATTGATGCTAACTTTCCAGAGTCTTAAAGAATAACAAAAAAGCAAAATAAAGACACAAAATTATTCTTGTTATTTTTCACTTAAAGCTTCTCTAATTTGTTTCCAATGTATATCTTATTGTTGAATATGCTTAGTAATAACGAACTGTGTCTTATTATAGAAGGCAATAGTTATATCTTTTGCCTTGAATAAAGATCTCGCCTTCAGAAGTGAAGAAACCGAATTTCTGGAAATTCCGTTTCTCTGTTCTTCCTTTCTCAAGTAACGCAATGAGACATAAGATAAAGATGTGATTGTATAATATAAAAACATCTTACGAAATCCTTATTTTGCAGTTTAAATTTTATTATTGTTGAACACCTAACGTTTAGTAATTATTAAAGGAAATATTAATTGCTAAAAATTCATTTCATAACATCAACTTCGTGTTCAGTTCACTTATTTTCTAAAGTTTCTTCGACATTGCAATTGCCTTTCTGTAGTAAATAAAATCATTAATGATTATTTATAGTTTAATATCGAACGAAATCTAAAGGTCGCTGTCGACATAAATTTAGCTGGTGTTGTGAAATTTCAAAGTTCTTAAAGTCAACACCAGAGGGTGTTTCCAGACAATCCTTTCCCTCGCGTCTGAAGTTAGGATCCTTTATTCATGACAGACGGCATTAACATTGCAATCTTAACAGCCAGGGTCTAAGGGCACAGTCCATTATTGATGAACGTTTTCAATAATAACAGAAGCCTTGGAAACAATTAAACAAACCCTTTCAAGAAAATAATAAAGAGTTGGTTGGATATTTGATATCTACTTGATTTACTTTTTCTGTTCAAATTATTTGATTAATGGAGATCTATATTAAGATGCACTTAATGAGAAACGATATCGTATTAGCTCTAACTAACTTTACAAGGAGAAAGAAATTACTGAGATTTTCGTATCGTATGTGAATTTAGACTGTATTTACTTTATGTTTCGAGTTAAATTTGTTATGTGTTAACAATTACTTTGTACAAGTTTTAGTTTCACGATATTCAAAAAGGAAACAGCTGCTGTGGCTTAAGAAATACAGTTTCCAGATTTGTTTCAGATTTCTCAAAATCAAACCCGATGGCCAGAGAAGAACGTAGAGAACCTGCATTCACCATTTTAACGGAACCAAAATAAAGGACCAGTCCGACTCTTCCCTCCTTAATTTCTGTGAAAGCAATGTGGTTGCTACTTGTTGAGTAAAATAGTAATGGGAAAAATTTCTGACCATCTCTGAAAATCAAATCCTGCAGCTCATAGACAATGGTCTTAGCAATTGAACACAACTCCATTAATTTGGGTAAAAAAAGTAACCAAGTAAAGATGAAGGTCATTAATGAAAACTTTTCGAGAAATTTTAAGTAAACTGTTGGTTTAAAATATATCACATGTATTAAGGAAAAGCTGATCCTGTAAGTTAAATTCATTTGCTGTTGTTCAATGTAGTGTTGTTTTTATGTCATTAAACTTAAAATTTAGACAAAATTAAATCAGTATATCTACTTCAAGTATTTTTGTTCTATTTTATGCAAACAAATTTCAACCTTCTTCTAATTACTGAAAATTTATCGAAATAACTTTACATAAATTTAACGTGCGTACAACATGATTAGAAAGAAAAATGACAGTTTGTCTTGTGCGTTTTTTACTGTCATTTTTCTTTCGAAATAACTTTACAAAAATAAATGTTACACATGAATTCAAATTTCTCAATAATTTACGATTTCCATGTTTGCATTGTTAGTGTTTATGTTATGTAAATATTCTTCTCTACATATTAAGCTTCGTATTTCTATTGAAACTGCTTACAAATACAGAATTACATACAGATGTTTTATGTAAACAATAACATTGAACATTATCGAATTATTCGAAGAAATAAATATTGTTTAAGTATTCAAATTACCTACATTGTTTTCTTTTTTATGTTACGGAAAGTGACTTTTGGAGTTTTCATGTTACTTAGGAAAACCAGAAGTCTTAATTTGACCTCATAATTTCTCAAAGAGTATCAACAATATTTGCACAAAAAAACATAGTGAGGCGTGTTTTACGACGGTGAGTCACAACTCTTAGGTTGAAGTCAAAACAAGAAGATCCTTGAGAAGCAGGATTCCATTGTGTTGAGAGGGATGTTGGAGAGGTCAAGAAGGTCGACTATCACACACTTCTGGAACGTCTTCTGGAAGCCTTCCATCGGCTGTAGTTTCATTGCCAAGAAAACACATGCAATAAACCCTCTACAGTCAAGAGCCCCTTACCACAAAAAGCAAAAGAAAAGTTAGTTTGGCATAATCCATCCGACGCTATAGTAAGGTTGATTTTCTCTGAGTATTTTAATAGATTCATTTGATACACTATCTTTAAAACTGTCATTTGAGATAGTGCACAAAACGGTATAATGTATTTGGTATTCTCGAAGGCTCTGGAGTTCGTTTAAATAAATTGAACTATTCATTCACCACCTGCTCTGTTAAAGTAGAAACTTTAGGAACACAAATTCAATGATTTATACTCAAATAACCTTGGATTAGTATTTAACCCCTTGGTATTAAATTACCTGACAGGACGCATACTGTACTTCCTATTCGCCACTTAAATAACTGTCTAATTTCCAAAATATAATTTTATATGTATAGTGTTGTCTATATGTATAGTGTTGTCTATATGTATGTAGTGTATATGAATATAGTGTAGCTTATGCCTAGTGTAGTGTTTAGCATTAAACTAAACTAAACTAAATAAAAAGATATTTTTCTAGAATAAAAGATTTTTAGTTTTTTCCACCAGATCAAGCAAAAAAAAAGCTGAAATTGGAAATAATGTAGCTGTTCATAAACTTTCCATGCAGAAAAAAAATATTTTATCTATTTAATATGGTATGACTTAGCAAATAAACTTAAATCTTCGCTTTTAAAATCTGAACTGAATTATGCAAAACTTTGACAGAGAGTATATTTAATCTTATTTTTAAAATATTTGCAAATGTATTTTAAATCTCATGGCCATTTATGTTTCGAGATTTTTATTACGTAAGTCTTTGTTAATTTTTACAATAATTAGAATAAACCACTAATCTGAAATCATTACTAAAGCCGTAATGAAATCATTACTAAACCTGATTATAGCAAAAACTTTATACATGAAAGATATAATTATACACTAAACCGACTAGTTTCGCTGACGAGAGGCAGCCTTATCAAGTGTGACTTGATAAGGCTGCCTCTCGTTAGCGAAACTAGTCGGTTTTTATTGTATATATCTTTCATGTATAAAGTTTTTGATGTAATCAGGTGTATGGCTTTAGTAATGATTTCAACGATACACAGTCACGTAAAATATTGATTCAAAAAAACCACTAATCTGATTCAAGCAATTCTATTATTTAATCCGCCTTCTGTTTACACTTCTTTCAGGATGAAACAAAATCTCTTTTAATAACATTATTGACTTTAAATTTATTTAGAGTGATTATTACAATGTTAGAATCAAAGTTTTTAAACATTTTGCCAAGCGAAAAGCTGTAATGTAGTTTAACAGGAAGAATGTATCAAATGGTTCAAAGCGTTTTTAACCCATCGAAATAAAATTTTACAAATGATATCTAATTGCCGATTTTCATGTTATTTCATTATAATTTTGAAATACTGTAAATCCTTTTCGTATTTGAGTTTGTCAGCTGTAGTCACTTTCTACTGCTTAATTAATGTTTATCTTCAATTTTATTAGTTGTCTCAATAGTTACAACAAAAATATTGGTTACTGTGTTCTTGTGAATCACTGATAAAAATTGATAAAAGCTATTAGAATCACTTGCAAAATCAAAGTAATATACAAATGTAAATTGAAAAAGGATATGAGATTCATATTTTTTTCCATATCTTTCATCTAACTTTGACATATTGACAAAAAGTTGTCTTATTTACATATACATATCAAACAACATCTGATCGTCTGGAATAATTAGATTTGTTATTTAAGAAACTAGCGTTCGCTGTAAAATGACTGGTTCATCCTGGCAATGCTGAAACATTATTATCTGAAGATGTATAAAATGACATATTAATTGACTTGTAACTGATTCCAAGATGTGGTGTTATATTCAGAAATTCTTATTAATATTAACCAATGTTAATAGAAATTCAATATTGGTTTATGAAGGATGCTTTTTAGAATTCAGAGCGAAAAAAAGAATGCCATTTAAGGAACTTTTTTTTTAGATTATTTGCATTTTAGACTTACGATTAATTAAAATTTAATCCGATGACTTAAATCCGATTATTGAAGTTAATCTGTTTTCTAATTCTTGTTTTTTTTTCTTGTGTGTTGACAGACAGTCTTAAGCTTCCTGTGAACAGACGCCAGAGGGTTTTTACCAACGGAACCTTGGAAATCCAGAATGTTCAATCTGAACTAGATGCAGGAAAGTATACGTGCGTGGTTCGCAGTCCTCAGGGACAATCTGTGCGCAGGGACCTCGAAGTGGTCGTTGTGGGTGAGTGACCATTTCCTTTCGTCAATTCCAAATTCTTTACCACATTCAAAAATAAAAATTATTTATTTTCAATTTTTTTTTCCTTTTTTTTTTTTTTTCTTTTTTGTTCTTTTTGCTGTTTTTTACTGAATGTATTTTTGATTCGAATGCATTAAGAAGTGTCTACAAAATCATACATTTCTCGCCAAAAGATTTGCTTTGTTGCCTCATAACAGCATTTGATGAGAAATTCTGAAAGAAAAAAAACTACAATATCTTTTTTGTATTGAATAGTTGAATTTTGGACTTCCAAAATCGGTTCTGTTTACTTCTGCTTCATAACACAGTTCAAAGCCTCCGACAAGGAGACGAAAATTAAAAATAATGTTAAATTAAAGTCACGCAGGCGTCGAGAACCACACTTGAATGAAAAACATTTCAATTTTCACTAGAAAAAACTAGTGTATTTTCTATCGATCACAAGTTCTTCTGAAATCTAATTGAAAAATAATAGCAATAAATATAAACATTATAATAGCAATATAAAATAAATAAGTATTATGAATAAATAATTAATTAAAATAAATAAATCCTTTTATAGAAAGATATAGAAGAAACGCGATTAATGATGCTGATACTATTGGTTGAAGTAAAAGAAAGAAAAAAAAGAAAAAAATAGTGAATTAGTTATATACAAGGATTTTCTTGGCGCTTTCATAAGATCAAATAATAATAAAAAAAATTTATTATTTTTGTTTTTGTTTTAATTGTTTCAACTTCTGTCAGATGAATTGACTTAAATCATGGAAGATTCATGAGAATTACAATCAATAATATATTTCGTAAAGTGTAATATGAGGTTAATTCGTTCGGAAGGTTTTCCCTGATTTTGAAATTGTCTAAGTTGTGTGGTACTAAAATAAAACGTATTTTTTACATATAGCTTTGTTTCAAAGAATAATATTAAAGCTAAGCATGTTCTGTTTATGAAAAAAAAAAGCTATGGAGAAAATGAAATTGTAAAATTATCCTGTAGAGTAGTGTGATCTGCAGACCGATACATAAACCCTTTGTTAGCGATCCGCGATGACGAATTGAGAATAAGCAAAATTGAGTGTATTGTATAGTCTGTAAGTGCTGGTCTGCGATGGATTGGAAATTAAAAGAAAGGTATTCTGAAGTTTTCCAGTTATCTTACAATTATTTGATATATTTCTTCACCCAAAATATTTTAATCAGCAGCTATATTTGGTTCTGCTAAAGAAGCAGAAGTAGTTATGTAATACATGAAACGTTAAAAATGACGGTTGACAGATAGCGTTAGTAGCGGTAAGTCGAAGTATATTAACTTAAAGGACATACTGGAAACCAAGGAAAAAGTCGCTGAAGTAAAACCTGCAATTATAATTGAAAAACTTAAATCGCTTATAACATAATTTGCTTATAATTATTATTACATCCTTTCTATCCATTTTGTCACTGCTTTAAATTATTGTAAATAATCTACTCAGCACCAATGTTTGGCGTAAAAAATTGCTGTTGGTTTTTCTTTTCACACTGCTATATTTGCTTGTACGGTATAAAAATTAATAATCTCTTCTGAAATAGGAATTGTGCCATTGCTATTCAGAGTGGTAGTTTGAATAGTCACTCAGAAACATGTTAGTTTCCATCTGTCTAATCAAAGCCCCTCCCCGTAAAAAGGAAGAAAAAAGATTGTCACAAAGTCATCTGAGTAACTGGTCCAATACATGGGAAACCCAATATCGGGAAAGGTCAGGTTCATTGGGGATGGTGAAGAGGAGGTGAGGGAGGCAGGCAGTGATCGCCCTGGGCTGAAACGGCGCTCAATAATGACCAAGACGTCGTTATTGTGGTCGTCCCAATCAAAAGAGACAGCATATTGGAAAGAGACTTCTTCTTTTTATTTTTTTAACTCTCCCTCAGTCCCCTAAGGAAATCGGAGACTTAAACTGGACAAATGTCAAACGAAAACAAGGTTAAATGATGTAGAGAAAAAAGGGGACGATAATGATTTAGTTCCTAGCAATCGAAATAGATCTGATAAAAACCTTAGATAAGGCCTTAGAGTTAAAAATTATTAGATATTATTACAACTCCATCTGTAAAAAAAAAAAAAAATTCTGAAATTTTTCAGTTATCTTACCATTATTTATTTACAAATTTACATATATACACTCATGGACAAAAAAATTAGCGCACCAAGAAGGAGTCGTCCAAACGAAACGAAAATTTACATACGTAATGACTACTTTGATATAAGTAAATGATTAGAAAATCAAAGAAAAAGGATAATTTATTTTAGAGAAAAAGGCAAAAGAATGGAGGAGTTAATACTCCGTTGGACCCCCTCTAGCGCGAATGCACGATGCGATACGATCGGGCATTGAGTCATACAAGTTCTGTATGATGTCTTGAGACATTTCGTTCCATATTTGCTGTAACCTTGCCTCTAGTTCGTTCAAACTCGTGGGATGCCCAACTCGTCGTCCCAAATGATCCCAGATATGCTCGATTGGAGACAAATCTGGGGATCGGGCAGGCCAAGGAAGGGTAGTAACAGTGCGGAGACAGTCTTGTGACACCCTTGCCGTACTAGGCGGAGCATTGTCTTGTTGCATGAGTGGCAGCACATGTGATCGCAGGATTTCATGAACATACCGCTGGGCTGTCATGGTGCCACGGAACAATACTAGGGGTGACCGTGTGTGGTAGGCAATGGCACCCCATACCATCACACCAGCTGTGGGAGCGGTGTGTCGCTGTACAGCAAAGGCAGGATTGAAGCGTTCACCACGGGCTCTCCACACACGAACACGATTGTCATCACTGCCGAGATTGAATCTGGATTCGTCGCTAAAGTCGACCTGGTTCCATTCCGCTGCAGTCCAGTTTCCTCGTGCGCGGCAAAACTCCAAACGGAGGCGTCGATGGGTGGGCGTCAAGGGCAGCACACCTAATGGGCGCCGCGATACCAACTGTCCTTCAGCCAGGCGCCTTCGTATGGTTCGAGAAGACACAGAGGCCCATAGTGAAGGTGCTACCTGTGCCTGGATGGCGGCCGATGATTGGCTGTATGCGTGCATTTCTGACTATGTGGCGGTCTTCTCGACGACTGGTCTATCGAGGGCGTCCTGAACCTGGTCTTCGTGTACATGACATCTCTCGGGTCCACTGATCCCTACACCTCCTCACAACACAATCAGAGCGGCCTAATTGACGAGCTACTCGCCTAGCTGACCACCCAGCTTCCATCATCCCGACGATTCTCCCTCTCTCAAACTGCGACAACTGCGTATACTGTCTTCGAACACGGCATAATGGCATGTCCACCTCAGCTCTTCCTTTGTAAATGATTCAGCACACTCAAACAAGCTTTGGTTACCTGTTTTATACTCCACAGAGTACGATGTTCAACGCCCTCTACCGGCTATACGTAATGCGCAATCACGCTGCATTTCTAATCATTTGCATATCTCCCCGACATGTACCTTCATTGCAAGTTTCGTTACGATCCCGCAATTATTTCTTGGTGCGCTAATTTTTTTGTCCATGAGTATATTTACAAAATGTCTAAAAGCAAGACATTTAAGACACATATTTAAGTTAAAAATAATTCAATAAAAAGGTTGAAATGAACAGTTTCAGTCAAATGTACTGGACCATTTTCAGCTTGGGAAGATTAATACTATTTTATTTCTGCCATTTAGAAAATATCTCCTTAAAGTTGTTACCCACTTTCATTAGCCTTTTACGTACTTTCCTTCCTGTTACACGTGAAATATTGTAGAGAAATTCCTAAACGTAATTTGTTTAGGAGTTTCTACCATCGAAGACCATTTTTTTTGTTATCTTCGTTTTGTTTCCTGAATAAATAACAACTGTTTCAAATGCATTAAAAGATGTAACATTTGAGATCAATTATCAGAAAAAGTGCAGTCGTCGATAACAACCATCTAGAAAATTGATTTAAATACAGTTGAAGATGAATAATTAATTTCTATTGCCCAGACTTTGTAGCAGCAAGGGTATATTTAGGGACGTTTAAATGAACATATAGAAAATAGTGACTAGAAAGTAAGTTTTCTTCCCATTTAATGTATCAAATGAAAGAGGATTTTTAAATGTTCCTTCTGATAAATTAGAGACCCTTTATGTTGGTGACAAGAACAAGACTCAAAATGAAAACAAAACAAAAAATTGAGAAAAGAAATGAAAAGAAAAATGATCAAAGTAAATATCATTCTTCAATCAAAGGTTTTAGGGAGAGGTGTTTGGTTGCTTCTTACATTCAACCATCATAAGATTTACTATTAATTTATCAGTGACTTATTTTTCGGACTAAGGGACTTTTTAATATTGACTTTCTTAGTTTAACTCAAATTCTTACTTTAGTATCAGTTATCCAATAATTTAACTTTTTTTTTCTTGGTAGGGGATCGATTTCGTTGTTGACTGTCGTCCTTTTGTCGGTGAAACTAATTTAGATAGATAGAAAGACAAATTGACTTCTTATTCGGTTTCTCTATCAATTAAGAAGGAAACGAGACCGCTTTGACCAGTCCATGCAGAACCAATAAAGGTCACTTCCATTTCCAGACAAAATGGATCAATCGATAAATCTATTCAATTCAATCAATCAAAAGCATTTATTAAAGATTTAAATAACAATCATTTTTTTTTTGTTTTTTATTTTGTTTTATTTTCGTTTGATTCTGAATCTCACAATTATCGTTAGTTTTCCTCCTCAGCGTATTGAGCTTCTCTTTGTTGGTCCTTAGGTACTTGGAGTAATCCTGGCGGATTATTCCAGGTTGCCATTAGTAAATGAAGGTTAGTTTCCATTAGTTAATGCAAACAGCTGTGTTGGAATCCTCTAATCATTCACTAAAGGGCTAATGATTTGAAAATAAAATAAAAGCCTGATTCTAATTAAAATCTCCAATGTTTGTTTTAGTTCAAACCTTGGTTAATTTATTAATATATTAGATTTTAATTTATTAATAAATTTGCAATTAAGAATCTTGTTTTATGATTTCCACGTAGTCTCTTCAAATTTGTTAAAATTGCAGGAAAAGGAAATGTTTGTTTCACGGTGCTCTTTTTTTATTGGAAAGAAAAGAAATGTAAATTTCTGACAGTTTTTTTTTTCTAGGAGTGATTCATTGAAAGTGAAGGAGTTTAACCAAAATCACAATTCAGCCAAAAAGACAGTTGCCATCCTCTACAATGGACACCTGCATTGATCTTCAGTCAACCAAAACATTCGAAAGCCTTTAACTGTCTATAAAAGTCAAGCTTTGGTTTACTTGGTATCCACTTGTATCCGTTGAAAGAAAAAGATGTCCAAAGTCAAGAAGCTTTGAAAGTTATCCGACATGCAATACTTAATATATAAATGGAATTATTTAGGAATTGTGGTTTAGATTTACATCTGTGTCTTATGATATACTTCGACTTTATACATTCCGTGATATATAAAATATATAAATGTAAAATGCCTAAATCTAAAATATCTTCATACTTTAAGAAGATGCAGAAATATATGGAAGTACGTACTTCGGAAGAAAAGTTTAATTTTTTTAGTCTGCTTTCGGAGGAAAATGAGGCTCATCAGCTCACTTAGTCTGTGTATACGTATATGGGCGTAACTTTGAAATTGCTAGATGAAGCTGCTTGAATCTTATGTATATTTGAGGATTAGGAATGATTATTTCTACTAAAAGCAAGAGTTTGTCTTGGTCATTTAAATTCTGCAGTTTGTAGAGAGTTCATTTCATTCTCTTCCGAAAATTTTTCCGAATAGTCGATTATGGAATTTGTAACTGAAAACTCGACTTTCTCCTTGATTTTTTTTTCCGGTTTCGTATGTAAACCTCACCAACACGCTTCACTTGTTCATCAGAATTTGAGGTCTTCCCAAAATTTTACCTATACGCAAATATCCGTATTTCAAATTTCAAATTTCAAATACAAATTTCTTTCAAATTTCTTTTACAAATTCTAAATGAACTATCGTGTTGGTGGTGGTTTTACGAAAAATGTTCGAAACGGCCTTAGGACATCAGCAAATTCGAATACGCAAAATGACTTCTCCACGCATTCGCGACTGTCTTGCGTGAATGGTCAATTGACGTCGCTCCTGACGCTTACATCATCATCTATTTCAGTGATAAAAACTTTTTTCAGTTTCCCTATCTAACCGTCAAAGTCGATATCATAAAAAGTTTTATTTTATACAATATTGAAATTGCCTACTGCCTTGTAATAACCCTATATAATAATTTAATGTTTTTGTATCAATAAAAGAGGCAAGGGCTTTGAAACAACTGGTGCTCGAGATTCTATTACACCAATCGAAGAACACTGAAAACATTACCACATCGTAAAACTTTGTATCTGTGTATCGAGGTCTTCCATACAAAACGTTTGGGTTCAACTGTCTATTTAGGGAGGGTGGGGGAAAGGATTGCTTCTAGAACACACACACA
>JAFIDM010002131.1:7188636-7310396 GCA_023159025.1 Thereuonema tuberculata
TTTTTAGTTTAGTTTCTGGAGGTACCATTTCCACTGCTGCTTTAAATTATTACCACAAAAAAAAAAAAAACTCTGTATTGAGACCAAGGTGTTCACAGTAACTACTCCCAACTGATGATCGCCAATTTAGCGAGAAACAGCTGTTTTGGGATGTTACTTGTGAACACGGTCTCACCCTTTTAATTAAAATAAAGTTATTCTTCCCATTAAAGCAATATTTCTTCTAATTATTCCTTATAGGAAAATTTACAGGAAATTAATTATGTTGCATGATATCTCTTATATTCAAGAAATGTATAGTAATTATCTTCTAGTATGAACTTAGTTTGGGAGCTGTTGTAATTTTTGACCCTTTGTTTCTTTTGGGAATTCGTAATCTTTATTATGTAGCCAAGTGGATAAGACGCTTGACTTGGGGACTAGAATTGAAGAGGAAATCGGGGATTTTTCCACACTGAATTGTCCTCTACACGGTCCCCAGCCCACTGTAGAATGGGTATCGGTTTTTTTTTTTGCCCGGGAAGAAAGGCGGGCGGGTGTTGGACTGACCACCGACCTCATCTCAGTTCTGGGTCAATGAAACGTTGGGAGTCTTATCTTGAGCGTCTCCTTGAGCCAGGGGAGATCTTACACCTAATCACTATTGTTTTAAATTCATTGTAACATGTAATAAAATGATTCGTAGTTCCCTTTTTATATGATTATTAAGTTTTTTAAAATTTCATTTTCTTTTTTTTTTTAGAATTAATTATTTACCAATCTATTTATTTTAAGAACATGAGAAATGCTTCTGATCTGTAGTTCCCCCATTCTATTTGTATGATTATTCATCTTAATACAGATGTGAGTCGGCGATTTTTCCTTGGGTATTTCTTTTTCTTCTTCGGTCCTAGTGTTCATCTTGGGGTTTCTTTCGTGTGGTTAAAAGCAGGATAGCATCGACCCAGCCGAAACTCATGATTGAACACACATCCTATATCTTCATCGCTCCAAGTTGTATGCATGGTCTGTGAAGTACTACCCTTTAAGTTATAACTTATTCATCTTAAGTAACAAGAATTAACCTAATTTTTAATCATCATCAACTTACATAATTGGCAAAGTTCGTCTGTCTGTCTGTCACTCGATATAATTAAGCTAATAAGATAGATCCAAGGTTCTCAATGGTACCACTGAATCAAGGGTACTCAAATTGGATGAAATATTAGTTCATTTTGTCATTCCATGTGGTTTCCAGGAAATTCCAGTTCCTTGGGAACTGACCAAGACAACTGAAATTCTAACAAAACATACGTTCAAAACCAAATAATTTTGATACCACTCCACTCATTTTAATGAAATTTGGCATACTTACTCAGTTTTTTACGCTGATTTCGAAACTCAAAACTATTTTTGCCGTAGAAGCTTCTTTAACAAGTTAGCGCAGTATTTAGATTACAAAGGTGAGTTTTAAATGCCTTTTGGCGTTATAGATCAAAAATAATAATTATTCCATTCTTACTTTTAGTAAAATTTATTTACAAGGACACACTTTAGATATGGTTGGTATTTATTTACCAGAGCCTGTTTTTAGTCATGGACAGTTATACGTTGCTATTTCTCGAGCACGTCGTGCTTGCGACGTCAAAATCAAAATTCTTGACCGAGTAGATCAAGGACATCTGATAGAAGGATCTGATGCTGTTTTTACAAAAAATGTATAGTTTATAAGGAGATATTTACTTTATAGTTGATAATAAAATGATTTTCCAGATTTTTTTATGCTTGTCGTCCGACAGGCTTTGCTGCTAGTTAAGTAATAACTGATATATTGTGATAACCTCATCATATTATTAATTGCAGAGTATTTCTATCTTTTTGTTACTTTATGTAAATATATTCTTTTTATTTCATATCTTAGCTTAAATGTAACTTGAAACAACTTACATACAGAGTGGGCGAAAAGTCCATATACCTCTGGATATAAATATATGCTGTGGAGAAAGTCGTATATATGAAACAATCGCACATTCGCACCTTGATAACACGCGAGCAATCGAATAATCAAAGAAGCAAGCAGTGACGGCAAGGTTGGCTGATTTAAGCAAATTCTCGATTGAAGAGCCTTTAGTGACCTAAGTTTGGATTCACGAACTATCGCATACGAGTCAAATTATTATCAATTTTCAGCTGCGATTTTGGAAGGCGCCACCATGCAAGAGAACATTATTGGCATGGGAATTGAAGACTTTTACGTCAGGATCCGTTAAGGATTCACATCGGACAGGAAGACTGCCAACACGTTTGGAAACATGGAAGAATCCCTAACGCGTGGAAGAAACTATAACGGGATTTCCCGTGAAGTCGACTCGCAAGCCTACTGCCGAATTGGATATTCCCAATCCACTATGCGAAAGTACCATTTGCGAAAGGATTTGAAAGTGAAACCTTTTCCTGTCGTCAGTGAATGAGCTATCAGACGTGTGGATTTAACACGGCGTGAAGAAGCGTGCAATCTGCTTCTCCAATATTTCCCAACAAGAGAAGATCCAACGAAGAGTTCTGTTTAGTAATGAATGTGTTATCTATCGAAATTCGAAAGATCGGAACGTTTATTTTTGGGCAAAGGAAAATGCACATTTCTTTCAAGAACTCGAACAAAATCCACCGCAAGTTACGATTTGGTCGGGGATAACAAAAGAACATCTGCTTGGACCGTATTTCTTCATTGGCCCAGTGAATCAGACAACTTACCTGTATATGATTAAAGAATGGTTGCTGCCTGAACTCCAGTTGAAAGGACACTGTATGTAGCTGACACTGTATGGTTTCAACAAGATGCAGCACCAGCTCATTTCGCCAAGAGAGTGCTATTGCGCCTCGATCAGCTTTTCCCAAACAAGTGGCTTGGCCGAAGATCCAGAACTTTCCTTCATCTTTGCCATGGCCACCAAGCAGCCCAGATCTCACCACTCCAGACAATTCTTTCTGTGGAATCATTAAACAGGAAGTTCACAAGCAACGGTATATTTCGAACGCTGAGTTACAGATTGCTATGTCGTCAAAAATTCTACGTAAATAGATCAGGAGGACCTAGAGACGCATCCATCTATGCAGAGACAATGGAGGAGTGCATACAGATGTTTTAGATCCATAATAGACACATCAATTCATTTTAAATCTAGTTTACTGATAAGGCTATAAGGACTTTTCGCCCACTCTGTAGTTAAAACACACATTTTCAGTATTTTACATAAAATCTTTCGTTTGTCGTAATAACACAATGTTAACTTTACAACTTTCAATAAAGCATTAATCTTTTCTTAATTTCTGTAAATAATCTGTACTGCTTTACTATTAATGTGCCGTATTAAAATTATGTGACTTGGTAAAATACGAAATCAAACTTGAAGAATTAATCATCGAAATTTGCAAATTCAGTTTACTAAAATCCGATCGAGCGTTCAACGAAACTTGAAGGATGTTTTTTTTTTTCTCATGAAAATTTTCTTTCACTTACTGAGTTTCATTCCTTTTCTGAGATATTTAAAGGTACCTGTAAAGGAATTTAAAATGATTTGCGAAGTAAAAATATGGATTTAATAGCTAAAGACCTATGCTTACGGAAACTGAAAACACAATACCTAGGAGTTAGTGTTGGGATATCAAATTAATGTAGGAAAACCAGAATACACAATGTAAAAACAGAATGGGCAGATAAATAGGTGAACAGATGGTCATCGTCATCTAGTGTTATATTTCCTTCCGAAGATTGCTTCAGTTAGAGAAGCGAGATGTGACGGTAAGACAAACCTGAAAGATTCCAGCAAGAAGTTGGAAAAATCAGTGAAACTTATGACAGGGATTGAAATTGATGAACGTCTTACAAGGGTATTGCCAGATAGTCGGATTGTGGATTTTGTTCATACTTATAATACGTGAATGTCATGCCTCGAATATGAAGTTCCCAAAGCCATTAGGGCAGACATCCAGACGCTTTCGAGAAAATCGACTTTGAAAACCTCCATGCGGCTTATATCGAAATGATAAGCGAGCGAAATGATAGGCTCATTTCCCTGCACTCGAGTCTAGTAAGTGGTGAATCGTTGCTACATACATAATTTTTTTTTTGTCATCCTACTTATATTTTAGTTAAGATTATTTAAAATGAATCACAATTGGATACAAAAATGAAAAGAAAGAAATTGTACAAAGAGTTTTTAACTGATATAACAGGAGAAGAAAAGTTTCCGCTACCGGTACTTATAGATTCTTGGGGAGGATGGACAAATCTCGTGTCGTACGATGAAATTTTACAAGACGAAAAGCGTCTGCCAACATATACTGTAAAAGTCATCCCTCAGAAATGCCCCCCCCCCCCTTTAGTCCAACCTGGGTTTATTTTTATCGGCAGTTGAAAAATTTCATAAAGGGTTTGCAGAACTGCGCGTACCTCATTGAGCAAAAACGCGAAATTGACTCCAGAGAGTTAATCACCAGCTGTCCTCCCCAATCTTTCGTAATACGATTAGGTTCGCGTCGTGCGCAGCGAAACTGCTCGATGATAGGGACATTTTTACAAACGTGAATGACATTTATTTCCCGACCCCTTGAATTTGAAAATTTTGAAAACCCCTTGTAGCTGCAAAAGCTCATCGTTCGTGCACTGTGTATAACTGTGTTTTCCGTGCTTTTACGATGAGTACCATCCAGGCTCTTGTGAAACTCCAACTCAAGAGTAACAAGGTGCAGTTAACAATGGTAGGGAAAACATAATTTATCAACATTATTATTTGACATTACTTTAGCAATTCAGTTTCTCTCTGATCTCGATAAATAAGAAATGTTTCATTTCGTACCCGATATCTTTCGATTTTGTACCCAAATTGTGATTCATTACAAAAAAAAAATAACAGCTAAAATAGGATGACACAACAAATCACTTACGTAGCAAGATTCCGAACCAGCGATCCCCCACTTACTAGACTTGAGCTTTAAGTGTTCGATTTGATTTGAGGAGATGAGCGGCTGGTCTTAGCGGTAAGAACCACTTTTCAAAAGTGAGTGAAGTATAAAGAGATGTAGTGAATGAAGTAGGTAGCTCTTATCTTAAAGTAGTTTGCTTTAGTGTTTGTTAGTGATGAATGTCTCACTAAACATCTTTATGTTTGTGAGAAAAGGTGTGACAAGAACGATCCAAGAAAAAATTGAAAATACATATGACTGAGTATATGAGTTTAAAAATTTCTTTTATAGTAGAGCATGTTTGAAAATACAGAATAAAAGTTGATGAACGAGCGTGATGTATAAAGATAAAAAAAGCTTAGAGATCTCTTAAGTTTTTATTCTTTGTAAATGCGTGTGTTTTTTTGTTTTTTTTGTACTTCATGTTTCTAGTACTGCCGATTCTTATCATGTAGGGGCGTGAAGTTATTAAATAAGAAAAAAGAAATCTTGTATTTTTAATCTTCTTCCTTTGTTTTTTTACTGACCTAATAACTCAAGTTGGCGTTGAAAAAAAAAACCCACAATGATACAGCAAAAATAGTAAAACTACTTTAGTATTAAAATTGCAAATCTTCCTTTTTAACTTAACTTTCCTAGAAATAAATGTTTGGAGAATGGAGTTATGTGATTCCGTAAAAAATTCCGCATTGTAGCCAGAATATTACAGTTACTACCTTTGTAACAGGATTTAGAAAAACATTGTCATTCCAAAATCGATAACATTTTAATCTGTTATTTGTGAAGAACAGAAGTCTGGATGATATTTAGAGTGAAGTCAATTCGCTTCTATAGCTGCAGGGCAGAGGGATCCTGGTCTTGGGTATCATGATCGTTTAATCCCTTTGGATCCTAGTCTACAACATCATCAGTTATTAAAACCAAACAAACCATTTGGGCATAAATTTCCAATAGTTGCTTTTGCAACCGACCATGAAGTCTTTGATAAATGGAACGCTATTTCCGCAAATTATCAACGCGGAACAGAAATTGAATTTTCACTACATTTCCATTTGAGATCAAACAGCGATGCTTTTGTTCATTTCAATTTAGATGGTGATCGATTTTGGTACTTAAAGAGAAAAAGCAGGATAATGAATCTAATGCATTTCTAAAATAATGCTTATTTACCAAAGTATTTCAAATGAGACAAATAAAATACTTTTCTTCAGAAGATATTACGAGCAGGTGTCAGCTTCTTTATTGTAGTTTTGCCTTTGCAATAAATTATTAAAGGATCTTCACTTGAAAAAAGATTGAAGAGGCTTTTGGTAGATTAAGTCCCGAAGCCCAAATATTTGAGAGGAGATAAACCTAAAATTCACGATTGAAGGAAAGAATAGAAGAGAAGATACGAAAGGATGATGATCTTTCGTTTCCGTCCTAACGGCGCTGTTAAGGATGATAAAAGGCGAGCATTGAAAATCTATATGATTTTATCCATATATCAGTCTTAAGAGAATCTAAATTTAGATTTTAAACGTAAATAAAGCAAACACCAATGAGATTCTTTGTATATTTAATTCATAGCCTAACAAACCTGGCAGATCTTTTGGCACAAAGGGACTTTACTGCTTTAAAGCACGGGACCGACAAATAAATTTCTTGTATTTTAATTTTAAGACTTGCAATGAAAGAGGCAGAAAATTTATGTTTTTGTTTGTTTTTTTGTTATGGTTTGTTTTTATAGCAAATACAAACTGATTACCTTCAAAAACACATTTAGAACAGATGAACAGCCGAAAATGATGTTTGGCATAATGGCAATAGCACTGATATGACAGAAGAAAATTTACACCCAACTGAAAAGTTAACGAAAGGTGATGTAAACGAAGCTTAGCTGGTTTAATTTCGAAGGGTTATATATCGCAGGGTTTCAGATATTTTTCTTGGAAATTTTGTTCTTTGATTCTTTAGTTACGGTTTCACAATAAATAAGTTTTAAATAAATAGTTTTCTGCAAGCTTTCATTTGTTTGTCACAGCTTCCTAAAATTTATGAAATTTTCAATCATTCTACAGCAATGAACCCTCGATGGGGATCTAAATGATGGAAATCATTGTTCTCACGAGTCACGTTTTCCAATTAATATAGAATAAGCATAAAGATATCCCTGTAGCACATAAAAGTAGGGTCATAAAGTACTGCAGTTTCATGTCGCAGATTCCTGTTGGGTTTGATAGAAGACAAAAAGAAAAGGAAAAAAAAATAAGGCTTCTTAAGATTTTGATTTCCCTTTATCAGACTATTTTCTTACTGACAAAACGAATGAAAATTTTGCGAGTTGGAATCTACCTTGTAATAATGTTACATTTCTTTAAATAAGTTTTTCTTTAGATAAAATTCAATGTTAACGCTATGTACTGAAATATATAATAAAATGAAATGAAAGTAAAACATGCCTAGATTAAAATAATAAGTTAGTTAATGTTGAACACAATAATCATTTGGTATTTATTTCGTTGAAGGAAAAGGATTTAACTTTAACCTTAAAGTCACCAAAAGAACAGTTAGTCGAGTTTTTCTCAATAAATGCTTTCTAGGAATCAACGGATTTTTATTTAATTCCAAAGATAGAAAAAAGTAAATTTAAAGAATTTAACTCTAAATTTACAGTTTTTCAATTTAACAACAGTAAATTAAACTGCATTATTTTGCTTCAATTTGTAGAGAATGTAAAACAAAAACAAAAAATAGGCAAATTTGTGACAAAGATTCCAGAACAGCACCTTAGGCAATTTTAAGGTCATAAAATTGAATAATAAGTTTTAATTCCAATTGATTTTGTTTCTATTTAACTTAATTCCTAAAGCAGATCGTCTTTTTCTCATTACATTTCCATTCGAAGTGTTTTATCTTTGCTTTCGCTCTTAAAAGCACTTCAAGTGAGAATTCATTACGTTATTTAGTTTCCTTTCATCCAAAAAAGCAAAGGAATGAACTATGAAAGCTTGAAATAGAATAAATGTTTTGCTATGATCTTCAGTGCGACCTATCGTCACGTAGGTCATCACCATGTTCGCCTGGTCCCTGAGGTATCGCCGACCGTCAGCACTCATTCTTGTGCTGAAAGCTTTTCGCTGTAGTTCTCTACACCCCGGTATTTGCCGCCATTTAATTGACATCGTTTCACTAGTCTCTATTCCCCTTATGATTGGAAGAATCTGTCCTTAAAGACGGCAAGATTCTGCCTCACCAGCTCGCGAAAATAGCTGAGGAGGGAGTGGGAGAGACATTCAACTGATAGAAAAACGTCCTCTGGAGTGAAAGAGAGATTTTATTTTGAACTCGTTTCCCGTCTGAATCACATTTGGATATTTTCAATTTCTTTTAAATTGCAGAGGAAATCTTTTATTACTTTGTCTTTTATCTCCAGTTTGCTTTCAACGTCGAAGATTGCAAAAATTCTGTATGTTCAACTAAAGCAAAGTCTGATCGAGGTTTTGAAACTTTTTATACCTTGAATTTCGTAAATCAAAAATATTGATTTGAACTATTAACTTGTAAGTGAAGAAATATGTGACTTAATTAGTAAAATTTGTTTGAATCTTTGTAAATTGCAGCTTGAAATTCAAAAGTTATCAAAACCAATCCCTTGGATATTTTAAGTATTGCCATTAACTTGAAATATTTACTTTGAAATTTACGTTTTTGAGAATAAATTTATATTCATTCCTTGTGTATCTTTCAACGGATTCAAATGATAAAGTTTTAAATACATTAAAAATCCAAACTAAATGAATTTTCTAAAGTTAAAAGAGAATCTGCTTTACTGATTTTCATTTGCCAATTTTACTTTATCAAGTTTATGTTAACTGATATTTCATTAGGAGTAAGTTAGCTCATAATCCGTTTGTTCACTTATTATTATCTTGGTTGGATTGTGAGCATCACAATCGTATTATAAATCGTATTAAATATTACATCACATTACATAATGTCATATCAGTCTTTTAACAACAAGTATTCAGAACAACAATCTACATCTGAGTGATGACAAGCACAACAATGGAACGTAGTATCTTACCTGTAATAACCAAAATGCAATGTCTTATGTAATTTTATGTAAGTCTATTAGATACACTTGCTACACTTTAACTTTGAACTAACCTCACAACCTCTAAACGTCGCATGGAATGTGATGGCCACTCTGTTGGGAAATAACGTCCAATGGGTCTATCATCAGTAAAGTATGGTCATAATAGTTGTTTCAAAGAATGATGTGCGGAGGAGCTCCGTCTTGCATAATAATTGTATGCTATTGAGACATCTGCTATCTTTGAAATAAGTTTAAGACAGTCTCCAACATGTTGCGATCCTTTGACCATTGCAAGTAACAGGGCCAACAGGTGGAATATTTTCAAAAACGAATGGTTCAGTGATGAATGCAGCCGTAACCAGCTCCATGAAGAACCTTTTGGTGAATGAAGAGAAATTTCAAGACAACAGTTGGCTTCTCAGGTGTCCAAAAGTGGTAGTTATGTGTTTTCACATCCAATTGATCTCAGAATGACATTTCATCATTCCAAATAATGTTTCACAATTAACTGTTATCAACTTCAAATTCGTGCCATGAAGCCTAGACAGAATGTCAATGAGTTTGTGCATCTCCGCATTGCACCTGTTGTAACATTAAGTTTGTGAAGATAATAAAAGTATTCATTCCGCTTAACCTTCCACAAAGTGACATAGGGTTAAATTTCTTTCTCTTACCACACGAGTTTCTCCTTTATCCACTGACTCGTGACATTGTGTGACTTGCACTCAATCGTTTCCGATTTGTTCCTTCTGTTACTCTAATGTGTTTGATAACTTCCAATGTTGTAATCATTTTTTGGAAAGCGCAAGCTGCCATTGGTTCATTTTAGCTAACGTTGATATTGTGTTAAGACTTCTGTAGCATTATTGATGGTTCGGTAATGCAGCTTAACTAGCAGATCTTGTATTGAATACAATTGTCCAGTTGCTTTTATACTCAGATGCATTCAAAACGATTGCCATCTGCTGAAAATGTGGACTAATTTAGTTTTTATTCTCTTAGCATGTTCTGGGATATCAAGTTGCCAAATTTAAATCCAATGCACACCACTTCTGATCAAAAGAGGGCTCTAAAATTAGGACATTCGAATGGTATAATATTATGTTGATTTAAACATTTACATGAAACTTCAGCTTGATAACTTATTATACTTTATTTAAAATCTTCTGAAGGAATTGTTGAAAGAAAAAGATGTTACGCTTAGAAATTAGTGCAATTTTATTGATGATTAATTTGGAGACATATCTTATTGTTTGTTTGTTTTAGTTTTTCAAATTGGATACTGCGCTACAATGGGTAATTAAGTTTGATTTAATTTTTAGCAAAAAGTATTCTTGGAATTAACAAGTAGCGGTAAATGCAAGGCAATCAAACGCAGTGTCGAAATATCAGTCATTTGCAGCATCTGTTCTAAATGTCATAAACAATTGAAGAACCATTGAATAATCACATTGAATCATTGAATAGATACTTATTATCTTCGATAACTGTAATTCTGAATATGCTACTTAATAATTTATAAAAAAACGATAGTTAAAATTATTAAGTTTGAATAGTTTATTGGAATCGTATTGGAGATGGAAATTTGTAGTGACGTGAAACTGCGGAAAGAAAATTCGCAATAAAAAAGACATCAACTGCTTTTGGAACTGCAAACCACTTTACAATAAATTAAATTCCATCTGGAGACCTCCATTTTCAAGTGAAGGCGTCCTTCAGTTGTTGAGACTAATATTTGGTCGGACGGGTGACGCTATTTGCTTCGCAGGACTGGTATCGTCAGTATTTTCGATTGCATAGTGCGGAAGTGTTGTGCCTGAGAGAGCCCCTCTCCCTTTGCACGCAGACGGAAACCCCATCGCTGAGTTTATCGTCTATGTCAATATTGACCCACACGAGGGAAAGAGAAAGACGCTACCGTGCAAACAAATCAGAGAGGTGCCACCAGCCTCACTGTTCTTCCTCCCACCCACTCAATTCTAAGGTGAATTGCCTCAAACTGTTTTGAAATGCACCTGCAAAATTACCGTTTCGTTGATAAAAGTTTTATTCCAAAAGAAAACGCAGATTGAAACGGAAAATGAAAAACAAGGTAAAGATTTACCTTTTCGTAAAATAGATTTTCTTCGCAGAGTTGTAAGCAATTGCAATCATCTTCGTAGGAAGATAAAATTAAGATGGAGTAATAAATTCAAACGTTTTATTTTTCTATAACTCATTAGTATCTGGAATTAACCTTATAAAGAGCTTTGATCAATGTAGTGCCAATCACTTTCAGAACCAATTGAGAATTTTTGGAAATATGAAATTTACAACAAAGAAAAGACCAAAAACTATTTACAAAACAAATAAATGAATTTTCTTTTTATTAAAAATTTGGGCTTTCTTTATTTTGATTCATTTCAGTTTTTAATCAGTTAACAATCCAATTTCTCAGAGTGTTGCAGTTGTAGGTTAGTCACTGTCTTTCGAAGAAAGTTAATATAACATCAGTTTTTTTTTTTCTTTTGCTAATCTTAGATCCTTTTTAAATTTTAAAATTAACTTACTTAAATAAAAATTACGATTTGATACACATATTCCTAAAATTTCTTCTTTAATCACAACAACGATATTTCGTTCTCTTCAACAGAAAACTTCTTCAGGTTCAATAACTGAGGATAAGAAATCTCTTTCTTCTTCCTCAACTGAATTCGTTACGATTTCAAACTACTTTAATTGTCTTTGATAAAATGAATGCATCAGATTGTTTTACCAAATTCTAATCCACTAGAAATTTTTCTCTATTTTTCCTTTAAATTGTCGAAGATTTTATAAAATTATTGTTAATATTGAAGTACCATTTCATTAGCAGAAGCATGGATTGACAGGGATTTAGGGGAAACGAACGACCACGAAAGTTAGAGAATGATGAAAATTAGAAATTGTTTTCCCTTTTGTATGTTGCTGCAGTTTCACAATTCTCTCTGCTTTTGAAAGCCTGAAATCAAGAATTTGTGTTCCAATTTTTCGTTCATTAGCAGTAAAATTATTTGAACTAACGATATACATATGTGATGGAAACCCGAAGCCTACTTTGTACCACATAAAATCTTTTTCCAGGTTTTTTGATTATGCTTAAATGAGAACATTTATGGATTCTTTCGTGAACGTATTCTTTATATAACATTCTTCTAATGTTTTCAGTGTCTTGATAAATCCACAAGCCGTATTTTGTTCTTTGTCCCTTTCGCATTTGCTAGTAAAGTTGAAGGGGCGAGGCTTGGTAAAGAGAGGATCCATTGCATTAAGATCTGGTCATGACGAGGAGACAGTAATGGGTCAAATGTAAATATTTTGTTTCATTTATAGTCCTTTGGGAAGCTTCTAAACATACGATTAAGCACGTTAAGTAAATAGAAATGGAGACGTTATTTCCGAAACTTAAGGAACTTCTCTTGTGTAAACATCTTCCATCGTTTCTATAAATGTTGTTTTTCTTTTTTCTTATGTAGTCGTGATAATGTAAGTGAAAGAAAGGAGAAAAGAGCCAATTTTGTTTCCGGTTATAAAAATAATTCGTTGGCATTATCAGATCTGTCAATTTTCCTCCATATACAACTTTGAAAAGCACTTTTTCTAAGTTTACTTATTCGTTCATTCATATTTGTATTTTTTCTGCTGTTTCATCTCCTATTACCTGTCTCATTCTCCTATCTTCCATTTGTCAAGATACCTTGAACATTGTGTTGATAAATATTTATTAATAGTTTCCAATTAAGTTAAACGGCATGTTCTTTTAAAGAAAGAGTTTGCTAAGTATCTCAATACTGGCCTTTAAATTCTTTCTTTTGTTTTTCTTTTCGCTTTTCAGTAATTATCAAATTATACTTATACTGTGAGGATCAAATTATTATGACTACAAACCTAATAGCGGTCTTTTGCCTTCTTTAGCAGCAACTAAAAAGCATTCCTCATCATTGCACTCAACAAGATAGAATTATTTTTTCGGCATTTCCGCATTTACATTTTATGCCCGTAGCATGGAAAAAGCTGCATAAATCTGCATATTTCTCGAAACATCTACACTATGACATCATTATTTGATCACTAATCAAGTTGCGGACCTTTTGCGGCTAATAAAGCAGCTTACGCGTCCAGCCCTGGACTTGATGAGATTCTCAATAGTATGGAAAGCATGACATATCAGTTTGTCAACTATTCCCCCCATAGCTCAGCCGCAATTCTTAGTGGGCATCTAAACGGCGAAGTTCTCTGTCCATATGATCCAAAAGGTGCTGAATAGGATTCAGATGGCGCGAATAAGGAAGACAGTTCACGAGCGGCAATTCATCCTCGCTTCGATAAATCCTTCGCGCACAACCCGTGCAGCATAACATGGCAGATTACACTGTCGTCATCTCGAAAGATCTTTACAGTAAAGGAGTCATTGATCATAACAATGGACCAAGGGAACTTTCACCCACATTAGAGGTTCCCAACAATTGCACGATAACAGTTTGGTCCATAACACTTCCACTGCCTGCGAGGGACTGTGGTGTCAGAATCAAAGCGTGGAGATCATCTGATCCTTGCGCCGTCCATCCACCCATAATAGCTAGAACCATAGAAGGCAATCTTCCCCAGCCTTTCAAGGTCCAAAGGCGATGTTCGTGGGCGTTAATATTGATAACAGACGTAGGCGTCAGCTCGGAAAACTCATGAAGAGAAGAGTTTTATGCATGGTGGCCTGCGACACAATGGGTGGTCCCCTACTTGGTTCGCCACAGCAGTTTCCATATCTCCCACCAATCTACCAGGTAATGTACACTTTAATAATAGCGACACGGGAACAGTTCACGGGAGCAGTTCTTGTTGCTTCGAAATAATGGCACCTTTCAGGCTGCAGCCTATGATATCCCATTTTGAAAAATCTGAAATCAACAGGTATTTCCGTTTTCAGACACTATCTGTTGCTCTCCTATTTTTATTTATCCTTTTCTATTCACTCGATCGTTGATTGTAGAATATTCCACGTCATGGAAGGTCATAATAATTTGATCGCACGGAGAAAATAAGTTCTCAGTTTCTTTTTTTGTCCGAGAACAAATTATATATTTTTATTATCTTTTATTATCATTTTATTATATAAGTATTCAAAATTAACATGTCAACTACATCCTATTGTCAAATTTTAATTTTTTGTTAACATGCCCATAAATGAATTTGAATTTGAACTATTAAAAGGAGATTTCTTTAACTTGTAATTCTGCTATTAAACATTTATGAAGTTTTATCCCGCTGTTATTAACTTTCTATTAATTATCACTATAGTGTTCTAATTTTAATTCGGAAACTATTGGAGTCAAATTCAACTGGATTTTTAAAAAAAAACAAAAACAAAAAAAAACATGATTTTTATTTAGGGTTCGTTCGGATAATTGATTTGATTCTGAAGGAATTATTACTTCTAGTAGAGTAGGCTTCTCATCAAACTGAAAGATTAAATAAAAATAAGTTCCAAGAACGAATACGAATCCCAAATTTCTTAAAAATTTGGGATTTATATTCGTTCAAGGAACTTATTTTTATTTAAACTTTCAGTTTGATGAGAAATAAATACTTGTCACGGTATATAAAGGAATAAAAACGTACACAAATAAAAATCCCTGAGCTGCTTTTGGAATTTTGGATACCGGGAATTCCAGACAGACCATCATCAGTTGAAGTTCCCTAGTGAAAGCAACAAAAACCAAGTAAACAAAACAATTGCCCTTCATACAAAAAGCATTAATAAGAAAATAAAAAATAAATGTGTTTTTAATTATTACGGCCAATAACCAAGTGTAGCACGAATGTACTATATTCGTTTTTACTTCACTGGGACCATAAATTAACGAGGGGAAAAATAATCCGAATTAAATTCCCTCGGCAGAGGTTTATCGCTAACTGGAGAGCTACTATGATTCCGACTATGCAAGGCTTAATTAGGAAGGTAAAATAAATTAATGCGAAAGTGTAACAAAACAATAAAATGTTTAATAAAACAATCTTACTTTAAATTTGAATACAATCTCTCACAGAGAATTTCAAAAGGTAAATAAACTAGAAATACATTTCTATTTCTATAACGTTAATTACTTAATGCTTCAAAGTTAGATATTATCTGTGCGAGTTAATCGAAGGTCCGTCTTCGGCTCGCTTGCCAGAGTCTCAATTCTTCGGTTAAAAGTTAATCTTAAAACTTCTGGGCTTGGACGAAGAGAGTACGAAACTCACTGAAATAAAACAGTACTCACTGGGTAATATTTCTGCTTTCCGTCGAACTGGAACTTCGGACATCCACGTCGTAGATCGGTAATTCTCCTAGAATCCAATATGGCGACCCACGTTCGAAATGGAACAGCGATCTTCGTCCAAATGGCTTTTCACCGAGAATACGTCTTTAAAGCATTGTCTTTCACAGTTTTTATTGAGAGAATCAATCGGGATTTCTTCTCAATAATAGAAGCACACTAATCGCAGCTTTTCACTTAGAAACTGGAGTTCTGCAGTACGGAACTTTGAACTTCACACTGCGGTAACGAACGGCTTCACTATAGCTGATCACTTCGCAGCTATCGTAATAACGCAGTGATAGAGGATCCTAATCGTTATCACTGGGATCTTGGAACTAACCGCACTTCAGCGAATAAGGAACAAATCCTATCTTCAGCTAACTTGGAAACGAACTGCCTTGTGCGGAAACCAGGAATACATCCACTCCGCACCGAGACTGCCAACGAACTGCCGATCTGAAGCGTGGCTTTTCTTCTCCGAAATGCACTGAGCACGGACTCGTTAATTGCGTAACAATGGGCCGCTCGCGCGCTTATCATTGTTTAACAATTACTCACGAGATTTCTGTCCGAAACCTGAATCGGCGATATGGGCGCTGCCATCTTGAAAACACAGATAATTGAATCACTCACGAGATTTTGTCCTAGGCCTAAATCGGCAACATGGGCGCTGCCATTTTGAAAACATGGATTCAGGAATGCTTTTATCTATTTAGGCCTTCAGTGTGAAATGGAAGATACTGAAAGATAAGTTTTCTTTCACACAAACACAATAAAAAAGGGCAAAACGTTAATGTTTAATTTTAATGTTTAATTTTCTTCTAAAACTCAAACTCAGTTCATTTTTTATTTCTGATGACGGGAGCCGTTTATTGGTGCTCATCGAAACATGTCATTTTTATGTTTTCATTAATAATGCTTAATGGTCTACTGCCTCGTAATTATTACAACCGCAGATTAAATATGTTTATTGCAAGTTTAGTTTTCTCGTTAATGTTTTTTATATGAAGGGCCATGGTTGTATTTACTTGTCTTTTGTTAATATTTTGTTGCTTTCACTGGGTAAATTCAACTGATGATGGCTAATCAGCCTGAAATATTATGTCTTGAATTCCCGGTATCCAAAATTCCTAAAGATGCTCAGGGATTTTTATTTCTGTGCGTTTTTATTCCTTTTTATGCCTTAATAAGAATTGTTCCGTGCACGTTAAAATTTCCCATTAAATACTTGTCAGAGCTGCAAGATTTATTTTGTTTTTGTAGCTTCACGGCAATCACCAATCACAAGCTAGTATTAGGACTATATCTGATTGCGACTCTTTAGATGCATCTCAGAAAAGAAACGGTTCAACCAACATTTTCAAATACGCATGTTTCTCTGTCTGTCTATCATAAAGACATAACCTAAAAAACTCAACTTTAGAGATTGATTGAGATTGGTCCACCCAAGATTCCTATTAATGCTGATTCTTATCGGACCAACAGATTAGAACTCGGATTGAAAAGTAATGATAACTAAATACGTTTTCATTAAATTCTAATACGACGGTATCCAAAACAAAAAGCTATAATTCCCTTTGGCTTTAATATATTCTCTTCATTTTATTTTTGATTTTTTTTTCTTAATTTTTGATAGTCTCCAATCAACTTTTTTTTTACATGTTTATTGCATCTTTATTTATTTTCTTTTTTCTTTGCGATCTTTTTTTTTATAATGTCACTTATTTCACTTCTATCATTGTACTTGAAAAAGATCGATCAAATAGCTCTCATTTCCTTTATTAATTTCCTAAATTCTTATTTTTAGAAATGAAATTTATCCAAAACTTCATAATCATTTCTTTCGATAATATTTTCATTTGAGAACAAAATATCTGTAGCAGATTTGTTATGAAAGATAGCAATATATCTAATGGAAACATAAAGGAAGCATAGTTATCATTACCTTCTCAAAATATTTTCATTGTAGAATAATTCTTAATATGTAGTTTCATGCATCAATTAAATATAGATTCAAATAAAATATTTCTTATAAAATATTAAAAGAAGAAAACACCATTAAAATATTAAACAAATAATAGCTTGTTAAACATTTACGAAAATGTTATGTTTAATGCAGATACGTTGATGAACAGCCTGTAAAAGGAAGTAAAAATGTTTAGAATTTATAATAAAACATTTGGACAAAAAAAACGAAAACGTACTAACCCAAAGCTCGTTAACTGAGTTATGGTTTCATTGTGTTTGTATTTTCATTTGAAAAATCTTTTTATACATTTTTTGTTTGATAATAGAAATTGAATTAAATACCGATTTTTAAATATTATTGAAATATCTTATTTCAAACATCTTCTCTCTCCTCCCCCGCCCCCCTTCCACTAGTAACTCTAAATAAAATGAATCTTCTTGCAACTTTCATGAATATTTATGGACACGAATCATTCTATCTTTTCTATTTGACAATTCCCCTCTCCCCTTGGATCCCTGGAGAAATTTAGACTTGCAGGTGATGAAAATTCCCGTAAGTAACAATTACCTCTCAACGATGGAAAACAATCAACTTCTATCCACCTAATTTTGCTTCCATTTAAAATTTTCATTTTTAACGCTTTCATTATTAATTTATAATTTAAACAATTTTGAACAAATGGAAAATTGGAAGCAACTTTTATTTCGAAGGATATCGTTATTTACAAATACGTAAACTCTGAATTGTTTTTACGACTTTAAATAAAACAAACAAAAGCAAAAAATCTCAACAGTTTAAAGAAATAAACTTTCAAGAATTTATTGTCACTCTAACTTGGAAAGTCATAAACAATAGTTTAACAATAATTAGAGGAAGTTATTATTTATTGGATGATCGAAATACACGATTCATTCTGAAAGGGAAGAGAGATAGCAATTCAAAATTTGAATTTTAAGGCATTTTTTCTTATAACATTTTTTTCCCGTTAAGAACAATTTTACAAGTGAAGGGCCCGATCTCGTACATCGCGATTTCATTCATATTTGGCAGGGACATAGAATGTGACCAGCCATTGAACAATAAACATTGCTCATAGGTGCTGACTGATCACTAGTCAGATGTGACAGCTAATCAAAGATTTGAAATTAAGCATTAATAAAAAAACAAGAACTACAATAAATATAAGAACCTCAGTGGTCTAAAGGATGGAAATGTAATCAATGGTTCGATTCCAGTTACAGGCACAGATTGCAAATTTTTTTCTTCAAAACTTGATTAACTACTTCACTAAGTTCAAAATTGAAATGCATTTTAGTATGCTTTTCTTATTTTTAAAGTAATGTGTGATACGTTTTCAATGTTTCGTCAATCATGGGCTATGAGAAATTAAAAACAAAGATAGTTAAAGAAAATCAAGGAGATTTTTGCAAAAGTTAGTCATTTTTCTCATTGATTGCATTATCACAGTAAACAAATATCCCGAAAATCTTAAAATTGCTAAAATTATACCAATGTATAAAAGTATAATAATGGTGCAGAGTATAATAATATGGAAAATTATAGGCCAATTGTTATCCAACCAATCGTAGATAAAATAATTGAAAGTTACATATCATTGAGAATTAATAGCTTTGTCTCCAAATACAATATCATACACAACGAACAATATGCGTACCAAAAGAAAAAGAAAAAGAAAAAAGAAAAAGTACAACCAAATTACTTGAAAAGTTAAGCAATAAAGTCAATCTAAATTTGAACAAGCGAAAATATATCTTACTTCACTGTGTTGGCCTAAGGTGAGGGACTGAGTTATAGAATCAAGTATATTACTAAAACAAAAAATTGTTTTATTTCAGTGTAAATGAAACACAGCATCATTAAACATATGATTAAAACGCTTGACCAGTTAAATGTTTACAAATATGTATATCATGCATATGCTTACTATAGCACCAAAATAAATTAAAAACAAATTATAATTTATTCACTACACTTTAAATATTTAAAAATGATTACAAATAATAAAAATTACAACAATAAAAAAATTTGCAACCTGTGCCTGCAACTGGAAGTGGATCGGAGCCAGTGGATTATATTCGCACACCTTAGAACACTGGACCGCTGAGGTTCTTATAATTATTGTCGTTCTTGTTTTTTATTTGTATAAAACTTCAAACCTTTGGTTAGCTGTCACACTTGACCAATGACCAGTCAGCACCTATGATTGGTATATTGGGCAATGGCAGGTCACATTCTATGTATCTATTCTATGTACATTCTATTTTGATGACGAATGAAATCGCGATGTGCGCGATCAGGGCCTTCCCTTGTTAGATTTACTTGTTTTTTTTTTTCTTATTTAATATGAGAAGCAGGGAAATTAATTGAATGAATCTGAATCAAATCTAAAAGTCCAATTGTGTACTATCTGTAAATTGGAAGGTTGCAAATTTGTTTTCCGGGTTAAAGACGGTAGGACTGACCACCAGATCCCAACTTCATCCCGATGATCGTGGAGTTAATGGAACCTCTATCTCCAAACACATCTCGAAGACGCCAAACAGGACCTGTAAATTGGGTTGATTAATCAACATATTAAGAACTTCATGCGAATTCCTTTGTTTTCTATTTCTAATATAAAAAAAGAACTTCTCTAATATCTAATATCTTTAAGAGTCTGTGAAAATGTTTACGATTTGTCTAGTTGTAAATAGTTAATAAAACTATAAGATAAAAAGTATTCGGTAAAATGTTGAATTCAAACCCTTAATTTGTAGAAGAGTTACAAAGTAGCTTCTGCAGAAGAGGCCGATGGTCATTATACATCATTTGAAAACGAAACACAGTCACTTTTTCTCTCCTCATTGCCTTACAGATTTTCGTTTTATTCTACACTTTTTTGCACATGCCATTGTTAATCCTGTTTGATCACGCTTATATCAATTTCAGTCAGCCAAAGCTCTTTCGGTCTGTTGCCATTTTGTCAAGCTTAAGTTTTTGTAAAATTTCACGTTCTTTTTTTACAGTAAAATAAAACAAAGAACGCACATAACTAAAAAAAAAAAAAACACAAATTCACTTAGCTATTTTTTGATATTTGTGCTGGAAATCGAGGACAGTACTGTTTCGAGGCTTATTGGCCTCTCTTCAGCCCGACCTATCCAGCATACCAAGCTCAGTGAAATGGGACGAATACACAAAACGGACAAACATACAAAGCAATGACCCTTGAATTACAAAAACATCAAAATAAAATCAAGAATAAAAAGGGATGAATAATTAATCCCCGCTAGCGTTTAGCTTAGCATCAAGGGATTAATTTATAACAAGATTAGTAATTAGACAAAAGATTTCACGTTCTTTGTTTTATTAATAGTTTGTTTTTGTTTTTTTTTTTGTCATTTTTATCATTTGGTTAGTTTTGCTTTCCCTATAAATTCCATGTTTTTATTCAAATTCTCAATTTTATTTTACTTTTTAAGTTATGTGTATATCTTTTCCTGTTATGTTATTGAATTCAATTATTCTTTTGTCTTTTTTATTTGTTATTTTCGTTACAATTTTATATATAGCTGATATTTTTTTTAATTTGTCCATATAAGATAAGATTAAGTTTTCTTAAGTATTATTTAAGGAAAGGAAAAAAAGAAAAATGCGATGTCCTTCTTAATTAAACATCTCACTTTTGTCACAAGCTACCATTTTACCATTGTTGGCCTATCTTGATCTTAATTAACATCTACAATGCTTAAGAAAATATGAATAAAATAGCCTTTAAAAATTCCAAAATCGTTCCAAAGCCACTTATTTCTCTGTAGAGCATTTAATATCACTTTCACTTCATGGAAAGAAGGCTTAATCTGCGCTACACAAAACAAATCATCTTCTAACTATTGAAAAGCAACACTTACCTTTAACTTTAAATTTTTCGAAATAAACAAATCGAAATATGGTAACACGTATGGTATTTATATTCAGCTTGTTTTTTTAATGTTTTGGATGGTTTTTATTTGTTAGGGCAGGGAGGGGGAATGATAATTTCTTAAAATTTGTTTGAGAGAACTTTTTGCTTTAAGTTTTGAGGTGTATTTTAAATTCAAAATCGGAGTCGAATTTATAGGTTGGGTCTCGGATGAAATTATGTGAATGGTTTTGGTTCAGTCTATGAATATAAACGAGTTATTTAGATAAAACAAACACAACAGCTGCCGGAATTGCCTGTTGCATAATGGAAATGTTGAGATTTTTGGTTTATGGCGAATGCTAAAGAACTAAAAGAAATGGAAAGTTGTGAGACATTAAGAAAATAGCCGCAGAAGAAATGTTCATTGAAAAAGATGATATTTATTGTGAGGATTATCCAAATATATCGAAATAAAACTTTCAAGTTAGAACTGCTTTTATTTTTTTAACTCATTTGATTCATTTTGTTTAATCAGCTGTAGTAAAAACCAGAATTTTTTGTTTGTCTGAGTTTCTACTTTACATTTCCTCCGCTAAGCGTTTAAGAGATTTGTTTTACTTTCAAATTTGAATTTTTATGTTCTCATGGTAACAAGCTACCTCAGGGTATTAAAAGCTTGTTTTAACAATCTCTTATGCCCCTAAGAGAAAAAGAAAACGTTGAAATGTTTTGGAATGAAATTGTGGAAATCTGTCTGTTCTCATCTGATCAATGTAACCCACGAACTACTTGTCCTGTAAAGGTGAAACGTTACAAGGTTTAGTTTCGCTGATGCCTTTTGATGTCGATACAGAGATTAACAGAGAAACAGCTAAAAGTCTGGATATCTCGTCGTCTTTCAATTCCTATCAAGACATCTGATAAAAAAATTTAAAAAATACTCCTTTTTTTCTGTTATCTCTCAAGATTTTTTTTCCTTCTAGAACTTTAAATTGTTTCTTTAGATTTTTGGTAGTTCTTTCTTATTTTCTAATTACTTTTTACCAAGGAACTGTTTTTGTTTTGTTTGGTTTTTGGTTTTTTCAAGATTTGATTTATTCTGCTGATATCTGAAATATGGTATGCCAATTTCTTTTATATTTGCTTTGCATTGTAGTGAAATAGTCCAATTAATTCTCTGAAAGGACCTTAATGTCTTCCTGTCCTACTTCTCTTATGTAACCCAGTGAATAACTTCTTTATATAAACATCATTCGCCTTCCTCATGAGTCCTTCCGCCTTTTGTTACTTGTACCATGAAGTTTGAAATCTGAAGTCTTAAATAAGGTTTTAGGCAAATCCAATGAATTTTAAACATTTGATTGTTACTTGTTAATTTTCAGAACATCAAAAGGGACAGTGTTTGTGTGAATGTTTAATATTGGAAATCAGATACTTTTTAATGACTATGTGACCCTTGACCCATTTAATCATGGAAGAGGTCGATGAATTCAGTGCCCAAATCAAATGGAGGCAATGAAGCACACGGTAAGGCAATGAAATACATGAATGCAACAGACAAATTAAAATGATAAAACTCTTTAAAGAACTCTTCGTGATTTTCATCTATTGTAAGAATGAGGAAAATAAATTTCTAAAAGATTAACTTTCTTAAGGGTTTTTTTTTTTTTTTTATTTTTTTTTATTATAAAAAAACATCGAATCAATAAATTTCGTAGCAACTATTAGGAGGAGATTGAAAATACATTAAATTATACTATATCAATACAAATTAAAGAAATTTGAGTTTAAGAATTGACTAAAGAAAAGTTATTCACAATAGAAGAAGTACTTTATAAAGTATAATGTTAAGAAATACGAGGTATCATGTGTCTTCAATAGTCTACAGATATTCTTTGAACAAGACAGATCCATAAAGCGTTTTCATTTTGCCATCAGAAATTAATCTCCTGAGTCTACTTGTGGTTTGTTTGTTTGTTTTTCATATAATTATTTGTCCAGCTTACAACGAAAGAAATATTGCACTGTGGAACGGTTTTAAAATACGGAAAAGTCATTTTTGTGACTTAATTCATCTAAGCATAAAGAAATTGTTATGTGAAGGGAACGGAAATGGAAACTTTCTCAAGGAACGATTGGACGAAGTTGAAGCTGTTCTTCACTTAGTAATTAGGAAATAAGTTACCTTTATGTTTTTAATTAACGTCTGAATGAATTATTCTGTACCCGAAGTTAAAAAAAATCAAAAGAAATGCTGAAGAAAATAAATTACGTAGATAAAAAATCCACTGAGTATATAATAAAATGTTCAACTTTGGGGTAACAAAAAATATCATTTGATAAAAAAAATGAAAAGAATCTATTTTTTTAATAATAGCCAATCAAAATAAAAGGTGGATGTGTTTAATTGCGACAGTTAATTCGTTTATTGCAATTTATTTATTTCAAATTTAATATAATGTTTAGTTGTTTTCATTCTCTAAATTATTATTCAGTTTACAGTATTTTATTTCACTTGGTTTTTTTTTTCGTTTTTCTGTATCTACCAAAAAGAAAAGATTCTACAATTTTAATTAATTGTAGAATCTTTTCTTTCTTACTTTTAAAAGGAAACAATTTTATTTTTACTTATAATTTTATTTTGTAATGAAAGGTTTACTTGCATTTTCAAGTATGAGTCATTTGCTTATTTGCAATAAAAAAAAAATTAAACAAGACTATTTTTTTAAAACTCGCTTGGAGGAAATATAGGGGAGATTTGCTTAAATCATACTTGCGATTAAATCTCACCTCCTTCATATTTCGGGGATTCTGCTAGTAAGGCCAGATATCGTAACTACCATTCGGTCGTATTGGCTAGCGTCGAAAACAGAGCTATACCGCAGTTAATTCAAAAATTAATCGAAAAATCAAGTGTTTTCTGCACATTTTACTAATATTTTAATCATATTCTTAACATGCTTAATGTAATACGTGTATATTCTTATTCATCGTTAGGTAAGAGTTTTAATTAAATGTTGATGTAAGTTTTGAAATCCCCACTAGTGGTTTTTCCTTTTCGAACGGTGTTATTTGTGTTTTTGGTGTTGCTCTTAATTCGTACCTGCATATGTACTCTTTAATCGTACCAGTACGAGAATACACATATTTTTAAATGTAGGCTAGATTTACTTTTACGTTAATATAAATTTTTCAACATTAGTATCAATAAAATACTGTAGTTTATTACATTTTGACGGAAACAATATGGAAAAAAGGCTTCAGCCCCTTGGACAAATCCTTTGTTTAGTCTGTAAAACCCAACTTCAATCAGGCTTCAAACTGGATGCGCTTTAATCCTGGCAAAGTTATAATACGGGGTAAAATAGGAGAATTTCTTGCAAATGTTACTTCCCCAGAGAAAGTGTGCGTGGATACAGCATTAAACAGCTCCAAGTCCTTTGGTCTTTGGCCTCTCGACTGAAATGTGATTCGAGATGAAAGATTTTGTGACATCCGAAGAAAATGAGACACTGGAACTTCACTTAACACCTCAAAATTACCAGTTCAGTTACAGAAGGGCCACCTCATGCCCAAGAGTTCAGCTTCTCCTGCATCTCTAAACTTAACCACCAACTAGTTCACATCCTGCATCGCCTACACAAATTGCACAGATTCCCAACCAATTAAACATGATGTCCATTCTCCATGCATTGTCAAAATCAAGATTCAGCAGTTATCACCTGTATTTGACGATTGTGAAAGCCAGAATTAATAAAGGATACATGCTGCCCAGATAATAATCACAAATCCATAAAAAGCAATATTAAGAAAATATAGAGAAAGCAACAAGAAAAATTAAACTAAATATTAAAATAGATAATTCTCGAAAAGTGATCAAAAAGTAATAAAAGAAAATGAACAGAAACCTGAAAAAGAAGCTAAAAAAGTAAAAGTGGAAGGCAGAGGTTGGTTCTGCAGGGTTTTCAAATAATTCAGAGAAGAAAACTACTATTTACTGTACACAATGTAAAACCTGGCTTCCAGATATTTGTACCGGAGTCGATAAGTAATTACACAGTGACATTTGCAAATAGTCATGAATGGTTTTATAAAGTAGACATTTCTTAAGTACGATTTAAGGAAAACTAAGGTACAATTTAGAATCAGTTCTTAAATCGTACTTTTTATCTTTTTTAAAACAATTTGTCCAATGACAGAAGTGTCAATTGATTTGCTAAATTTTGTTTTGCATATAAAGAGATAAATAAGGTTTTTAATTTCACTAGTTTATTTTATTACAAGCAAAGACATTTGATATTAAAAACAAAACTCCTAAGAGGGTAGGATTTAGGTAAGGCTCCCGTATGTGTGATAAATAGAGAGAATAGATTTACAAAACGTGTAGATCACTTTGCCCAGTCAGACAAGTATTTTTTTAGATAAATTACTGTTCTTTCAATACTAATTTTAATGCGTCTAACTATATTCTCTGCAATGGAAGGAAAGTTTTGTTTTTGAAATCGAAAGAGCACTTTCTGATAGACTTGATTATCGCAACAGCGGTAGATCTTTCATATTTTTAAACATTTTTAAAAAGTTACTACTTAAAATTCCGCGTAACGATATTGCACTGTCCGAAGCTGTGACACAACGAGATTACTGCTAAAATTTAATAGTAAATTTCTTGTTTTAAAACAATTGCTGTAAGTTTATTTGCGAGATTATTTTTCGTTGGATAAGTTTTAAAACAAATCCGTTAAGAAAACACCAACAAAAAATAGGCTTCAGAACACACGATAAAACCTATGATTACAAAAATGTGAATTGTGATAGATGACATTTATCCTCTTTTAAATGAGAAAATTGGAATAGAATTCAAAGATGAAAAATAAACATGAAATTAACAGTGTATATTAAAAAAAAATCTGAATTGTCGAATAGTGCTAAGTTTCAAAGGTTACACCACTGTGACAGATGTTTTAAATTTTGTTCTTTGCGGTCTAATATTTCTCTTTGCTTTTAATTATAAATTAATTCAGTATCTCGTGGCATTTTTGTATCCAAACTAAGACTGTTGTTGATAAGTTCCATTTCTTCTTCGAAGCTGCAATTTTTGACACTGCAACACTTGAATAAATGGTTTTGAATCTCAAGTAAAAACCTTTGTTAGTGGAGAAGTTTCTCTTCTTCGCTGTTTCCACCACGTTTAACCACGTGTACGTGACATTCAATCTCCGATAATGGATTTAACAGCTGTCGTTGCTTCTACGTTTCCACTGCTTTAATCAAAACAAATTTGGTTGCCGTCAACCCGGGTGATGTATTAGGTAGAGAGCGCGCGCGCGAGCACAGGCCCAGTATAACTAGGCTGCCTACGTGTATATTGAAGAGTTCGGAACATATTGATTCACCCATGTTGTCCAGTAGCTGCTGGGATGTTGGCAACTTTTCATGCCAAGTTCTGTCAATGGCAATATTGATAGATAGTGTTGAACGCCTCGGTCAAATGTTTCATAATTGTAAGAGAAAATATTATTATTGTGAAGTTGCAATGGAAAGCTTCCAGTTGACGATGATTATAGAGATTAAATGGTTAGGAATTGTATGCATACAGAAAAAGAAAACAAGAAAAAAAGAAAACAATAATAATTGGTCTTGAAAAGAAACACAATATTAAAACTTTAACCTTAAAAAAAATATATTAAAATCTCTTTTTTGTTTTTTGTTTTTAAATCGAATCTTTTTGCTGAAATTGATGTGCCAAGGAAAATAAATGTTACATTTTTGAATGCGCTTAAATTCTCTTCAAAAAATACCTGTACATTTACAGAGGTTTTTCAACTGGGTATGCGAAGTACTTCTAGGGTTAAAAATTGATAGAAAGAAATGAATTAGAGAATATCTGTACTTTCTCCTCAAAGAGTTCCTATTTCTTCCTTCTATTCTTAAAAAAAGGGAAGCTTTAACAAATAATCTTAGTTGATGTGAGAAGCTTTTTAAACTGAATCTATTCTTCCCAGTCGTGAAAGAGTGCGACTTTCAAGATAGTGAAAACTTCAATCCTTCGGAAGATCTGTTTTTATCGAATTACGATTTTTTAAAATTTTCTTTTCATTTAATTTTTTTTATATAAATATAACAGATGTCTTCATTCGTAGGCATTCCAATAATTGTTTTGTCACCTTATTTAAAGTGATTATGTCCCGATCAAAAGATGTCAAAGAATTAAGTCTGATGGAAAACTTTTTGGAAAGCATTAATGACAATCTACAAAAGAGAAATATAAAGCAAAGACTAACTTTCAAATATCTTTGTATTCTGTAAATATAAGAACAATTTCAATATTGATCTTTCAACTGTATCGGATCTCCTAAATGATTCAAACAGATACAATAACTTCAGGAGTAGATGTGATAGCTGTCATAGCAAAGAAAAAAAATTACAGAGCTCAAGAAGAAATCTTTTTTCGTCCTCCATTTTCATTTGATCGTTTGTTTCGTGTTCTATAGAATCATCCCAACAAAAATTAATTTTTTTTATATATCAAAACGGGTACGAAATATTTTTTTTTATTCAAAACCTTTATCTTTGCGGCATCAATAAGATGAAAAGATGGGATTCGCAATCATTGGAATACAATTGATAAAAGAGAAATCTATTCTTTTCTTTTGTCATTTTGCAAAGAAAAACTTTCCACCAACTTAACACTTAAAGTTATTCATACTTCGTAAATTTCCAAATTCTATTGGCTGAATCCATTGGCGAAAAAAATTCCAGTTAAGAAGCGTTGAAGCAAATGATGTGCATTGATTCCAGACACCATCTGTTCCTTCTTAATATGAACCTGAGAGATGGAAGAGTCATCACGTTGATCGACACCGTCCGTATTTCATAGCCTCGACTTCATTTCCTAATTTCATTGATGGCAGGGATATTGGCCATGTCAACTTCTAATCATGTAGTTTATTTTTCTTCTGTGGTTTTTTTTTCTCCTTGCGCTCGTTCTCTCACTTCTGCCATCGATTGAGAGGGTGGAAAGTGTAAGTGGCAGCTTTCAAAGCGAGCAAGAAAGACGCCGGTGTTGAGCTTTCCTCCCTTTTCTCTTAATTAAACGGTTCACAAGCTGCCCTTTTATTTGTGAGCAATCCATCTGTTGAGGGGGCGGACATCCTGCTCTGTGCTCTCAGTAAGATGAAATACCCCGTGAAGTGCAGGGGTTGTCGTTGGGGGTCTTTGGGCCCTGGTAAGATCTAATTAAAATTTACGTAATGGACGTCTATTGACATGAACGTCTGTGCTTGACAAATTCTATTAGGAAACGCTGTAATTTAAGGGACAAAACACTTCGTAAAGATAGGCCTGAAAGTAATCTTTCATTGTACTTTTACAAACATTGTCATTCGAGATAAACAATCGGTTGTGTACGAGTCAGGATTGCCAACAAAAACCTTTCTTTAGAATGATTTAGAGTAATCTGCTACACTACAGAAAGATCAAACTATTCAACAACTTTGTATTTATATTTTTATTTATGAACATGCGTACATGGCTATGAAAACATTTTAAATAATTGCAATTAAAGTCTACTGAAAATACCGAAAAAGTAGGCCGAACCTCGAACAAATTGCAACAGAAGTAATTTTTGCACAGTTTGAAAGGGAAACTATGTCTGTTTATAATAGTCAAAATCCAATGCAATCCCACCATGGGAAGTTTGTCAAAAATGGAAATTTCAAGATGGCTGCCAATCCCACAGCTGGGTTTGATAGCACAGTTTCCAAAACATTTCAAGTAATACTGTAGTATTGTATATTCTGTGGAAGTATGTTTTTGAATTATTCCATAATGAAACAAGTTCAAATGAAAGATATCATTTATTTTATTACTGATTTTCTGGAAGAAAGTGTCCTTGAGGAACCATTCCCATGAACAAGCGTCCTGAGGATACTTCTCAGTTTTCCACTGCATTATTTGGAAGTAGCAGCGCAAAGAATGATACTTTACAGCTGATTCTGTTGGTGGAAGCATTTGTGGTTTGACAAAAGTTTTACATGAGGGAACCTTCTTAAAGATACGATGGCGCAGTTCTTGGAGACTTTCATCCTTCCTCCCTCCAAACAACAACAACATGACTTTCCTTCAATTTTCGTGTGGCTCTTATTTGATTCGGAAAAGGTCAGAGGAGCTTCTTTTCAGTTATTGCTGTTGACAAGCTTTTGGAAAGCTGATGGTTTACCATTGCCGTATATAATGTTGAGTCACAGCCGGTAAAGGCATGAAGGAAAAGTAAATGTCTGCATATTTCCTCCCAAAGGGATTTCATAAGAGATAAAATATTATATGTAGTTCTTTCTTTAGTTCTGTATCCAACATCACTTCGGAAATGCAGCAAAAATTCGTTTTAGAAGCGTGGTAGAGCAATAAAATCAGAAGATCAGTGTCCACCCCAACAACAACTGTATTACAATGTTGCAAGCTCTCAACTGCTTCTTTAACGATCGAAACATCGGCATCATCTTTACAGAAAGTAACTTTTAACTCCATTTTTCTGCAAGTGGTGACCAAGGAGATTTATCATTTTAGACTTGTTCTCAACATTAAGAAGAAATTTCTCCTTATTGCCTATGAAAGTTGTTTCAGGGATTAAAAGTATTGTTTTAGTGTAAATTTTGTATTAAAACCACGCCTGCGATGCTCGTTGTCTTTTACTGAGGGCTTAATGTATCCATCAAACATAACTGACACTTTTCGCCCGTAGTTTTTACGTATAAAATCAGCATAAGACGCAGCGATTGCATTAAAAGTGATACCTTTTTGCCACAGGACTCTATGGAGAAGCGATCCGCCAACTAATGCATAATAAATGGTGTCTTCTTGTGGGTCTATGACAATATGTCCAAGTGTTTGTTCATGGGAATGTGACTTCATCATGTATTCTGCAATTACTGTAGCAAGTGGACATTTCTGAGATTTTCGTAGCAAGTTCGTTGTCTCAAACAGCGATGGTGGGTAGGGACTGAGTTCATGATCCAATACATCTTCAATGCTTCCATCTCCATTACTTGCTGCGATAATTAGATGCTGGAATAGAAGTGCTGGATCAAAAGGTATTTCATCATCACGGCTCATTTTAACTTTTGCTGACGATGTTAATGTCTGTACACGATCTTTCCTCCTGCAGGAAACAGTGAACACGTCTTTTGCAATTAGATTTGTGACAATTGCTTCCCTAATAGTAAACGACTTTGAGCATTTATAACATCAGGATCCGAAATAAGTCTGTCACTAGGTTTCTTAAAGTTGGATCAGAAATAAAAGGCGAGAATTGCTGAAGGAATTCGACAATTTTGGTGCCATCCTCTCTATCATGCATTTGTCTAGAACGATGCATTTCTTTGTGCTGCTCCCTTGTCGTATATGCAGTTCTGGTTAATGCCTGCATAGCTAAATTGTACTCACAGGTGGCAGGCATGGATAGAACCCACTGAGCTCGCACATTTTATGAGAGTCCACTGCCTCTCGTCCTATCTCCATTATTTTTAATGGAACGCTTCAAAACTTGTTCTATTACCGGGTCACATCCCAAGCCTGACCAAGGTGTGTCCGACCTGTGCACAACATGAAATCCCTTTTGAAATTTCGGATATAGATGTGGATTCTTTTCAGGAAGTTGTTTCATGGTTTGCATGTAAAGGAAAGCTGATTTCAAGTAATTAAAGTGACCTGCTTCTGCAGACAAAGGTAAACATTCACGAATGGTCCCTAGGTATAAAGACCAAGAGCCTAATCTATCTGCTTGAACAAGTTTACGTGTGAGGGCTACCATGGCTAGATACTCTGCCCACAATTCACTAGTCAACGATACACATCTCAAATTATCAATCTTTTGTTGTATTAAAGTATTCAAGGTAAGCAGAGAATCCTATTTTCTAAATCAGAAATTGTGTTGTTGTGCAGCTCTATTTCTTTACACATGAGAGAACATCTGCGGGTAAAGGATCCTTCTTCTCTTCGGTAAGTATTTCACTCAGCAGCATTGAACTCAAGGCAGAGTCAACCAACATGTGCCCATGGAATGCTCTGAACACAGCTTTTCCAGTCATTATTTGGTTCACTATGTTTGGTCCATAAATTGTTTAATTAATTTTAATTAAGAAATTAAAATTAATTCTGTTATTTTATCCTGTTACTTAACAGAAAATTTGTGATCAGCACTAAAAAATAGCCTACAAACATGTGTCACAAGCCTCAATCATTAACTTCGAAATTTCTTATATTTTGCCGGAGGCCATATCGCAAAAATGTAAAAAAAAAAGTAATTTCCCATAGAAGAATTTTGTCGGATTTTTGATATGTTATTTTGTGGGTACTTTCGAAATAAGAAACGTTAAAATTGCTTCTGTTGCAATTTGTTCAAGATCGGATGCTATTTTCAGTGGACTAAATTGCGGCACAAAAAAGAAGATCTTAATCGGTAATGAGAGGAAACTTAAACATATTCATTATATCTTTATCAGAAAATATGTAAATCTTCATAAAATAATCGCTCTTTTTCTTCAGATATTTCCAAATAATTGAAAGAAATTATACATAACACAGTGTTCTTAGATTAATTCAAATTATATATTGTCAAATTTCTATTTTTTAAATTTTGCTTTCAATAATTTTCGAATACTGAATTCGGATGGTGGAAGCGAAATTAATCTAATAGCCTCCCTTTGACTACGTCACTGATCATCAAAATTTTAGCGAATGATTCCGATCTTAGTTTTGTAATTTGATTCACTCTGGAGAATCTCATCTCATGAACAGGTTAATCTAAGCTAGAAATGATTCCGATCTTAGTTTTGTAATTTGATTCACTCTGGAGAATCTCATCTCATGAACAGGTTAATCTAAGCTAGAAATGATTCATCAGTTGTCTTTAGAAGATTTCATTATATCTGCTTACATTTAAGTAATCAATTATGTTAAATACATTTAATTGAGTTGCGCTATATAATTAGACAAACATATTTAATGATTGTTTCTACAGTTTTCATTAGAAGAAGATAGTTACTACAGTAGAGTTTTGCCAAACATAAAAACACAAAAATTAGTAATGTCTTAAAAATACTACTAAAAATTTTGTTCAATAATAAAAAATTAATCCTTTCATAACTTAAGGCTTCCTTTTAGTTCTCAGATTTTTTTTATTATTTCATCAATATTTCACTTAAAAAGACAATAGAACTCAGAAACAAAGTTTTATAAAAAACTCAATAGAAAAATATTGAGGATTCTAAGATGTTTTTTATTTTAAATTCTATTTTTTTTTTAACTGTATCGATTAGTTTTTAAATAGTTATTCACATGTTTTTCATTTGGTAACAATTTTTTGTAGCACTTCTCAGTTTCATGAAGGAAAAAAAGCACCGATTAGTAATTAGAGATTACATCATTCATTTAAAGCAAATTAAACTAATAACAAATCGATAATTCATGTTATATCATGTGTGTTTCAAATGTCTTGCAAAAGAAGGTCTCGAGATCGTCTGCTCCAAACACTGATAAAACAACAGCGAGAAGTTCCAGTAATTTTGGAATTCAAATATCTCTTGAATAAGTTTCAAGCAACGGAGCACAAACATCGAATCACTTTTACCCGAAAACTCTTTCATCAAAAGTTACATTATTTAATTACCACGACATACTCCTCCTTCAGATTCATGTAATTTATTAATCAGGAAATTAGTAAATTAATTTTAATTAGTAAATTTAATTGTAAATTTATTGAATTCCATTGAAAATTAAAATTCACTGAATCTAGGAGAGTTGATAGTAAATAGTTTCCATTATTCTAGTGATTTTGCATTGTATCGTTTAAATAATTGAAAAAAACTTCAAAACTATTTGGATTCAGCAGATAATTTTAAGAAATATAGAGACTTTTTGTACATGTTTTGCGATTTAAATGCAGCATTTAACAAACAGATGAAAGTTAGAATTTTCTTATTTAATTTTAGGACAAAAAAAAAGTTAATTGAACTAATTAGGCTATTTCGCTAATTTCTTTTTTATTATCTCTATTCGATTTTAGAATCCACTATCTTTAACTTAAAATAACCCATTGTTATTATCAAGCTATACTTGTAGCCCCCTTGGTAACCTTGTTATTTCCATATGCCTACCTGCAAATTACAGATGAAAAGTACACTTTTCGTTAATTGATCATAAAATTTTAATTGCTGCCTAAGATAATAGCAAATAAGCATATCAGAAATTCAATGGAGATTCACTGAAATAAAGAGGATAAAAACGCGTTTACGACTTCAATTGGAATAGATAACAAAATTGTAGGCGCTTATTTTAAAAATGTCTTGGCAATAAATCATTGGCTTCAGCACCAAATGAGCATCTTCTAATTAATAGGCGTTCGAGGATCTTGTGAATCCAACTTCAAGAAAATTATACAGGTTTTTATTGCTGTAATAACTAGACTGTAATGGGTCCATAAAAGCCAATGCATCCATTTTACATTTGAAATTCAGTTTTGTTTATTTTATTGTAGCTGCTTAATTTAAGTCTTTAAATAAGTTACAAAAGATTTCACTATTTTGCCCAAAAACTTGAGCATATCTTTTTTTTCTCTGTGAAGTTAACGATGGATTTAATTTTCGCTATAATCATGTTTTATCTAAGTGTTTTATGATCAATTCTGGTCGTTCCTTATTTTACAATTCTCTGAAATAGGGAAATTCAAAATAAAGGCAATTTCACAAGATCTTGTTAGAATTCTGCCTGAGGATGAGACAATCAAGTCATGTCCAACTCCTGGTTTTACCAGATTTCAAGATAAACGAAGTAAGCGCCGTAATTAAGCAGAGTAACGCAAAGGCTTCCCTTCAGAGCATTTATGTAATGATGGTGTGCAAGATCTATCAGATTTCTTATAGTCTTGTAGTATTGGTAATTCCGATAAACAGATTTACATTTTGGGCATTGGATCCTCTCCATGTGAAAACATGATCTCTACGGTTTTGTGATTCTCTGGATGAAGTCTTTCTATCTCCCCTCCCTCCCCTATCAAATTTCATATCTTTATTATTTGCCACTTGTCCTATGTTACTGAGCAATTGTACTAAAAGTATAAACAAAACTTCCTTTATTTCCTCCAAACATCTCCAGAATGCAATATTTCAAAAATCCTCAACTGATTTTTTTTCTCAAGCAATAAGGGACAAAGAAAAACACCTTTCTCTTTACCCAAAACAAAAATAAATAAATGATAATCAGAATTTTTTGATTCCAAATCAAGTGAACAACACAAAGTGCCACGCTCCACTCGTTTTACATGAACATATCAAGCAATATTACGAAATAAAATAAATTCTCGAAATTACAATTTATAGATTTTCAAAATAAATGTCCAAACATTTTTGAAGTATCCAAATAAATTATAAATCTTCTTTGAGAAAGAAAATCCGTTGAGGATTTTTGAAATACTGCATTCTGGAGATGTTTGGAGGAAATAAAGGAAGTTTTGTTTATAAGTTTGAAGTGTTTTATGATGATTTAGTATACAAATTCAAGATTTGAATCTTGGGGAGAGATTTTTTAAGTTTATGAAAATCAGGATTTTGAGAAAAGATGCTGCAAAGATAAAGAATTTGGATATTGCTTCAAAAGTAAGAAATTTGAACAATTCAAAAATAAGAAGTTTGCACATTTCTTTTATAATTTCGAAGAAATTTGGATTTTTCGAAGATTTATAATTTATTTGGATACTTCAAAATGTTTGGACATTTATTTTGAAAATTTATAAATTGTAATTTCGAGAATTTATTTTATTTCATAATATTGCTTGATATGTTCATGTAAAACATGTGGAGCGTGGCACTTTCTCTATTGTTCACTTACAGTATTGTTGTTTTGGAATCAAAAAATTCTGATTATCATTTATTTATTTTTGTTTTGGGTAAAGAGAAAGGTGTTTTTCTTTGTCCCTTATTGCTTGAGAAAGAAAATCCGTTGAGGATTTTTGAAATATTTCATTCTGGAGATATTTGGAGGAAATAAAGGAAATTTTGTTAAAAGGTTGATGTGTTTTATAATGATTTAGTGTAATAAAAGTGTAATTTAGTGTAATTTTGTGACACTAGTGTAGTTAGGTTTACATGTCCAGGAACGAAAGTTCTATCCTCCATCCCGCAAAGCTTTAGTAACTGTGAAGCAGATTAAAATCTAAAACTCTCCAACCAAAAAATTCACTACTTAAAAAAGAAATAAATTGTGTATTCTTAATCTTTCACCATATTGCTAGCCACTCGACTTTAACTTCTTTCGAATATACACGGTATTTAAGCGGAAAGTCCCACATTTTAACTGGATCAGTAATTACGAAGTGTGACTTCCTGTTGAAGCACCCTGTAGAATCTACTGCTGCTCACGATTATAAGCAGAATTATAAATTCATCTGTATGTAAATCCTGTATTTTCTTAAAGGTTTGCTCATTTGTCCTTAATCGATCTCATGCAACTTAAAAATAAACAGTTGATAAAGATATTACACTCTAACTAATTTCAGCGAAGTATTATTATAAGAGAACGAAGAAATGTTTAATTTGGGAGAAATTGCTAACTCAAATCTGTTTTAATATTTTAAATCTCTATTAATTGATTACTGTTTATCTTATCGATTTATGTTATAAATGAGACAAAATTTATTTTCAAAAGTAATGTGAACAACAATTTGAAAGTTTTATTGTAGACATAACTAATCGACGATCAGGTCAAGTTCTTCATGAAACATTGATGTTCAATTGTCATTGAAAGCCTTCACTAAAAGTTTAATGTGGAACAGCTTTGAAGGGAATCTTTCTCTTTCCAAACGTAAGAGTCTTTAGGAGGATTACGAAGAAACCGAAGCCTTTGCTGGTATCTTACAATTTCTAATTAAAACATGACTTAAGAATGTTATAGTCTAAGGAAAGAATTCGTTTTTTAACTGAGTTCTACATACCAGTTCATAATTGAGTTCATAATAAAGTGCAAATACAAAATATTTGCTGAGGATTTAAGATGTGAAATCCTCAAAGTAAGAATAGAAATGTCTTATTAAGTACTTTCATTTTGAACCTTTCACCCATAATTGCAAGACAGTAAAGATAACATTAAACCTTACAAAAAAAAGGAGTACGTAATTTCGATCAGTCTTTTAAAATATACAGTTTTGCAGATAAAAGCATCGAGTCACACCATCATTTGAGTGTCGGCAGCAAAGGATAGGGAGAGACTTGACTGGTGAAAGTTAAGGCTACAAGGGCAGTCCCACGTTCACCCATTGGGGAAGAAAGCTGGTATCACTTTCATATTTGACCTAACCTGTAACACATCTGGAGCAAAATAATCAGAGAAAAGTTCTATCCGGAATGAGTTCCGTCCGGCAATCACTTCTCTAACCTGTAGACAAGCTCCTCTCACTTGAGCTACTAGATCCACCTATTCGGGTTCTCAAAGTAAAAATGAATAAAATAAAAATTAATTGATATATAATCATTTTTTTTAATCAATCACTTATTTTTGTCAATAAGTCTTAAAAAAATTCCTGATTATTAAATTAGTTAATTTATTAATTACTAATGTAAAATAAAGCAAGTAATTTGATGTAAACATAATTAAAAAAGCTTAAGAATTTAATTGCAGGTCTATCTGATACAACATTATAATTTAAAACAATATTTCCAATCTTATTGTCGAATTTGAAATTAATGAAATGTTAACATAATGCACAATATCCTTATATAAAAGAAAAGTTTGTACTTACCGTTAAAAAAAACACCTAAGAATGTTTAACGATATTTTAGTGTTTAAAGACATTCAAATGTATTTATGATTTGATGCTGTGCCAAATCCTAAATTATGTATTTCATGTCTGTGAATAAAAGAGAAATCTTCTCTGTCTATGAATACATAAATCATATCAAATTAATGTCAAACTAAGCTCAAGACTGGAAAATGTGAAATCGAAAGACACCTGCGCTGAGTTTCAACAATCCAATAATCAGGCCTTAAACGGATTCAACCTTTCAAGGTGTGTGTGACGAAATTTCATCCGAAATAACAATTTCTTCAGATACTTTTTTTTTTAATGTTTGAAGTGGCTAAAGTAGTTGAAATTCTTCATGATTCCTTGTTGATCTTGATAATTAAATCCTTAACAATCGTTATAATGATTATTTCATTTAGATAAAATCACAAGAAGTTCTGGAAAGAATTGAGGTCTGTTTTTGTCGAAGTGTTATATTTGTTTTAAAGTCATAAAAACAACAAAAAAGAAAATTTGCAAATCAGAAATTTACCGAATGCACAATTTTAAATTTCCCATTGAATAAAAAGTAATTAAATGACAATTTAATTTGCCTATATTCGATTATTTATGAAAACACAATGCTAACGTTTTTGAAATCATAAAACAACGTGAATTTTTTGAGCACATTTGCTGGGTATTCCTGCAATCTATGCAAAATCAATACATTAAGCAAATAAACGCTCAATACTAACATTATTTCTTTTACATGAATTGTACTGAGTTAATTCTGTTCTTTTTAGAATTTACTGTTCCATTAATTTGCTTTGTTTATAATGTTTCAATTCATTTAAATTTACTTTGCTTTTCAATTTTGGCAAATTTATGATTTGGTCAGTCACTTCTCTAAAATAGTTTCTGAATTTGAAGTTTATTGGCTGTATTAATAAAATAAATAATGCTATTTTATTTGATTAGTTCGTTTCTCTGTATCAATTTGATTTTAAGCTTTAATCAATTAAGACAAAGTTTGCAATTTCTACTTTTGTTTAATGACGTCATTTTATGTCGTTTGGAGTGTACTGCGGTCTCGATGGAGTGGAGCAATTTGCCAAAGCAAGTCGCATCAACATTTGCCAAAAAGAGAAGGAAAAAAAAAGAATAAAAAGAAGAAAGAACGTTGAATGGCAAGAGGAGAGGATGAGACCAAGACTTAATAGGCCTCTGTAGTCTGGTTGTAGCAGCGTTCGTCAGCCTAATAATGCTTGTGCTGGCTTCGATCGGACAGACCATTACCATTGGTAGTCTTCTGATGTACGAGTTCCTCCAGCAACAAAAGATAACTTCAATATCCGTCCACTAACTCGAAAAGAATTATCTCTTCTGCAGTAACTACAACTTTCTGGCAGTAATGTTTTGGTAAAATGAACATTGTCAACTGATATTGGATAGTGATCTTTCGGCCTCTTACGAATTGAACTGATTTTGTTATTACAAATGAGTCTCAACAGATGGGGAAGTTATATTGAAAGCTTCTTTGTGTTTAAAATAAATGAAACCACAAACTCTTCTTCCTTTTAGAATAACTCACTATATTTCAAAAACAATCCTGTTTTTTTTTTCTTAAAGTACATTATGGAGCGAAATCAATAAGTTTCTTCTCCTTAAATCATAAAAAACATGAAATAAACATCGAATATGATAACAATTGAATGCTATCACGGAATAACATTGTATATGATAACAATATCGTATAAATTAAACAATATATTTTAAACAAATATATTTTAAAAAACAAACTGAAATTTGAAAATATTAAATAAATACATTTATAAATAGATAGATAGATTAGTATTATTAAGGAAATAATAAATCATTTTAATGTGAAAACAAATCAATATATAAAATTTCTATATATTTTTAATTTCTATATATTTCTTAAATAAATTTCAATGAACTTTCAATGATTTATCTCTATTAAAACAAACTTCTAAAAGGAAGAATAGTTTGTGGTTTTATTTATTTTAATATTTACATAATTTGATGTAAGTATATCTTCTTTGTGTTTATAACAAAACGATAACTACCTACCGTAGATAGCTAACAATGTTCATAAATCTGCATCAGAAAGAGAAAACATTACAGCAAAAAATGAAGAATGCAGTGTCTCTGTATGATCAGGAAATATGAAAAACTTTTGGTTTTCAAGCTACAGTTTGAAATTACATTTTATAAGAAAGATTTTTATAAGCAACATACTGCCAAAATGCATTGCCATTAAAGTCCAATAATCCCAAAAAAAAATCTCAAAAAGCTGAAATTTTAATGTTAAATAAATTCTACAAAACGTGAGCTTCTGTTGAATTTGATCGAAATTGTACTCTTTATGTATTAAACTACGAAAACTTGTAATGAGTTTTATCACAATAAATAAAACACCTACTCGATAAACTTTTTGTAAAAGTCTTATTTGGTAAATTACTTTGTATCTTATCATATATATTCGGAAGTGAATAAGCAAACTATATCTGTTTTTGAATAAACATAGTTCTTAAAACTTAACTTTATTTATTCACTTTAGATGATTATTTATTAAATAATTAGAACTTCATCAAATCAGTCTTTATTTCTAAGAGTTCATTGTAAAAAATAAGATGCAGAAAAAAAAATGATAAGTAAACAAGCCAATTAGACAAGCCTTCCGTCATTCAAAGATTTCTACTACAGACTACATTCTGATGTGAACTCATTCTGGTCCCTGTATTTCCGCATCATTTCGCAGCTGAAATAATACCTTCCTATTCCAGAATGGAAATCTTTTAAGTTTCAATGTTTACTACAGTTTCTAAGGTTTTTCGTAAAATAGAAAACCTATGGAATTTCAAATGAAGTGATTTTCATACGAAAGATTTCTTTACTAAGATTTCAAGGATTATTTCCTGACTTAAGAGTAAAGTGATATGAATGCTTTAATCCACTATGAATAACAACACTAAAGCAAACAGATGGAAGCTTTTCCACTGAATGAAGAACCTATAAACTTCTGGTTCAGTTTTAAGTGTCTTCTCGAAAACAACGGAAATCAGAGTCAGACTGTCGTGAAGTAAACCATTATTAGGTTTATTTTATTATTAATTTATTAGGCATTTGTTGAATCACTAACATTCGGATAATGTCTTTACTCAGTGTTTAAAAGTAAGAAATTTTCTGATGTTAAAAACTAATAATTGATTTTGGTTGTTTTTTATCTAATTGATTTCTCTTAATTAAACCGTATCAAGTAGAAATGAAACATGATTTTGTTTTTTTTAATCATAAGAATTATAATCATCAATAAACAAATGATCAAATATATTCAGAAAAGATCAAATGTAATCAAGTACAGTTAGAATTTCATCAATATTACGTCACCCATTGTAGTCTCATGACTCATCATTTCATGATATTTTCATTGGGATCTGCAAATGGTTATTTGGTGGCATCCAAACAAAGCATAGGTTATATCTGTTGCAAATTGAAATTCAACGAAATATAGAAAGATAGAACTTAAAATATAAAAGAAAACAGCTGAGCATCATTGAAATTTTCAAGAGTTAAAACTTTCTTTGGGCAATTTTTATATGGAAAACTGTTTAAAAAATGTGATATATGAAGATCTGAGAGATATTTTTAAGATGAAGCAGAGATTAAATATATATATTCTGTTTTTGGTAATACTGACCATTGCTTACATAATGTCTATTTTTATTCAATAAACGGGGTGATATTTATTTTCTACAATTAAAATATCGTGTGTACTCATACGAAAATTCTAAATTTCTTAAGGAACAGAAAATCAGAAATGAGACATGATCTAAAGACAGTTGGAGAAGATTGTCTTTCAACAATGAGTGGGAGTAAAAGAAAAAAAGGATTGATTAAAAGCCGAATCGCTGTTTGTAGAATATTTATTTTTGCCTAATTTTTGAAAGAAAGATAGACTACATCTTTCTTTGGGTTCACTTACAGTTGAAGTCTGTGTGTGTGTGTGCAACGTTACGCTTTTGAACGTGTTAGATGAATGATCTTAATTAAAGACAGGATGTCTTCTGTAATTGAAAGTTCCTTATGGAGAAATCTATGGCCTGAAAGTGACAAACCATTCCTTATAAAAGTAATAATTATCTGTAAATTAAACAAAAAATTTCTTTGGATGTTTAACAATTCATTCCAGTTCCTTTTATAATTGACATTCAAATATATATATATATATTAATAGTGAATGCTTTATTTTGATTTAAGAATTATCTAGAATTAGACGATGTAAAGTAAATATTTGAAGATTTAATTAGTTTTCAGCGAGTGAAAGATTTGAAGAAACAAAATTTGTTTTTAGAAAATTTATTTTCAACCTTGAATAAAAAAAACCATATCATTTTAAAGCTTTACATTTTTTTCAGAAATTTCTTATAAAAATATTAAAGTGAATATCAATAAGCTTCCGAAACTGGTATTGGACGCCATCGAGAGGTTCTTTAAATCACCCTTATTTTGGAAATCTCTGAGAATCGGTTTTCTTAAATAGTGTTTTCTGTTGAACTGATTTCTTTTTGAAAGCAGTCCATCACTTAAAGATGGTACTTACACTGTTGATCCTCTTCCCTAAGTTTATTAAAACCATTAATTATCATCTTAAATCACTCAGGTGGTTATAGGCAGCTCAAACACCTGTTTCCGTATGATTCATTACTGTGGCTTTTACTGAACAATGGATCTAATTTTGTCAGTTGAGCCATTCTTCAATATGTTATCTGGAGGGAAGCCATTAATGAAACATCTCTCAGTGAACCATCTGCGACCAAGTTGACCTGTCTGTGACTGTGATTAAAAATCGGAGATTTGCAAGCAAAGATTGTCTTCATTCAAAGACTCTGCACTCTTAATTATTTGCACTTTGCTTCTGTGTTTGATTAACATTTTTTTAAGAGCTGCAACATCTTCAACCTGTGGCTGCTTCGGAAATTGTTCGGCTTCTTTTAATTAAAGCTTCTGTTGTCTTTTCAACGAAGAAATTTCTGAAAGTATTGAAAGAACTTTATCCTTTTATTTCTGCTTCACTAGAAAATATTATTTTGAATCAATATTTCTGTTGTTTCAGGCTTTATTTGTATGATTTATATCCTGCGGTATCGTCTGTCTCGAAATGAAGCCTTAGTTTCAACCAGAGAAAATTACAAGTTCTAAGAAATTCTGCATTAGATTGTTACAAAATATAAAATAGCAAGAACATAGTAGTTTTGGGGGAGAGGGTAAACAAAAGGAAATGTTTACCCTCCTAAAGGTTAGAACCCATTATTTAAACAATGGATTCTAATTTTGGGGCTTAACTTTCTTTTCAAAAGAAATCAAGAATTTCTTCGAAAAAAAAAATTCAGACGAGAGTGTGACGCGTCGTCATCGCGTAATTTTGAAATTGATTCAGATTATAAATTACTATTGTTGCATTTTCAACATACAAAAAACAAAGAATTTGGAACATAGCCTACTCCACCAATCACCTTAAGATGTGCACTTTGGGAAGACAATCAAACAAAATTTGCTTTGGAAAAGGACCTCACACTAAAATTCGAAAATGTGAAAAGTTGTTTTTTTTTTTCTAATTTATTGTTGCTATTAAACTTTTTCTTCTACAGAATTGTAATTTACATTTCAGAGATTAATTTTCTTCCTCTTTATGTGAATGCTTCAAAAAAAATTAGTATATTCCAATTTTTAATTATAATAGAGAGTGATTTTTTTTCAACGCTATGAATATTGAAATAGACAATTGTGTGAGTTGGAGTGAATATTCTCGAAAGTTATTTTATTAATTTAAGAACAAAAAGCACTTTAACATCTTCAAAGCAGCAGAAAAATTTTGATATTAATATCCTAACCTCTGAACCTTTCAAACTCTTGCTGAAAAGGATTGTAAATAAAAACAATTACAAATTCTATATCTATAATCGTTTCTATAATTCTTGTTTTTAAAAGCGATGTATTCTGGATACTAGAAATTTGAAGAATTCCAAAAAAAAAAAAAATTCAATATCTTTTGGAAAGGCAGTTACTCAAATATTAAGTATTTTTTTCAGCTTTCTATACCTTATATTTATATGGTTTTTCAAATAACTAACTGCAATATAACGCGATTATTAGTCGTTAGGAATAACTTTGAAATAATATTTGGCTGGTTTTATGAAGCGATTATGCTTGGTTGCGCTTTCTGCACATATTCTGTTGTATTTAGCACATAAGTGATCAGGGAGCAGAATCATTCTCATGTTTAATTTTCATGTTTTCATGTATAATTTTCGTTAACTTTACGCAAAATATCAAATGTATCTCAATCATTTGAGCAAAACAAAATCATGTTTTTCTAAGGTAGATTCAGAATTATCATTTCTACAATTGCTGTTAATAAGCTTCTGTAGTTTAAAGTTCCTAAATGCTTCTAATGACCAGTGATTCCGTTACTGACTAGTTTTCATATTTCCTCTTGTTATCTTTCACTAATTAAGCTTAAAGTTTGAGTGATAGTATGGTCACTAGTAGAAAATAAGGTAGCATACTTTAGTAATATTAAAATTAATACATATTCGTGAAAGATTCGAACATTGACTGTTCTTCATCAGACTGGTAAAGTTTCCAGACTTATAAACAACAGTCAATGTCGAAACTGTCACAAATATGTAATAATTTTATTAATATTACTAAAGTGTGCTACCTTATTTTATACTATAGGTATTAATCCTACGATAAATGAAGATCTTCAAATGGATTGTGGTCTAATTTAATGCTGTACACAACGTGATCTTCGTAATTCACTTCTTCTTTATCACTTTGTAGTTGAGTCTTTTAAATATTTCTTCAATGTAATTTTACATTTTGTTACAGACTATCCAAAAAATTCGGGATAAGTAACATTCAAATACTTCTTCAGTTGGATAAATTTATTTCAAATTTAACTCGTTTTTTAATTTATGTCTGAAAGAAAAAAACTATAACTTAATTTTTTAAAAATCATAAATTAAATTGACAGGTAACTTTATAAAAAAAATGTTTAAGTTTTATTTTGTTTTTTAACTTTATTGCAAAAAAATAAGAGAATCATTAAAGTAGAAACAGAGACGGAGTTTTCTAAGCTCAAATGAATATTCAGTTACTGTTCATAAATTAAAATAAGGTATTAGAAATAATATCTCCTTGTTATTCGGCGATGAATAATCGTATTAGCATAAATAAATTAGCAATCAACTCAGGCCTTCTCTCTTTGAGATTTCCATTTTGATGCAATGAATGAATTATTAAACATTAACACAAAATCAAATTGTAACCAGGCGATGTTAAATCAAGCGTGTTTTGTGGGGGTAATATACCATTGGGAGAGGAGGCTCCTTTCGCACTGTTCCTTCGAAATGATTATCAATTCATGTTTGTTAGAAATTGCTAAGGGACCCACCATCTGGTTTCAAAGGAATAATATTAACTCATATCCTGAATAATCAATTCTAATTTGTGTGAGAGGTGGTCTTGGTTTTTTGTATATTTGGCATTTAGAATTGCCTCAATGAATTTACACTCCAGTACCTAATTAGGAAATATTTCTGCTAGAAGATTCCAGAATTCCCATTTATTAGAGAAAAAGTAATTAACCCAACTCTCTTAAATTAAAAAGAAGGTTCTCGAATGGTAAATTCATAATACTGAACGTCAAATAATTTATGTAACACATTTTGTAGGTGCTAAATTTCGTATTTTTGTATAAAAAATTTGATAACAAAACTGGTAGAAATGAGAAACTTCGTTTGCTTATGACCAGGTAGCTTAATTTCATGTAAATATTCCAAATTAGAATGAAAAGACCCATCCGTGACCCTTTTGTTGAAGAAGACTGCAGTTGAAGCAACTTCTTTATTCTGCTTTTATTCACAAACTCAAACTCGTATTCATATTCAGAGGATCAAAACACAAAAGTCCCAGGGTGAAAGATCAAGGTTATGAAACCGGTGTTGGAGTCCCTCTGGAGAAACAAGCGACAACTCAATGCTTTTGCTGCTATTTTGAGACCTTTTGTTGCCGCGCACCGCAGTGACCTGCCTCTAAGGTCTTTGCTGCACTGACCGTTAGATAGTGAAATCAGGTTGACCACCTGTGGTGTCGTTCTGTCTCAGAATTACTGCGAAAGCATACTGTCTAATTCTTGAGTTTCCTTATAATTTCAATTTTTTTAATTGATAAATGTTATTCTTACATAAAGTTTTTCCTGCGCTTCGTTTACGGCGTCTTTTACGATATGTTATTCATGACGAGTATAATGTACAAATGCTATTTAACAGACCCATCTAAGTACGAGTCAGATGAATACTAGCGACTAGTTTCCTAATCGGAGTTAAGCACTGTTAATTAAGAACTCTTAATCTAAGGACGAAGAAAATTTAAGTTTCAGATAAAGTTAGTTAAAATAATGAAATAATGTTAAAAATAACTCTAATTCTTCAAAAAATATATTCAATTCTAAGTTAACGTATTTTTATTTATTTTTTTAACAATTTCGTACATTAGTGCTACTAGCAGAAGGTTTCGCTGTTGCTAGTTTCAAAATGATTTTTCGTTTTGTAAATGTGAATCATTTTCCCCATTTCAATTTTTCTAGAAATTTGCCTGTTGTGATTAAAAGTTGGTCATTTTTTTTTTACTTTAACATATTTCTTAGTCCTACGTAGTTGTGTAAATTTTGAATTCGCAGAGTTACTTATGTTTCATCTTGTACATTTTGAAAGAAGTTTTCGAACTCAAATTTCCTTAAGAGGTCCCTTAATAAAACTGAAGCTTGTTTTCCTTAAGATCTAGTTGTGTTATTTTTCTTATATTTTAAAATCATCATAGCAATTCAGATGAAAAGTCTCGAATATACGTTTTACCTGGTGATTATGAATCTGGTGATTATGAACCTGGTGATTGTAAATGCATTGGAATTAATTTGAATAGGCTTTCCTACATTCTATGCAGTTTCGAAGCAACCTTCAATTATAATGGAATAACACAACGAATTCCAACATTTGGACTCATGAGCCCTAACAGTCGAAATAATACGTACTTGCCAACACAGGTTCTCTGTCAATGCGTGGTGTAGATTAGTAGGTAATTATCTCTTTGGTCCACATTTCTTTGAAGGACACTCACAGTAGACTCTTATACACATTTTATGCGCAATCACCTCCTTCTATATTTACGTATCTTATTAGCAATACGAAAACGCTATGGATGCAGTACAACGGAGCTCCACCAGAAGCAGCCAAAAAAGCAATTATTGTGCTAAATAATCAATGGAAAAGTGGAGTGGACTGGTATCTTGGCCTATTCGCTCATCTAACCTCTCACCATGAGATTTGTATCTGTGGGATTGTATGAAACAAAATATAGGGATCTGACTATTGAAATTTTTCGATTGTGGAACAAACGTATCACTGTGACACCGATTGTCATTGGTGCCCTCGGGGCTATTTCAAATTGAATTTGCAAAATTCTTTAAAAACTATTAAAGAATTTTGCAATATCTCAAAAACTGACCTGCAAAAGACATCACTGCTAGACACAACTTATATTTTACGAAGATCTCTGGGTGAGATTTGAGTTGCTCAATAAATCCAGTCAAAGATGTGATGCTTTTACTTTTTTCAGTCTTTGTACTGTTAAAATAATAATAATAATAATTAATTTTTCCAATTTGAAGATTTACAAGAATCGTGGAGATAAATAATTATTGCTAGCTTTCAAAATGAAATCATTAATATTACATAATTAAGCATTACCATTATTTGATTAACAGTAACAATATAACAATAACATGTAATTCAAACAGTGTTGTTAACACATACTATTTTCAAAATAAAACATTTATTTTAACTTTCAATTTTAAAGGATGAACTATGGACTAGGTTAATCCTTCAATATTAGTTAATCTTATTTATGGATTAATGGATTATCGGCGCTTTAATGCTAAGCAAATGAAACCAGTTTGATAAGCAAATGGTAAACCAATTTGATGATTTTTGAAGAGAAAAGGTGTTATGTGTAAGCTTTTCCTTTGTTCTATCAAATAATCTAACATCGTTACGAACAAACAAATTTCTTATAAAGCTTCAAATATTTTCAAAAATGTTTTTAGTTTTTAAGTTTTTATAAAACATTTAATTAAAGCTGTTAGCATGAGATAAATATTTATTCTTATTTAATTTACAAAACGAATGGAAGTTCTTTCATTCGCTCAATTGTCAACTTTGTAGCTTGACAATATATTTGTTGTTGTTGTGTCACAGTTCACATCAAGTGTAAACTTTGTGTCAGTAGTGTCAGTGTACAATGGATCTGTAGGGTTGCCATCATGACGATCCCCTGGAAGTAGCCATTCAATTTCCAGGGAGTAGATACTGAGATGGTTTCCCGTTTCCTTCCTCAAGAAGACATTAAGGAATTATTCCAGATCTGAAGGGAAAACTGAATAAACAGACAACACAGCAAAGGAAATTTTTCCAAATATTCACGCCGTCGCCTTATGGCAGGTCGTCCCCTAGACGATGCCTCAGCGGTCCACTATTATTAAGTCACTTAAATAGACACTTAAATTTTGGTCAAGCTCTACATTCAGGCGTATTTTATGTTGTATTACTTAATTTTAAATTAAGTAAAAATAGAGTTTATTCAGTAAGATATTCTTGATTCAACCCAATGTAGAATTGTATTAATCTCTTGGAAATAGCATTTTATTTTCCTTCTTTTTTTTCCATTTTGTTAATAAGATTTAGTATCAACTTTGAAATCATAGTAGAAAATTGTAGTTTTATTTCTAATGTAATTTTCTTAACCTTTCTCTCTCACAAAAAATTCAAATAAAAATATTTCAGGATTTTTATAGTATAAAAAGATTTTCTTTTTATTTATTTATCTTCATAGATTTTATTTATAGATGTTAATTAATAATAATCTTAATAATACGATTAGTCTTATTATATAATATCTTCCCATATCTTTTAGAATATTTATTAAGTTACCTTCTTTGTAGGAAATATCAGATTAAACTCATGCAATTTTTTTTCTTGCTCTATTTTCTAGTTCCTCCGGGAATTGCTCCATTTTCATTTCAAGGTGAACAGTTTGTGGAGGGCATGCGCACTCGTGCCACGTGTTACGTCAGCAAAGGGGACTTACCTATCACTATCACCTGGCTGAAAGATGGAAGCCCCCTAACGGCCGATTCTGGCGTCGGAATCCGGGTCATTGATGAATATTCGAGTATTCTGACCATCGACAGCGTCGTCCCGGAACATTCCGGAAATTACACTTGTGTCGCCCGGAATGCCGCAGCTGTAGCCAACTACAGCGCCCGCCTAATCGTGAATGGTAGGTACAGGAACGGCTATTTCATTTTTCAACAAAAGTATGGGTTTTAAAAGTTAAAGATGATTTCAAGAAAAAAAAAATTCCCGAGTCATATCAGTGTTTCCCGAACTAATAAAAGTGCTCATATTCTGACAAGACCGAGCAATTGAAAAAAAAAAAATGAAAGCAAAATATTTTTAGGATTAAGTAAGTTAGCTCAGTGGTACACAAACGTTTGAATTTCAAATTAAATTATACCAATTATACCAATACCAATCCAATAGCTTATTTGATTGGTAGATCAATACCTGGATGGTCAGGAATTTTTTTCTGATTATTCCAGATGAAATTTAAGTTTTACTTAATTTTATTTCAAAAGAGTCTGGTTTTTTTTCCTTGGCGATTAAACACCAGATTAGCCCCTCTACCTCTGTGTCATCCAATTAGTTTAGCGAATGCAAAAGCAGCTATAGCCAACTGACCACGGGTTTCAGGCCACGGGTAATAACTTATAAAAATGAAAAAAATGGATAAATTTTAATTTTTGAAAAAAATGTTCTTTTATTTTTATTAAATATTAATAAGAAATAAAATAATTTAAATAAAATCTTAATTTATTCATTTCAACACAGACTAATTAAAACATTATCACAGATATTTGGAAACCACTGATTTTTTTTTTTTTTTCTATTTCAAATTTGGACCAAAGTTAACAGTTGTAAGAACCTTTTGTAAGAGAAGTCCCTTAAATTCTGCCCCCCATTTGTTAGGAATGAAAAAAGGAAATATAGAAAATACATAATTTTTCCTTTAACATCTTGAGCTATCATCAATGGGAATCTAGAACGGCTGTTTCGTCCTTGGTAGGACTCCTCAGTCATATTTACCCTTTGCTGATCAACTCAGTAAACTTGAAATGAATCTCGCTTCTGCCGCAGAAAATGGACCCCTCCCCCCTACTCAAAAAAAAAAAAAAGAGAAACAACAATAAGGAAATCACTGTAACCAATGTACAGTATAGCCCAAAACAAACGACACTGCGTTTTGAACAGGAAATGCTGCAACCGAAAGAGTAATCAACGGTGGTTGTTGACCAATACATGTTCAATGTGATCTCCTTGGCGCTCTAAGCAGTACTCGTAGCGATTGCATAGGTTGTCCACCATGTCCGGGAAGAGCGGTTATTCAATTCCTCTAAGAGTGATTTTCATTGTTGTTACAGTTACGGGATGGGCGGTGCAATCTTTCCGCTTTGTGAGTACATTTGCGGTTCAACGGAATTTATCGACGACGGATAGCATAACTTTGTTCGTGGGTGCTGGACGGTTAAAACGCTCCCAAAATTCCGTAGCAACTTGTACCCTAGCAGGCTAGGTCCATTGCCACAGCCCGTTCCGTAGCATCGAAAATAGTGCTCCACAATAAAATACTTTCTCTTCGGTAGTTAATACCATTTTCGCAGCAACACTGATTAATATCATATCCACAATCATTCCTGTTCCGAATACAACAATCGTCTACGTGTTCATCTCGCAGTGCCACCTTTCATGTGGTCAAGTTGTTCAGTGTCGTTTGTTTTGGGCCATACTGTAGCATCACAGTCTTAGTCAAGCACCAAAAAGGATTAAACATAACAAAATAACACAAGGATCCATTGGAACGTTTAACGTACTTATAATAAAAAAACATAAATAAAAGAAAATACAAAAATTCTCAACGTTTCCTTTCACCTCTTGAGCACGATTGGTGTTGAATTTTTACTCAAAAAAAATTTCGAGTCGCCTTTTCTTGCACTCATTGATAAAAAATTAGCGCACCCAGATGCAACAGTAGAAAGTGGAATGACACTTGGCAAAGGCAATGGAAATGAGGATGAAATAACTGATTACAATACCTGAGCAAATGGGCCTTTTATTCGGGCAAAACACTACTGGTCAAGATGAATCGGGCGAGATGAATTTTGCGGGGCCCTTGCCAATCCTATTTTAACAACCAAAAAAAAAACGGAAATCTTACTTTAACAGCCAAAAGAAAAAAAAACCACGATCCTATTTTATCCTCTTTCTTCTCACCAGGCGCGGGTCCTTGGGCGGTCGCCCCATTCGCCACCCCCTAACGCCGGCCCTGCATACCGCCGCCAGCGTAGATACAGCACATAAGGCCGCAGAAATTTCTGAATGTAAAACTGCGCCATAATGTTTCCCTGATCACTACCAGAGGAGACCTAAAATCGTAAATGTTGGCTCCCACATAGCTCCATGAAGTCCCGATTTGTGCGCTGCCCAAACTCAAGTTGCTTCTCCATATTCGAGTACAGTATTATCCGTGCCCAGACAAAACCTAGATTCGTCACTAAACATGAGTCGCTGTCATTTCACACTCGTCCATGCGAAACGCTCGCTACACCTTTTAAAACGAAGCCGCCGATGGTGGAGGGGTAGTAACAGCATAAGAGGCGCCGAAATGCAAATCTCGTTCTGCAAGTCGCCTCGCAATCGTACTGGTAGATACAGGGGTTTCTAGTGATGTCGCAATATATCTCTAGATTGTGAGCCAGGACACTTGAATCAGTTCGCGACACCATCCTCCTCTTCTGGTAGTCTGCCAGGTCTCCCAGTGCCACTTCTCACTGCTCCCAACACCGTCGCAGTCGGTAAAGTCAAAGGTTATGGCATGACATCCTGCAGTCCAATAATACGATCTCTCTCAAACTCAGTTGTTCAAAACTGCATCGTGAGGCATCCTGAAGACTCAGAGTTCTGCACTTCACAACGACATTTGATTATAAAGTATACAGTGATCAGACTGCAGTTTACATGACCACAGCCATAGCAATATTCCGCCCCTAGTAACATATCTCAACGGGCAAACGCAGCTCAACTGCAATCAGTGGTACAACTATCTGTGACGGTGCCACTTAACCGAGTTTCGTCGTTTCCGGATCCTTCGTTCTGATTGCTAATTGTTTTGACAATGAGTGCAAATATGAGTTGTTTTTTCATATCTGCTGAATTTTTACTTCTATTTTATATAACTGAATAACTCTTTGAATACAGACATTTTTTTTAAATTGTTAGTATGTTAAGATTGGCTGTGATTGCATTCGATTCAAATGCATTCCTAATTACTGAGCAAATTCGTGTTGACTGCGTGACTGTTGATGAGTGAAAAGCTATTGGTTCCTAATTACTGTTCTCATGAGAAAAATAAAACTACGATTTGAAAGAGTAGAATAGGTTATCAGAATATCGGAACTGCTTCCACATTTATCTTTCGATGAACTTCTACATTTCAACGACAAGAAAAAAAAAAAAACTATAGTGAACACCGCCCAGTAGCGTGAGGGGTTCTTGATGAGCGCGGCGTTGCTTCGCACGAAAAGCGATACAATTACTAATGGGGTTCACGAAATGTTGCAATAGATGAATTAAGAGTTGCCATCAATAAGCGAGACCATGTCTCTGAATGTATTTAATCAAATAGGAAAAAGTCTTTGGATAATATATGGTATGGAATGAATAAGTGAGGAAACTAATGTAATGGGTGTTTCTTGTAGAACTCCTCTTTTCACTACTTATAAGAACAATAAAAACTTTTAAAACAAAAAAGAAAAATCAATGGGAGAAGTACAATTGTGACTATAATATTTTAAAAGCAAATAAGTCTCTATAAGCTAAACTGAAAAACTTAAATAATTTGATACAGAACAAAATGATCTTGTCACTGATATTGAAATTTCAGGATTAAAAATTATAACAAATATATGATAATAGGCTGAGATATTGGAATTACGAGATATTAAGATTGATGAAATTGAAAATTTTAAACATCGAACTATAAGAATGATCTTTAAAAAATTAAAAAAAAAAATAATATTTCTTAATAAATTAACACAAATGTCAGGCAGCTGCATAGGGTTTTTTTTGCCAACTATAGATCTCTCGATATAGTCCCGTAGTTTCTCCGTAAGACATTCGTATCGTGCAGCAAAGTTTACGGTTCTTTGGAAAGCGGAAATAAATTTTGAACAAATACTGCTACGATGCAATCACCCTCTTTTCTAAATCTTTATCTGCCAAATATAAACTTCTTCAAAGTCAGCATAAGCAACAAGTTCTTTATACGATGTATTCACTGTAAATTGAAAAATGGAAATACAGAGAATAGATAGTTTTATTATTAGAATTTTAGATAAGCGCATTACTTAATATATTTTCGTTAAGCAAAAAAGACCGTAATAAATGCCCAATTACTGTCTTGTCAGCAACTGGGGAGACTTAAGCGAAGCTTACAAATTTAATTTTTTTTAATTTATTTTTTTATTTTCTTCTTAAAAATATACTATTATATTTATATAAATATAATTATAATTAAAAATAAAACTCAAAAGTAATAAAGTAGTTAAAATGAATCTAATAAAGTTATATCATTTCAACTAAGTGTATATATAATTATTTAAAGTCAATACTTCTTTTTAATTTACCATCATCTAGATCAAAATATTCTTGTAAATAGTGTTTTCGTTATATTGATGCCTAAGTATATTTAGATATATCAGATCTAAGAGTTTTAGAGTCACAATTATTAAAGATCCGATTTTTAATATTAATAGATATAGATTATTTACTATAACAAATTTATAGTTATCAAGATATGGATTGTTTTAGTATATGCAGTTGAATATGGTACTTGATTAAGACTGAAAAAAAGAATAAGAAGAGTAGAAAAGTATATGATATAGTTCATCCAATAATCCTTTAATCAGGCGTCATCTTGTTTTTCATTGTAAAATTAATTAGTTTCATTCTGACAGAGATTTCTATTACATTGATTTCATATATAAGTTTTGTTTCAAAATATCAGTAAGTATTGTTGAATATTAAAATATTAAAGTAATTTATGATAAGCTTAATGTAATTAGCTTGATTAAAGACGTGCCAGCAGTCGCAGTTAGACGATGAAGGTAAATGAAATTCATTCCTTTTCTTACTCTCTGCCTGTCTAAGAAAAGTAAATAGCAGATTGACATAAAATTCGCAAAAAAAAAAAAATTAGGAATTAAAAAAACTATCATTAATTTCGGAAAGAAATATAGAATTTAAAAGCAGTTAAGCAAATGAAATTGAATGAATCCTTCCTTAAGTTATTATCACTAAAAGTCAATAAACTTAAAAAATATAGTAAACCAATATTTAAATACGACAGATATTTAGGCAACTGTTTCTAATTTTAGGATTGCTCGAAAAAATTGTATAAAAGATTTATTTGTTTAAGCTTTTCTTTCTTTCTAAGCAGTTATTAATCTTTAGCATTAATGTTGCAGAAGATCTCATGAATTTCTCTTGATATTTGTCTGTCTGTAAATTACTTTAAAATCCTTTCCAAAGTGATGTGGGTCCACGGTCAAACGCAGATGCCTTATTATTAAAGAAGAAAGATCAGTTCCTCAGTTCTTTATGTCCTTTACTTGTTTAGAAATATTGTTAATATGTTGTAAGTTCTAAAAATTATAAACATCTGCTTTATATTCTAAGTCGTTCATAAAATCTATCTTTAAATTAAGTATTGCGAAATGTTTGAATTACTTCATTTTAAAAGGGTCTACACTTTTGTGATTGTAACTGACTGCAATTGAAACGGATACCTGATTAAAGGTTGAAATGCCTGAAAAGTCGGTACCATTATCCCCGTGACTAGATTAGCGACTAAAAAAATCTTACGAAGATAAATGTAATGAACACACAGACTTACAGGAAATCTTTTTTCAAAACTGATGGGATAATGGAAACAAAAAGCTGCCATTCTCAATATGACAAGTAGGCATTGTTTATTCCTATATACATTATGTATTGAGTATAAAAATCGCCGCATTTATTTATTATCTCGTTTCATCTATTATATATTATTATTTAACTTGTAAAGGTTTCATTTTCAAATGAATAGAATACTTTTAAAGTATTTTGACTATCCGAAATGCACTTGTTAATTTGAAGATCAAAGTATTCTACAGGCATCTTTCATATTTACCAAAGGAAAAATACAAATATTTATTTGTTTGTCCTTTCACGTGGGTTCATTAAATGATCTTGAGGAGCCATCTGTTCTGAGTAGTCGTCTCTTATAGTTCACAAAGTAATCATTGTGGCTTTATTTGCCCATCGTCTTCATGTAAACAAAAGGATTCATTAAGTGTTCATGAATCAAGAGCAGTAGAGTGTTGTGTTTGCAAACAAAGCATTGTGTTTTCAGTCGTATGATATTTAGAAATGATGAATTGAAGAACGCTTACATTTAAAAGAATTACAAGATTCTCAAGTAGCCAGACAATTTACAGTCAAAGATAAAGTGTCTGGATTCTAGTGTTAAAGAATTAGAACAATTTTTGGAAGAGACAATTCAAGAAACAAAAATACTGTTCCTTAAATACTCAGTGTTACTTTTTGACACTAAAATTAAATAAGAAGCATTCTAATATATTTGGGCGCTAAAAAGTTACTGAAGTAGTTCACTATTTTAACTGGCTTAAACATGTAGATTTATTAAAGCTTACGTTTAACTTACTTAAAACTTGAAGATCCTAATTAACTTAACCAGCAGCCGTATTGAAAGTAAACTGATATTCTTTGGTAAAAAAATAATAATAATAATAATAATAATAATAGCCTGAATTAAATGCATCTGGTACCTTTTTAAGGTACATTCTTAGTAGATAATGTAATGTTTTATAGGTAAATATAATGTTCGTACTTAAGATGTTAGAATTTTTAGAATTTACTCTTTGAAATTAATTGAAATGTTTCTTATATTTTATAATTGCAGTTCCTCCTCGGTGGCTAAAGGAGCCACGTGATACTCAGGTATTAGTAGGGCAACCAGTGAGGTTAGACTGTCGTGCGGATGGATCACCAACCCCTATTACGATCTGGATGAAAGCAGCAGGTAAAGATATACCAATATAAAAACTAAATATATCATTATATCCTCCTTAAAACTAAGGTCGTCATGTACTTCATATACGTTTTCTGTATGGAAAGTCGTAAAGTTTAAAGAATTTACAACAAGATGTGCAAATGTAACTACTGTTGATGACAGTAACCGAGCTTTCTGCTACGTCGGGTAAAAAAACAGAAACAATGTATTAAAATATGTAGATAGCCGTTCAGAGCGGTCGAGCGGTCTAGACGGCGGGCTGCCGTGTGGCCGCTGTATCGGAAACCTGGGTTCGAATCCCGGTGTTGGCATGGCTGTTTCTTTCTTCGGTGTTTCGTCCGTTTCTCCGTGGGCCTTACTATCTCAGGGTTATCCTGGGCGGGATATGAATCTCGACGCCCCCTTCTTGGCTTTCACTAGCTTCGCCCTGACGTTGTCAGGTTGAGCTAGTTCCGTGGTCCCTAGTTGGCCAAATTCGATAAAGGAAGGAAAATACGTAGATAATTAGTAACGTTTTAATTCCTTCGTAAATGCCAATGTTCCTAAGTGGAGATTATCCTACAGTTGCTTAACTTCAGTGTTAATGATAATGCTGTGAGAATATTTAATAGTTAATTAGAAAATAACTATTAATTTTTTTCATTTAACAGTAAACAATGAATTAAAGAAACCAAAGGATTGCTGTAATTCTTCCTTTCCAAATTTAAAACTTTAGACAATCCGGATCTTCCACGAAAAGTGTTAGGACAGTAAGAATAAGAAGAAAACTGAAATACATTGTTTTCTTTTATTTCTTCCTTGTGTTTTTCTTCATTGTTTTGAACAAAATATTTCAGCCTTTTCCTTTAGAAAGGATTTCGTTGAATTCCAAAAGGTTTGCTTCTTTAATCTATTCAGCATTCGAAATAAGAAAAATTAATATTATTACTAAATAACTTTAATTAAGGAAAACCTAATTTAATTTTAACTTAATTAAGAATAATCATTACTTTTACTTTAAATACTCTGAGATATTTTCTGTATAAAATTTCATTTCATTTTTTAAAAGAAATCATGAGAAAAAGTGAGAACAGATTTAAATAAAAAAAGAATATTGTAATATACAATTCACTACAGTATTGGAGGATTGTATAGAAAGAAAGTTTAATGAAATATACAGATTTGTAAATAGTGTCAGTGAAAGCAAGCGAAATACACTTGTGGTATTGTATATAACTAATGTCAATAAGAGTAAGTGACAGATATTGTTGTATTATCAATGTAAAGGTCAGTGAAACTTATTGTTAATTTAAAGTAAATTAAAGATGGGCCGTGCGGTTGGCGTTGTCGCAATGACATCGGCCTCTCACCTCTGAGTACCGGTGTTCGGTTCTCACGTGGGTTTCGTGATGGTGGACGATCCGCGCTGTGCAGGTTTTCTCGGGGTTCTCCCGTTTTCCCCGCACTTCTCCCACCATACTTTCTCTGTCTTTCTCTCCATCTTTCCTTATTTCCGTGGGATAGTACAATAGACCTCCGGTCGCAGTGCTTTGTTTCTCTGCCACCCACATCCACTACATACATACATACCTACATACATATAAATTAAAGATATTGCTGTATTCAAAATACATTTGCTTAACGGGGAAGATAGTTTTTGGAATAGAAACGTGAGGAAGATAACGTAGTAAAAGATATTTAGAGGAGTATTTAGAGATAGTATTTGTGTTAAATGAAATTTCATTTTTTCATTACTGCTTCTAATTTTTTTGAACACTTGTCAAATAAAATGATATCCAAAACATTATAGCTATTTTTAGTAAAATTACTAACATTATTTACTATTTATTTAAAATATTTAAAAAAGTTTACTAAAATTAAATTATTCGTAATTAAAATCATTTAATAACTTCTTTACAAAGAAGTTATCGTTGTTGTTTGTTTGTTTTTTTTTAGTTTCTTTAATCGTTTTTTCTTCTAAAGTGACAATGAAAACTCTGAACATCTTGAGCAAACATTTTTCTTTATCATGAAATGAAAATTTTCATATTTTTCGCTAATTTTTTTTTATTTCTTAATGAATATTTGTATTTAATATTCAAAACCTTGGCTTATAATTTCAGAATACCGGTATACTACAGGGTGGGCAAAATAAAAGAGGCCCGGAGCTATGAAAGAGCTGTTTTTCTGGGCCTCTTTTATTTTGCCCACCCTGTATTAGTAGCTTAGAGGGAAAAGGTCTCGGTGTGATAAATTACAATCAATAATCTTACAAAGAAAATATGATTCTTTAACTATTTTCATACTTTTATGGTAAAAGATCAGATTCAAGATATAATATAAATCTAAGCAAGAGATGGAGAAAACTTAAATGCTGAAAGGTATTCTAACATCCTAAGTATGTTAAAAATTCTAGCATTCTAAGTGAGACATTATAATTGCCTATAAAACATTAAATATAATTTATATAATTTACCTTTATAAAAAAATCTTCGTTAGATTAGAATTTTTATTTTGTTTTGACTTACGTGTGATGACCAGTGATATTTTAAATTTATCTTCCACGTAAAACTGAAGCCCCTAATAGAAGTATATGGGTCGAAACATAGGTCTAAAATATAGATTCCTTAATTTTCACTTACGACTATGACTACAGATATTTTTAAAATAGAGTATCCTTCTTTTATTCATATTCTTTCCTTTCTTCCATTTATTCCTCGACTTCCTCAAAACTAAAGTCAAATTAAATTGTACTAACTATTTGAGGCTTCCTGAGAAGAACGCAACTTTTTCAAGCAAATACCTTTTTCAAAACATAAAAAGAAAGAAATTCCCATTGTAAAGCAAAAGCAATTCTCCTTGCGAAATCCCAGTTCCCTACTTAAGTTTTTCACTCGTTGCTTTGCTCTCCTTTGAGACTCTTCGCTTTTAAGGCAATGTTGATTTGTGGACGAAACCGCATGATTTAGTTGCTTGGTTGTAGCCCATCTACACTGTGTTAAGTGCGTCGTACACAGTCCACATCATTGCTAGGCACAACCCGTCGCAGACACTTCCTCATAATTTTCCAAATGTTTTAAACATGAAGTACTCTTCTTCGACTGACGCAATATAAAAGCGGAATGATGCGCGTCCAGTGTTCCCACCACTTCGTTACGACATTCCCCCCTTTGCTTGGGTCGATCGTAACGTATTGTAATCCCTCAGTCTACCAGTATTCAATCAAACCCGCCACAGCGGAAGAACAGAGTTGTTCGTGTTGAATAGCGCTCTGCCTTTGTTCTGTGAATTTGTAGTTTTTATTATTCAGAGTATGCGTAGAAGGATGTCTGCAAATGGGTCCACTCTATGCAGGCGGCATGTTAAGCATACAATTCTAGCACCATTGCACTGACGCAGTGGCCTCGTCTGACTGAGATAACAGTCGATCTGAGTTAGGAAGAAAAAAGCCAGTAAAGCATGTTTATTCTTCCTTTCCTTTCTACTAACAATTTTGACTAAGTGTAAAGAAATTGATAGCTTTATTCTGAAACAAACCTACGTTTTAATACGAAAAATTGTATTTATTTCGTAAAGTGTTATTTCTGTAGTACCTTGGTGATTTTTTTTGCCTTTTTATTATCGTAATTATATATATATATATATATATATATATATATATATATATATATATATTTCATTTTCATGTAAATCATCAGCTTCAATACTTGCTGTTCCCCGCATCTTAAAATGCAAATATTAAATCAGCCTTGGTTGCTTTGGGCTTTGTAATATATAAGATTTCACGCTAGTAATGACATTGCTCTAAAAGCTTTAAATTTCTTAAGAGTTGTTAAAAGTTTTAAGAAGTGAAAAGAAAACTGCAAAGAAGATCCCACTTAGAAATTACCTTTCATTAAACAGTGAAACTTATTGGAACAGATTTAGTGAATCTTTCCATAAATTCCCCAAGTTTCCCCAAAGTCTATATAAAAGAGGACATTGAATTAGTAAGAAAATAACTTTAAGGATTATAATGAACAAACTAATGTTCTAATATATCCATCTTAATTATAAATTAAATTCCTGCCGTAATTTGTGCTTCGTAGTTTAAGAAAATTAATTTCCTATTGATGTTTTCCTCCACATCACTAATCCTAGTTAATCCACATTACTAATCCATCAACCTATGAGAGATATTAATGCAGAAATCTATTCTTTCGCATTTGTTGTAAATTTCTCAAACGAATTTTTCTTTTTGCTTCAATGGAAGTAAAAATCTTTGAGTTTTTTTTAATGACATGAAACAAAACCGTCTGTCGATAGAGATCTCAAAATGATATCAGATATCAGTGGAAGAAATTTAGACAGGAAGGATAAAATTATCTTTTTAAAAAAATAAGTAAAGGAAGTAGCATCTTACTTTTTCATAAATAAAATAAACCATAAAAGCTCCACATTTATTATTTCTACTTCTTATGTAAAATAAGAAATAAGGGAAAACTACCTAAAAATTTAATACAAAAGGACTTCGATCTACTTCTCGCCATATCTGTTGGTTCGTCTAAGGCAGCGTTTCCCAACCGGTGGGTCGCGGAAGGGTTACAGGTGGATCGCGACTTGATCCAAAAACTATCAGAAACCATCGAATAAACCATCAGAAAAGATCAGAAAAATCGAAAATTGTTCATATATAAGGAATGGATACGATACAAATATGGTTTTATTCTATATTCTTCTATTCCTATATATGTGGAGGTATTCCGATAAGGAAAGGTGGGTCGCTAGCTGAAAAAGGTTGGGAACCGCTGGTCTAAGGAATAGAATGTTTATATTTTTCAGATTTGATAATATTTGATTTATGTTAATTTTCAGTTTTCAAAATAATTTAAAACAGCTTTGGGGTGGCAGTTCAAAAAAACTGACTTTCTATTAGATCACTACAACAATGTAATATATATATATATATATATAATATTATATAATTATATAATATATATATATTAGTAATAATCATGTATTACCTTCTCTTTATTTTTTATCAAAAATGTAATGTACCACTTTATAAAATTTTTATTGTTGCTAAAAATTTCTCTTCCACCCATTATATTGTAATTTGATAATAATGTGGTATTAACACATCACCTCCATTGTATTAATGATATATTACCTTCCCTTTGTTTTTTAACAAAATGTAATATATCACTATAAAATTCTATCATTTGTAATGAATTCTCTGTATTAGGGAATAGGTTTATAAAGCTTATCCTAACCGTCTGAAGAAGTGCTCTTGATTAAAGAGTACGAAATATCACGGATATAAAAGGTTTTTAAAGATAATGTGATTGATGTGAAGATTTTTAGAACATTTACGTGAAATTCAATTTTTTTAAACATTCAACTATATTTTTCCATCTTTTAAATACGATCTTTTTTCTCCATCTGTTTATTTGTTTATAGTAGCCTATTACAATTTGTCGATCAATGATGCTCTAATAAAGCCAAACTTTAATATATAGGCTATTCTGCTCTGTCTTTTTTAATATTTTTTGGCACAAAAAACGAGAGATTCGATAAGTGAAAAAGTCGCTTGGGCATGCAAAACACTCTATCGTGCTCGCCCAAGCACAATAGCAGACTAATAAATCTCTTCTTCTATAGAAGGAAACTTATTTTCGGATGTTCTTCTCATTGCAGGTGCCGTTCCAGGAGATTACAGGGAGATTCCTAGCGGCAGTTCCCGCCTCTTCTTCGCTTCCAACGGATCGTTGATTGTGTCGAATGCTGTGGAAACAGACGAAGGCGAATACATGTGTCAGGCAGCCAATGGGGTTGGAGCAGGACTCAGTCGAGTAGTGCACTTACACGTCAATGGTAAACAATCACTTTTTTCGATTGATATTTTCACATCATATCTTCACGTAAACAGATCACATTTCACATCATTAGTAAACGTTTGCAATTACCAATTACTACATCATTCCAGATATCATATATTGGAATGAGTGTGACTTTACAAAATATTGAAGGCATTTAATATAAAGAGAAAATTTAACAAGAAAATTCTATTACAGGAGTAATATTTTCTTCACGAAATTCCATCATCTCTGAAAACATGAATTACTAACTTCAGAAAGATCCTGACAAACTAATTCTTATACCCTTAGCCTCTTTTAAGATATACGAATTCTTTTATGACCCTGTTTTTCTCTTTTTTAAAACATTAATTGTAAAATCTTAAGAATGTGAAATCTTTTAAGCCTTTCGTATATCGATATAACTTAAGATTAATCATACCACTCCTATTTTACTATTTAAATCACATGTTGTAATGAATTATCTGCAAAACTGCTCATTAATTATGATTCGTTTAGTTCTATAGAATTAATTGACTCATAGTTTCTTCCTGTCTTAATTGAGACATGCAATCATTAATTAAAAAGCTGCCAAATTGTAAAAGTTAATTAATAATATTTTCATCTTATAATATACCTTAAATGACAAGAAACGAATGGATTATAAAATTATAACAAAAGATAAATATAAAATTGTTTGTTTCTGCAGAACATTGTTTGTTAACATCTTGTACAGACTGAACTTTAGTTTCAATAGTCTTTTATTATCAAAAGTCAAAACGTCTTTGGGCCACTCTGAAAAAAAAATAAAAATTGAATTGTATGTCGTGAAGGCAGTGAGAAGTGGGTTAAGAAAGTGATCTGACAGACAACAACGACGCCTGAAACGGGTAGGGGTTCGAATCTCGGACCGGCTCTGATGTTAAAAGATGTTTTCACAATTTTTATTACAATCTAAATCCATGCAATAATTAAATAATCTTTGTTACATTGTAACATGAAAAAGAAAGAATTGAACGAAGGTGAAATAGATGACAGGAGAAGGTTGTGATCAGAGAGGAAAGAGCTACACGTATAATGAGGAAATGAAATAATTGAACAATTATTAAGAACAACAATAAAAATTATTATTAAGAAACAGTTATCTTAATAGTAATTTTATATGGTCTTTTTATATGGTCTTATATTGGGTAGCGTACCCAATATGACCTATAAAATTGAAACAAACAGCTAGATTAAACTCTTAAATTTAAGAAAAACTGTCGCACTTTGGGCATAAAACATCTTCTTTATCGTCCTTTGTTAAACCAATGTATTCTTCATGAAAGTAGGTCGCACAAGCATTGCACATGCGCAAATCTTTCATCACATCTTCCTTGCAGATGTTACAGAACCGGGATTCTTTTCATGAAGATTTTTTTGATTTCTTCGGAATAAATTTTCTGGGCGCTCTTTGGCATTTTGTTTTTTTTAATGCTACACCTTTGGTTCCGTCTTCGTTGGAAAATAAGGATGTTTTCAATACAACTGCCATACTATTGATAGCATTCCTTCTGTCAGTAACCTGCGGAGTGTTTTTGGTTGGGGTTAGGAGTAGATCAGAAAATGTGTTCGTATTAGCATATAAATTCTCATCTTCAGATAAATCTTCTTCTTCAGAATTAATCAAGGCAGCTGCAATAGTATCAACCTCATCCTTGACATGACATTTGCTCTTGTGCACTTGCGAGTTGATAAACTTGAAGTTCCAGAGAAGATATAATCTGAGATTGCGCTTGTTCAGGAACTGGTAGGTTATATGCCTGTACTTGGTTTGAAGGTTTCTTCAGCAATTGCATTCGGATCGTAGAAATATAAACCTGTGGCTCTTGAATCCTGATTATAAAACAGGATCCCTTAACACTAGAATATATTTCTTTTTAAAACTAAAAGAAAGACTAAAAAAATAAAATATTTAAGTCATTAAAAAGCAGGCTAAACATGCTATCCAGAGGCATACTATCAATTTTTCCGACCAACTCTAACTAATTATTAAAAACAGATACTTACTCGAACAAAATTATATGCGGCTAATTAAAGTAAACACACGCGCAGAGCCATTTTTTTTTAAAAGAAATTCGCGCACTAGCTGTGGCCTGGGATTTCATCAGCCAAGTCGGACGCACGTTTCCAACATATAACTGGCACCATCTTTTGGATTCATCGCAGACTAACGAGATAATGTGATTAGGCCATGTTGAGTACAGGCACCTTATTAAAAGATTTTACAGAAATAGTGTAAGGAAAGTCTATTCATTAACCCTCACGGAGTGCGTTCCAGGCCTAATAACTATCTGTGGGTAAGTTAATGAAATGAACTATTTAATACTTATAGCGCTCTCTTACAAGAGATGTTTCAGAGTGTACAAGTGATAATAGGAAAACTTCAGACAAGATTAAACTAAGTAATTGAGTTAACTTAAGAGTGATGCAAACATTCAACGAACACACATTAAATAGGAAAATGCAAAAGATTTAATTTTTTTAATTAAACTTTAAATATTCTAAATAAAATAGTATCTTAACGATAATATGGCTAACATTGACTTTCGTCAAAACTTAAGACTTTAATTATTTGTTAAAGTTCAATGATTCAGTCAGTTCCAAAATAGCTTAAAACTCAAAGCCATATTTACATCTAACATTACTGGATTCAGTTGAATTGCCGTAAATTAACATAAGCAATTAAATTAACTAGCATTAATCTATTTCAGTCCTATCGATTTGGATCTTGATTCTTCTGCGCTGGCATTCTTCCAACTAAAGATAGGAAAACGACTTGTACTTACAATCTTCAGTTTTATAGAAATCGTGGAATACGACGCACCAACGAAGAAACGCACTGTAGTTTATCCTGGTTACCTAACCATGAATTTGCTAGCTTCTAAATCTTCGAACTGCTGAAACATGGCGACCTATGTTCCAATTCGAGGTAGCCCTGTTGAATCTGCCGTCGTCAAGGAAACGATAACTGCCTCTTGTTTGTGAATATTTACTTTTCACAAACGGAATTGATGATCCAAATTCATCATGGGAATCGTCGAGTTGATTCTCACTGCAATAGGCACTGAATATAAGTATTAAACCTTAAACTTATATTCTTCGTTGACATAGCATTTAAATGAGAGCAATCCTTCTTCTCATTTGGTTCGGCACGAACATCTTAACAGGCACTGATTGGTAACACTGGAAATTCACACTGTGTTTTTGTCTGCGGTTACCAAGTGAACTAACTGGGTGATTCCTTTGTAACAAAGCATTGCACCTGCTTCGTTAACAATTGCATGTAAACGTTTGCACGCAGCATTCACATTTGTTGAACGTTCACTACTGCAAACACGTTGTTGAACTTCTCCGGCAAATAACCCTAATTCACTTCAGATGTACAATTTTGTAGTTATCTAGGCAGAATGGATCTATATCATGGGAAATTATGGTTAGTAACTTAAATCACACTAAACACATTGACTAATTTCCATTACACAATCCACAAATAGCTTTGGAAGCGGCAAGAAATTGTAAATTTTTGCTGATATTAGACATCAAAATATTCGTTTTTAAATTAATCATATTTTAAAACAAAAGTTTAGTTTCATTTCTTAAAGCATTTGAAACGATGATACCTTAGAACTGATGTCATAAAATTTTTAAAAGGATGTTGTGGCCAAGATGATAAAAATTCGACGAAATACAGTATTAAATCATCTTTAAAAAATGTATGAGTGAGTTCTTTTAGTTTAGTATGTAACTGTGGAATATTTCAAAACTCAAATTTCAGTAGTACAGGAATTTACCTGCTTCATAATAAATTTTAATTTTACAAACAATAATTTATAACATAATAAAAAAAAAGAAAATTATTACCATTTTAATGTAAATGAGGCAATAAAATAAAGAAATGTAAATTAGAAGTTCATATAAATGAAAGATAAGTGAAAATTCAAAGAATAAAAAGCTCTGCAAAAATAAATCTAAATAAAACTAAAAGCGCCGTTACTACTTTACAATGAAAAGTTCATTAGCCAGTGAAAGGGTGAATGAATGTTAAGCCCCAGTTTAGAACAATGTCGACTTAGTTTCAGTTTTGGTGAGTGTAGTTTAAACCTTTCCCAAAGAATAAATCTTCAGACAAATGACTTGATACTAGACCTTCATACGTATCAACACGATGTTGAATATTTTAACCAAAATTGGTTATCTTAAAATTTTATTTAAATAATCCTTCTTGTGTCCTATATAGATCTTTTTTTTTTTTTTTTTTTTGAGGGATTTCCCCACTCCGGGATGAGAATATCTCGATATTTCTGTCCGATGCCTCGGGCCTTCTTCGGGAGATGTATATATATATATATCAATTACATTAAGATTAGCGCAAATCTAACAACTTCCTGTCTAGCAGTGTGCTCACCATTGCACGGAATGAACAACAAGAGAAACTTATCCGAGAAACTAAGAACGAAAGTTGTTAGATTTGCGCTCACCTTAATGTAATTGATATATACAGTATACATCTCTCGAAGAAGGCCCGAGACCGATATATCGAGATAACCTCATCCCGGAGTGTGGAAATCCCTCAAAAAAAAAAAAAGGATCTATATAGTATGTCCCACTCCTCTTTCAGAACCAAATTTCTTGTTTCCTTTTTCTTTAATGTTAAAATTATCCAAGCTCTTAATATTTCGACGATGATATTTGAGAAATTTTGAAATTTCACTGCCATTAGTTGAAAAAAAAAAAAAAAGTAATTTAGATGTTGATAGGAATTGACTGATTGACTAAATTGACGCACAGTTTATTGGTTGATCAATTTGAAATTAGGGAATATTGGCAGATGTAATTTATTGAATTAAATATTGATTAACGAATCTCCCATATTTCAACGACAGCATATTTCACACGACTTGCCATTGATCTTCTTTGGAAACATGATTGATATCCAAATAAAAACGATTATCCTTTCGCTTTGGAGGCTGGTAATCTTTCTTTATCGATAAATGGGTTAATGATAATGTTTTTGTCATTTGCAAAATTAACTTGAAATCAATTACATTTACATAGAAAATTCTACAGCCAAAGTTTTGTTGTGTTTCCCTAAAAACTCAAACAAAACTTTCTGAAACTTTTTCTTTTCATATTGAAATCATTAAATATTGCTTTTATATTTAATACTTAAATATATATATATATATATATGTGTGTGTGTGACTGATAAATCAATGTTTCATATAAGTAAAATAACATCGGCCTACAAACCTTTCTTAACAATATTCGCTGTTCTTTATGTATTTTTCGATGCCGATTTAAAAAATCTCACAAAAAATTTCATATCACATACAATAATTCCACAAAATCATTTTTTCATTAAGCATATAGTAAAAGATTATACAAGATACAGATTCACTTGACTGTTATTGTTGCTATTTAGCCCTCTTCAGAAAATGCTGGAAAAATTCAAAGCTTTGATATGGTCAATGAACACAGTGAATTGGTCACTTGGACTTACACCCAGAAAAACTTGGTGCAGTGAGTGAAGAAATAGGAAAACGTTTTCATCAAGATATTAAGAAAATGGAAAGAAGGGTACCAGGGTCGGTGGAATGTTAATATGATAGAAGAGTATTGTAGGATGCTAATAGTCAAAATTCAGAAGTATGGCATTAGAGGAAAGCAATAAGAGCAGCTTCGCAAGCTCATAGTCTCTGACTAAGGTAAAGATGTGTAGTAATGTTTGTAAATAAATATATCTAGTATCTGATACAAAACATGTTTTACTTCATCATTTTTCACCATTAATTTCAATAGGCTACTTCAGCTAAAAAAGATAACGCATGTTTTAAAAAAAATGTACATAATGAAGAGAAATCAAGATCATTTTTGGATTCAGTACTCCAAAAAAAATAGAAATCAATGTAAAATTTTTTAAAATGCTTTTAGGAAACTAATTTTTGCAGGCCTGTTTAATTTATATTTAAAATAAATTTTTTATAGGTAAGTTTCGGTAAATTTGGAGGAAAAGAGAATCAATCCAAATTTTAAAAAAAAATTAACGATTAAAAAAGTTTAACTTAATAACTGTACTACACCAGGCTCTGGAGGCCTTGGGGTGCGCGAGAGTTTTGAGCTCCGAGCGATTCTCGACCAGTGAGACTAGCTGAGATCGAATGATCAGCCCGACGCTCGTCCGCGTTTAATTTCCGAGTAAAAAAAACAGGTAAACATTTGACAGACGGCTGGGTGAAACTAAGGGTCCGTCTGGAAAACCACCGTTGAAATAACCACAGAAAAATCCCCGACTACCGCCAGGAATTGAACGCGGGCTCCTTCAGTCGTTCAGCGCCTAAACGATTGGACTACCGGTCCAACATAAAAAATGTAGAAATAGTCAAATTAATACTCAATTTAAAAAAAAAATTAGGCCAACACACAACTTAAAAGTTTAAAATTTGTTTTTGCCTAAATTTTTTTAATTGAATATTAATTTTACACACTTTAAATCTCGGTAATAATATTTAATAATAATATCTCGGTAATTAATTGAAAAGTTTAAAAATTCAAAGTATTTTAATACAAACCGAAACTAACTCTAAATAGCTCCTTTACATTAAAATTCTAAAATTCATATATTCTGAATTTACACACAATTGACATAAAAATTTGCGCACAAGAAAAAAAGTCGTTCTATAAACGCGAAAGTAAGCAGATAGCTACGGTGAGGGTAGATATGCAAATGAACGTTTGAACGTTTGGTTCGATTGTGCATGGCCGCTCGTCCTACAACAGCGCTACAATATCAAGCCGTAAAGCTTACAAGACACACGAAGTGGAATCCACATGCACTGTTAGGTGATCAAGCGACATCAGTGAGCGATCAACATGCCGCGAGGACGCCTTAGACGTCAATACGAAAAACCACGGAGTTTGATAGAGGCCGTATCATTGGGCTGTGCGGCGACTTGCCCTTCATTTAGGTTGACCTTACAGTCAGATCGTATTGGGAGCAATGGACATAGGAAGGCACATCTGTGTGTCAGACTGGCTATGGACAGATTACCGAACAGATCCAATGGCTTCCTTTTCCAATATTCAGCGACACGTGGCAGGTCACAAGGGAACCCTGTCTCTGCCATTTCCAGACGCCTAGCAGAGGCGAATCTGCATTCTAGACGCCCCTTCCGTTTTGTTCCTGTAACACCTCAATATCGTGGACTGTGTTTGCGGTGTTGTTAGCAGAGATCAACGTAGAATGCCACGGACAGGCGACGTATCGTCTTTAGCGACGAATCCCGCTTTTGTTTGGAACAGATGACCACTGTGCCAGTGTTTGGAGGACCGCAGGTGAGCGCTCAAACCCAACCTCTCTTTGCAGCGAAATACAGCTCCCACTGAAAGCATGATGGTCTGGGGTGCCATCGCGTATGATAGTCATTCGTCACAAGAGACAGTGACAACCCAGCGATACGTTCAGGAGGTCCTGCGGCCCCTTGTGCTACTTTTCCTGTCTGGACGCCCAAGGGCAATTTTCCAACAGGTCCCACACAGCTAGTTTCTCAGGACTGTCTATGTCATGTTGCGATACTTCCTTGGCCTGCCTGCTCGCCTGATTAGGGGCGTTATTTGCAAGAAGTGTGTGCAAATACAGAGCCTACGAAGTCTCTTTGACTCTATGCCTGACCGTATCACCGCATGTATCTTGGCACGAGGTGATCTAACGAGATATTGAAGTGATCTTGTTCTGTACCGTGGGACATTGTCCTGCTGCTGTGATATTGTAAACATAACTGTCCTTTGTCTGTACCATCACACTAATCAAATTTATTTATTTATGAATGTTTGCGGTGATGTTCATATTTTCTGTATTTCTTCGTAAGAGTAATTGAAGGAGTATTTTTTTTTCTTTTTTTGCAAATGCGCATTCCCTTAAAATATCTTGTAGACAATTTGATTTTATACATCCTGTGAAACAATAAAATAGCATAAGAACTAATGCCTTACTACAAACAGTAACCTTAATTTAGGCTTCAAATGAGAGGAAATCGAAGGGATGTTTCGTGAGGAGAAGGTGGAAGGAGTTTTGAGTCTAATTGTTTTCATGACATTCACAGTCGACATAATAACGCTAATCCTGACTTCCTAATTCATTCGTGACATTCTTTGCAGTGAATTGACCTGAGCAAATCAACTTATACCAGACAACCGTAAGAGGGCTTTTTTGTTTGTATGTTTATTTTTTTAATTTTTATAAAAAATTTAAAAGGACTCGACTTTTCTGTTTTTTCTGTTTTTAAAAGACAAAAATGAAAAATGCATATTGGAACCAACACTGACAACAAAAATTATATTCTAATTGATTGAAATTTGAAGTTTTGAATTTTTTTTATTTAATAAAAATATATTTTTAGTTATTGATTTATAACAATAAAGCTTGCTTAATCTGTAGAAGAAACATACTGTTACTTTTATTTTTATAAGGTATATTTTAAAGATATCACAATTTTAAAGATATCACAGTAATTGGTGGTAGCAATTTTTCAGTTTTATCATTGCTGAAATTTATTTCTTTCTTTTTTAATCTTTAAAGAAGCTGTATTAATAATAAAACATATAAAGAAAACAAGAAATACAAGACATTATCAAACCTTGGAAATACTGTTTAATTTTTTTAGCCTAGGATCATAAAATCAATCAATTTAGGCTAAGAGTTGTAATGGACCTTTCTGATCACAATTTTTTTCACATAACAAATGTAATAGCATTATTGTAGAACCTTTACTATAGAAATGAATCTATGGGAACTCTAAAACGCCTGCTTACACTTTTCGCCCTGTGCCAAGGAGTAGAGCCGTCCTGAAAGATGCAGTTGCTTACTGGTTTGGAATTATCTCTAATTGCTGGCAGCAGTTTTCTTTCCAGTACTGCCACTTAACCCTTATCATTTAAGAAAAAGATGCAGAGGAAATGCACACCTAGATGATTTGACTGTTAGGGAATTTCATTTTAGACAACATACTGACTGGATGGTATTCTTCGGTGAGTATTGTGCCTGTCATCAGCTCCAGGCAGATTGAATTTCTTTTCTTTCGAGAAATTACCTGACTTTTACTTCTGCTGTGTTCATTTGCAATAATCTTTGCAACATTCCAATCACGTCGTCTTCATTTTTGGTGTGAGAAGGGCTTCTTCATCGGATGACGGATGTTAAGTCCTTGTTTGCAAAGACATCTGGCTGTTATTGCATTTAATGCCACTCCCATATGTTCTTTCCATTAATTTTGCAGCTCAGAAGAAGAATATGGTTTTTAAGGCATAACTGCTTCAAAGCACTTTCCTGGTTTCCGTCGAGATTTATTTGTGACCATTTACTTTTTTCTGTGATCAGATCTAGTATTATTGACTTTCGAAAGAAATCTACTAACTGTCGGCTATTATTAGACACACGATTAGCGTTGAAAATCTTCCTCCTTTAAAACAAGAATAATTCCCTTTTGTAAACTGCACATATCTTGTTATGGTGCCACACATGCACGATGTAACTGCATTTCCTGCACATGCAGGATATTCTTCTGTAGCTGAAGAACGCAAATAACTCATCATCAGCATGATATACGATTGCTATCACATCTGATGCAATCCCCACCAAATATTTTCAAATACTTGGGCTTAAATGGCATAGGTTACAATTTTTGATGTTGCACTTTCTTTGAACACCACTGCAACTCTTTTATTTTCTGCGTGGATCCTAATCGAGAAATTGGAGCGTGAAGGTGATAAATTCCCATAGACAAACGTTAAAAGTAAAATAAAAAATTCCAACTTTGTTTAATTCTGCATATTTATTCATTCTCATTCGCATGCTTTCATTTGCTACATTTAATTTGATTTATCCAACTTAAGTAAATAGTTTGGATTTAATTATTTTTAGTAACAAAGAGGATTTGTACTATTTGTCGTGGCAGATGTTATAAATTAAAAATTATTCGACTTCAAAAAAGTAAGATACAAAACTTTAAGGGGAAGTACACTACATGTTCTTTTATAAAGTTTATCACTTTTAGTATGTTTTGGGATTTGTAATTATTAGAGTTTAGTTCCAATTAATGTATTACTATATACCGCTTGTATATGCTCACTCCGTGTCAAGTATGTACTTTTAACACAGGAAACAAATAGGTTTCGTAAATCAAAAGATTGTAATTTCTAGATAATAATGGTAACTCGGTTTTAGGTTTTGTGATTGGCTTAGTTTTATATTACGAAAAACGAAAAAAATTGAAATTGGAAATTCGAAAAGTATTTCAAGATTGATTTGATAGTACAATTTATATCAGGAATATTAAAGATTAACTAAAATATAAATAACATTCATCAACATTAAATATTCTAAATTAATTTTGCAACCAATTAAGATAAAACCCAATTTAAAAAAAGTTTTGGAATCCTATCTTTGCTATTTTTTTTTCGTCTGACTGGAGAGCTTTATTATCGTAAGAAGTCGTCCGCCAGAGGTCATTTCTCTTCGCTTTTTTTATTTCAAGTGAATACACACTGGGAACATCCATCATTCGAAAGGGAATCGTGATATCTTTCGATATGTCTTAGCAAGGCTTGTTTGTTAAGGTCGCGAAATGCACCTGCGAACATTTCATCAGTTAGGAAGAAAGGAGAAAGAGATTTCAGAGATTCCTAAACAGGATATTGAAACAGCATTGACCCAGAAACAAATTATCTGCCTCAAATATCATGGGAAATGTTTCATTTGAGAGTTAAATGTTAGGTTTTATAATGATTTATGTTCAGAAGCAAGAAAATACACATAATAACAATAATTACACAGATACCAAAAATGTAATGATACGTATCCTCTTCGTTGAAAAGTTATTATATTTGAAATATCTTATTTGTAAAACATTTTCAAAAGAAAATGGAATTTGTATTTGTTTATTTATTTTAATTGAAATAATCTAAAATTAAAAATGTTTTTTTCGAATAGAATGCATTGGTTTTATATTAAATTCTTCAGCATCAAGGTATCATGGATAAGATGATATTCGTGTAATGAAACTTGGACTGTATTGTTTTCTTACAAGCTGTATTAATTAATATGCATTGAGTAACCCATTGAATAACAAGGAATGCAGTTGCTGTCTGCTGAATCGGATAAAGATCGGAATCGCAGACTTTTGTGGTACAGAATAACAACGCATATTCATAAAGATAAAATTTCAATTCTTAAAGTTTAAAAGCTTATAACGTATGATTGTAAGGAGTAATGCTTCATAATTTTATTTCTTTATTTTAAAATATTTGAAAGAAATCGGTGAAAGTACATGTCAGTATTTGATCGATTTAATGAGAATTTCTGACATAGAAATACATATTTAAACATATGTAGAATTACTGATTAAATATGTTTAGAATGATCTTCCATGTTTGGATGGAATACAATGATTTATCTAAAAAAAATACTTTCAATTAATTAATGAACCAGAAAAAATGCTGTCATGTAGTAAAAATGAGGTGGAAATGGGAGAAACTTTGTTACATAACGTGAAAAGTGACACGCCACCGGCTGATGCAAATGAACCTCAGTAGAAAACGGGCAATTAGGGAGATGTTCGTCAGTTCGTGTTCGGATTCTGAAAAAAAACAGGAGTTTGAGATGTATACAGTGGTTCGGAACATTATTTCAGAGATGAATTTATGAGGAAAGTTGTCAGAAGATTCTATTCTAGCTGTGTGACTAATCAAGTCAGTAAAAAGAGAAGATGGCTGAAGTCCTTCTGTGATCCACAGTCTGTAAAACTAATTTCAATATACAATCAGCTTCTCGAAGATACAGCGAAGGATTGGTTTGGGTTACAACTTCCGTTGATGATCGCTATCTTCGATTTTGTGCCTGAAAACAGCTCTGCGAATTAGCTTCAATCTGCTGCTCCTGTGGCAACAGGAACGCAAATATCATCTTCAGAAGGTCTTTACGTTAGGCGACCAGTAGTGTCACTTACTCCTATAAGAGCAGGGAACATTTGAAATGGATAAGACTTCTTGTCATTTGGACTGAAAACTAATGGAGATCGATACTGTTCACAAATGAGTCCAGATTTGCTTTACAGAGCGAATCCAGGCGAGCTCTGATCTGCAGAGAACAAGCAACATGTTATCATCATTTTTCCTAAACCATAGTGACAGTTACATCGTTTATGTAGTGCTGAAGATACATAAAAGAAATTATGAACTGACTCTGACCTCAGATGATATCATTGTCGGCTTGTATCTAATCTTCAACAATCATTTTAACTTTAGGTCATCAAGAGATATGAAGCTAACAAAACATTAAACACAGTTTTTTAATTCCATCCTGAATTAAATTTTTACTGCATTCACGACTTTCTATGAGAAAATTGAGAAAATAAGCATAAATCTGGGATACCTGATTAAATAATTACTGACATCGTAAGTAATACTTTCATTTGTTCAAATTAACAATTATTAACTAACTTGATAGTTTTGTAAATGAAGCTTTTAACTACAAAGTCTATTAATGACAGTTCTCTATTTCATATTTATAAACTTAAGCCATTAAAATCAAACCTTACCTTTCTCCTTATTTCACATTGAATTAAACAATCTTTGCTATGTTTAAGTTTAGACATTTTACAAGAACAAATAGACAAAACAGAAATATCATATGTATCTGTATTTTATTACGATATTTGCATTTATGCAAAGTAAAAATATATATTCTATAATGTATATGTCGACAATTTCAAGGAGGAAATAAAAAGTTTTTTTAAAAGTGTGTTTTGTTTTTAAACTCTATAATTTCTAGAACTAGTTTTGCTGAGATTTCTGGAAAAAAGGTTTATCTATGAATAATGAAAATAATTTCCTGTATTTTGTTCTTTTGAAAATTCCTTTGCACTTGAATTAAGAAAGGTAAATGGAGTTCTAAAATTCCAGATATTTGAAGTAGCTTTTATTATTTAATATTGTTTAAAAATAACTGCTTACGGATATTACTAAATTTGCAAACTTAGTCATTATTGATTGATGCAGAGTATCTGAATTTTTTTAAATAAAATGAAACAGAGTTCCTTATTACTTTCATTTGTTTTTGTTTTTAGTTCCTCCATATTTTGAAGTAAAGCATAAAAACTTCACCGTTCGAAAAGGCGAAGATGCGCGCATGCTCTGTGAGGCCAGAGGGGATTTGCCAATCAAGATCACGTGGTTCGTCAATGGAAACAATCTTCGAAAATCGAGTGATTTAAAGTAAGTACCGTTTTAGATTCTAGTGTAATAGCGTAAAAATTCCCTGACTAAACACTGCTCTAATACCGATAATAGAAAATATCCTGAAAGTTTTGGAGACTTAATTATGTGAAGTACAATTTTTACAACTTTTGAAATCTAGTCAATCATTCTCTTTTGGAAGGATATCAAATAAAGTTCCGAATTCAAAATTAGTCTCGATCATGTCTGTAATTATAGCGTCAACAATTACTTGGAATATGTTTGTAGTTTATGCCAAATGCTCTTTATTCAAATATAGTGGTCTTACTTGCAGTGATACTAGTAGGTTTGCAACCGACCACAATGACTCTTCTATATATCGTGAGAAACTCTTTTATATTTTTTTTATATTTTCATGAGAAACTGTTAACTTTGAAACTCCGACTCAAATTTAGTAAAGATTGAGGAAGAAATCGACTGTACATGATCTGTAATAATCTTTAAAAAGATTGAATGAGATATAAATAAATATTTTTAAAGGAAGTAAACTTTAACGTGTGTATCTTATAATGTAAAATAAGGTATATTTACAATAGAAATAAGAGTACGTTTCTCAGCGTTTCGAAGTTGCTCGTATTTCTAGTGTAATTGTACCTTATTTTATGTGTGGTGGTCTAATTATGTTTTATAAATATTTTTAGATGTCTTTTTTTGTTTCTTAATGTAGGATAAACAGCTACATTAAGAAAATTTCAATTTAATTTTATTTCAATAAAATTAAAGGTAATATACCTTTATGTAATGACTTTGCATCGAAGTCATTAAAAATAAAATACAATAAATACAAAAAAGTATATTAAAATTTTTTTTAGGAATTTGTGAATCTTTTTAGAACAATTTTCAGTGAAGCCAATTAGGAGAAAAAAAAAGCAAAAACAGTTTGGAAAGTTTCGTATACTTTTTAATACCTTTGCCAAAACACTGTTTTGCACATCTTTGGCTAAAATATCTCAAATACCTTCCATCTTTATGATAGGGTTTATTTCTATTTCTGTCGTATCTAGTTTGTCTTCAAACTTTTCGTCGAATTTCATGAATAAAAAAAAAAGATAAGGGAAATTTATTGCGGGGTTTTCGTGCGAACAAATCCTACAAGTTACGCCAAATTAGCAGCAGTCTACAAAAATAAACGAACCAAAGCAATGGCACCTAATTCATTGAAGTGTCGCTTTTGGTAAACATTTGTCGAAATGTGCTATTATTGTGAGTGAAAATGGCTTTGTGAATTTCGGCTTCCAAACTCTGTGTCTTCCGTTTTTTATTTTTATGATTCTCCCGAGGAAATAGTTCCGTGCTGTACAATTCTTTCTCGTTTTCAATAGACCCTACTTTTAGCTCCGCCTGTGTTTTATTGGCATAACCGTAATAATCCGCAGTCCCAGATGGTTGTGGAGAAGGTCGGGCATTTGTCTAAGTCGTCCGAATAAAGGTGAACGCAGTCTTTTCCATTTCCAATTTTCCTACTTCTTTGCTCGTGACCCATAACTCTTTCTTCGCTGTAAATTACAACAGTTGTATTTCTTCAGTCCTATTTGAAACTTTTCTCCTTCCAGAGGGATTGTTAAAGAAGAATCCCAGGGAAAAAAACTAAATTTCGTTTGAACTTCCAAAAATTATTGCAATATCGTTATGATTTTTTTATGGACATATTCTTATGGCCTTGTTATAAAACTTGGCATTGAGAGATAAACGTTTCAATTTCTTCAGTTTTATTTCTGCGTTTGTTTTCTATGTGACTGCTGTGTTGTAGCAAATGGAAAATATTTGAGAAACTAAATTTATTTGGTAAACTTCTCTTTGAAAAATGTTCTTTGAAAGAAAAACCAAAGTTTGAAAAAGAGTAGGATTATTTTTGAAGGGGATTAGCAATCAGTTATTCTTGCATCAACAGGTCAGCCATTGTTCGCGGATTACAACGAAAAGCTTCTGCTCTCGCTAAAAAAACAAAGTTGTAGGTTATTTGTTTTCTTAAATACATGTCCCTTGTCTTTTTGTTTATAGTAAGATCCGTCAATAATATATTTTGTATTAAACTCAACCAAACTTTTGCTGACAAACATTTAAAAATTCAAATACAAATTAAAATAACAATTATAATTTAAGTTTACTAATATAAAGTATTCAATAATGTAGATCGGAATGAGGAGAACTTCATGTTATTCAAATATATCAATAATACAATAATGCATGAGGGATCAATAATATAAGCATTAAATAACGCCGTGAGCTTTGTAAAGTGATTTTCAAACTTCTCCTGACGAAGGCTCAAGATACTTAGCCGAAATATTGAACGAAGGATCCGGAAGCAGAAAAATCCTCATTCCAGTTTGTTTCCATAACCGTTTAATTCTTTTAGACATATATTTTTACTTAAAATTAACAGTTACATGCTTTGATAAATTCATTGCTTTACGGAATTTAAACCTAAAATTATTGCTTTTATGCATAAACAGTAACGTTGAGATTAGTATTAAAAACTGCTGAGATATCCCTGATCGGTGTTTATCACAAGGTCCCGGGCTCATCTGTTCCGGTGGGGAAGAATACAATATTGTATTTTTTCCTTTAGAAAATACACTAATAATAACAGAGTTACAACAACAAACAAAAATGGTATTGTATAATACTCGAACGGCCTTTAATATTAACTTTACTGATTTTGGGTTTATAAATTCTATTTTCTCTATTATCGAACAACAGTAATTTCAAAATCAAACGGTTTATTTTAATTAAACTGACTTCATTGAAGGTGTCTGCTTTAAGTTTCTGAAACTTTAAGAAACAATTAAAACAGAAAGAAATACATAATCATAGCAAATACCTTAATTAGCTACGGTAAATACTCAATTGCTATACGTTAAAAATACTAAACATTGTCTACAAAGCAAGTAAGTTGGTCAGACTCTTTGCTAGGGTGTTTATTGCATTTGTAATGTTTCCTAATGGGAAACAATTAGTCTTATCACCATTGATGGGACAACCTCAATGTTCCACTGGATTCTAGCTTCCGCCGGAATATCAATTCAAAAGATTATTGTAGTTGATAAGACCTTAATTAAGATGTTTATCTTTAGTATTTTTTCACTCACGAACAGGGTTGGATTTAGATTGTCCGAATTTCTTATTAAATAAGTTTATACGATAGCGCTATTTATTAACTAATTCGGCCTCCACTTCACACCATCCAACTGAAAAACATTTCGGGCATCATCTCACACAAAGACCTTACCACAAATCTCGTTTGCTTTGACTAAAATCGCCTCTGATCAGAAAAATTATTTGGAACCAATCTAAATGTTTCTACGTTCATTCATTCCATGTATACTTTCTGAAATAACTTGATCTATTTTTGAAGTAAGAAATAAATATACATCATAAAGGACATATTCTATTACATAAAATAAAAGAAAATTTGAATCAGTACACTTGTTAAAAGAATCAGGCAAATATTAATAAGAAATAAAGTTTACCGTGCATCTATTTTAACATAACTCAGAAAGCAAATGCAAATGATCTGCTTTCGGGCATTGAGCTATGATCGACGGAATCTGGGATGGCCGTTTCGTCCTTAATAGGAATTATCAGCCAGATTTATCCTCGATGATAAGCTCAGATTGAGCGAAAGGAAATGGATCTCATTCCCGCACCCGTGAGTGATATCCCAACAAATCAAACAACAATAGAAAATAAACTGTAACAAATATAGAGTTTAAATCCTGTTCGCGCAGTCTGAGCTTATTATCTAGGATAAATCTGGCTAATAAGGATGAACCAGATTCCAGTCGATGATAGCTCAATACACAAAAGCAGATCATGTGCATTTGCTTTTTGATTTGTTAAATCACGTAGGTTTATTGAATCGCAGACCTTAACTAATATTTTAACAAACAGAGATTACAAGAGAAAGTGTTGTAAATTATTCATTTTTAGTAACTTGGTTTGTAAATGGTATTACTAATAACATACAACAAAGAAATAACATACTAATAACATACATCTTCTTAAGAAAGCTGCTTTATTCAGAACAGCGATTCTTAATCTTTGCTATAGAACTTCGATTAGAAATGGCTGACAAACATAATTTTGGAAGAAAATAAAATAATTTTCTTAAATTTCAACTTTCTTATCTTGTGTTTCAAAGAAGCATAAATCTAAAGAAAAAATCAATTATAAAATACCAATTATTAGAATTATCTTGTCCTGAATTCAGGTAATACCAGTGCTTTAAACAAATGAAAGATTTTCAACTCAAAATATCACTCCAGAAATAGAGTGAGAGAAAAGAGAGTTGAAACTGTAGTTGTTTTTCTCTATAAGTTGAGAATTATGTCTTTCAGTGAATATCACTTTGCAATATCTTAGAATATAATTATTGAGAATCAATTGCTTGGTGATATTGAGATGAAAAACATTGGTTGAAAAGAATTAAAAAAATATATATAAATTATTTTTTCTATAAGAAATGTCTAAGAAAATGGTTAATAAAGCTTATTAAGTTCCACTTCTATTCTGTGTGACTGAAAGGTAATATAGAATCTGTATTCAATCTCCTGTCATAGTATTCTATTACTTTGCTATCAGATAAGACAATATTTCAGGTTAAGCTGCGATTATATGTAGCCACTATTATTATAATTCATATTTTAATTTCTTGTGTTTTACAGTTGTTTTAATTAATTCCTGTGAATAAGAATTTCTTCTTGTGTAATACATCACTTCTGCTCAGATGAAGCAGCCTCAGTTTAAAAATCCATTAATACTTTTTGTTTGCATAGACCCATCTGTTGTCTTCTCTTTATTTTCCGTCTTCAGAAGCAACGACCTCTGGCGTCATGAAATCCAATTTCTTCCTTTCTCTTCTCCCATTTCCTTCTGCCTTCCTCTGCCTCTTTCTCTTCGTGCTTTTCTCTTTCAGTTCATTAGCCTAATTTTTCCATTAACGGAGAAGTTGAAGTTTTACCTAAAATGTTATTTAGAATTCAAACACAATATCAAAGTTTTTAAAAGTCGTTAATTAGGATGAAACTTTTTAGTATTTTTATTAACTATACAAAAAGTGAAGTCAGAATTGTGCATGAATATAAATAAAACATGCTCCCTAACCAATGCAGTTCCGCTTTTGCTCATTATTTTTCCAGATCTTTTGCTAGTGTCAGTTTTAGCGAGGGATAAGCAATCTGAGATCTCTGCGATTTCATTGATGATCGACAATTTAATAGCAGACGTTGAACCGCTTGACTTAAATAGAAACTGGGAAAGTTGTTGCTCCAAAATTTCTAACAAAAAATCTTAAACAAAAGAATGAACGTGCTACAAACTAATAGAAAAGAATAGGGAAATGACAGAAATAAAAAATATCTAAGCTTTTATCGGTGAGAGTCTGGGAAAAACCGTCAGATAGTTGAAAAGTGAACCCGCTTCCGGCTGTGGCGTCTCTCCGAAAGAAAACATATTTAAAAAAGAAACAAAACAGGTATAATTATCTTTCTATTAATGTGTGGCAAGTTAATTCTTTTGTTTAAATAAACCAGGGTAGGTTCAATCTTGGTTCTTTATATTGAAATTCCTTTGCGCCTGACGGTTTCGCAGGCCAGGATTTGAATTTTTGCCTGTTTTAGTTTCTTTTTTTAACTGTGTTTTGTTTTGAAGAGGACCACAGCCGGGTGCGGGATTGGTTTCCCTTATCACTTTTCACTATCTGAGCGTTTCATCTGGTGAGTGGGTCTGACTGATGAGTCCACAAAAAGGACGAAATGGTTCGTTCCAAACTCTCACCTGTCAAAGCTCAGATATTTTTTATTTCTGTGTCATTTCGCTATATTCTTTCCAAAAATTTTAAAATTTTAAATGAAACATTAAAATTTTAATAACATTAATTAATAACTTAAAATTTTAATGAAAATATCTAATTAAGTGTTCTGTTACTGGATTTTGTGGGACTGTTTCCAGGATCCTTCAAAAAATGAGTTATTTTTGTTACCTAAACTGTCCCTCAACTTTTTTTTGGGGGGGAAATAACGAGGTCGTTAGGCTATAAAAGGTAGAGAAGAGCAGTTCTATATCTATTTATACCCATATATAGATAAAATTAATTAGAATGTATGTTGCAGACTTCTTATCTAACTCAAATCTCATGAAAAGATCCAGAAGATAAATAAAAATCACACAATTGACTGCAATTTAATGAAATGCATTTATTCAATGCGGAACTTCATTGCTGATTTTCTTAACTTTGTAAGTTACAGCTTTTTAAATACACGAAAAATAAGAAATAAATACATAGAACTACAGCAACCAGCTAAGAAATAGATTGATTGAGTTAGTTTTATAAATTATTCCATATATTACGTCACATTTAGTTTATTATAGCTAATTAATATAGCGTTGTGAACACTCAATTAGAGTGTGTTCCTACTACTCACTTTATCAGATCTTTTTATAACTTTAAGAATAAAAACATCGTAGAATTGGAAGGTTTTTTCCCTCCCTGAAGATAGAAAAGATGCCTTAAATTAATATTTTACTGCCGTTAGTCGAAAGTCTTATTTTAGAAAAGCGATGAACACATAGCTGAACTTTGAAAATAAGATCTTTTCACATCGCGGAACAGAACGCTCTGTCCTTTCAATCGATCATCATCTGTTCATCGATCTGCAGTCTTCAGTGATGTGTTAAATCTGCCATTAAAAGGCAAAAACTTAGCCTTGTGCAATATATTGATCGAAGTGCGATGTGCAGTTCATTGGTCTTCCCACTACACAAATAGTATTCATCATTTTCTATTAAACCCGCTTAATTTCAATGAATTTTCAAAATCACTATTCCTTATGGTGGTGACTGAATAATAAGTCATCTTAGATTTCTGTGAAACTTTATTAGAGAACTAACAATGACAATTGACGTACGCTTTCTTTATGTTAGACAATAAATCAGGGATAATTAAAATACTTTGTTACGATGATCTAAAAAAAAAAAAAAGACATGAGAAATCTGGGAAATCCACAGGACTCAGAGAATGATTAAAACATTTATTAGGGTCATTATCCATCAGTGATATTGAAGAAGCTTACAGTGGACTGTAATATGAAATTACACTTGCCAGTAAAATTGAAGCCGTTGTTTCGGTCGTCCAATTACTCTACAGATCCGAAATCAGAGTATTTTTAATCAGTAGTTATTGAATTAAATTTCGAAGCTACCCGTTTTCTTTCACATAAACCTTTGACTTTCTTTTTAATATTTCAGTATTTTCATTATTAACTTGGTCCGTTGTAGTTTTTCCCAGCAGAGCTGAATTAAACACGATCCACCAGAATGAATAAGCACATTTCTGTTAAATTATTCACAAAATTCAAATAAGCGTCCATCCATGCTATTGCTTTCTCACCAAATGCGGTTGAATTTAAATTGAATCAGGGCCTTATGGAATGCTGTCATGGTCCGGTAGATTAACCAATCACTAGCCTCCATTCACCATTCCTGAGCAACTGAAGCCTCGTTTTAAGGGAATCAGTAACGAAATTAAGCAATAAAAGAAACAAAAAAGCGCTTGGAAAAAAAGGAATCAAGTGTAATAAAGTCTGATTTCACGATCAAAATATTTATTCAATAAAAAAATGTCTGAAAGAGCAATAAAAACCTTTCAGTCTTTGATTATCTTTGAAATGTGACATTTGGAAAAATGTCTGTACAACATTTTATAAGCTAGAGCAATTAAAGCCGCTTATTAAGAAAATGAAATAAAAAAAATAATAGGGGAAATTGTTTATTGAAGTATTCATAATTTCCTTTACACCTTCGGATTCACATTCCTAAAATTTTTGGAATTATATTTCCAGGTGAGCACCCTTTTTTTTCTGAAAGGTTCTGTTTCCACAAATAGAAATTGAGATTTTGAGGAAGCAAAAATCAACACGAAATTTTTGAAAGACACCACGGTATAGAATGTAGAATACTACCAGGGGTTGCTGGACCTTCATTTTCATAAAATGCTGATGGTCAGGCAAAAACAGCAGTTAATGTAGCACGAAATAGATAAATGATTTCTTTCTTTCTTGAAAATTGTCACTGTCAGCTGAAAAAATTCTAAATGCATCATTACGCTGTAGGGGAACATTCCTTTGTCACGTAGTTACTGGATTTTCAAATTCCTGAACTTTTCTTTTGGGGGTATTTGAAAGAAAAGAATTCTCCTGGCAGTTGCCAACAGTTTTTCTAGATAGTCCTAGGCTCACCCAGGCCTTTTGTCAGTTGGGTACTTGTGTTTTCCCAGAAGTAACAGAAGAAATACGTCGGACTGACCTTATGAATGGTATTGCACTAATGTATATCGTTTGGCTAACGTGTTTTGAACATTATCCCCCCTTTCCCGGTATCCCTTACAGGTAAGATCTAGACGGAGGTTTCAGTTACATTACATTTAGAATACGCTTAAATTTCATATTCATTATCTTTGGTTGAAAAATAAGAATTTATACATAGAAAGTTTGTTTGTTTTTTAACTTTTTTAAAATCTTTGAAGTTTGGCAGATTTCGAGGGAGCTCAAAGACTTCTTAAATTAGAATAAATACCTGTTGGTTATTTACCTTTTGTAGTCTGCTTTGCTGCTGTCTGTTCTTTCACAACATCTGTATGTGATATTCTCAAAAATTAGATACGTTGGTTTTTAATATCTGTAAAACGCCCCAAAAAACACTTTTCATTCATTTTTAAGTAGTAGACCAGGGGTATACAACCCGCGGCCCGCCGTTATTTTTGCTGCAGCCCAATTAAACTTGAAATTAAATTTGAGCCTTTCCATTGCTGCCAACAGATACATTGAAAAATGTCGTAACTTGCAATAGCAACTGTCTCAGACTTTTACTATTGGAATATTGGTATGAAACACAACTAGCGCAGTATTCAAATATAATTGTAATATATAATTTATGATTTGAAGTTTATGCAAATTACATTTATTACTAATTATTATTGTTATAAAGGACACTGTCAAATCATTAATTAGTAGTTATCGTTAGGGGTTGGAGGATGGGACGCTGTGGCCCTCCATCAGAACTTCTAAAAAATAGACTTCCTGAGGTTGTGCACAACTGTTTTAAACAATTGTGAATTAAATAAAGTTTTATATAAAAAAATAAGGGGTAAAAATCTTTAACCATCAACAATATAGATAGTTTCATCTCAAAGAGTCGGAACCAAGCAATTTAGTTTCAACTGCTCCAGATAATCATTTGATGATTGGTGATAATGGTGATCTAATAGGAAACTGGTTACATTACTTTTAGGCCATAACTTCCTCACTACTGAGTACATAAATCAGTTGAAAGTTTAAATTTACGTCCATCTATCATCATACTTTGGGCTGTTCTTAATCTTTTGTAATTATAGGTTCAAAGGCTGTTTATTTGTGATTTATAACACTAGCTCCTTATCTCTACTTTGAGTTTATATGAAAATGGAAGAAGGCTCTTTTTAATAACATAAATACTCAATAGTTTTAAGTTATTTTGATAACTGATAGGCAAACATATTCCTCTTGACGTTAGACTAAAGTATTTTTGTTTTATAGTCTTTTCCTTCAGTGATAGCTAAAGGGTGTCACAAATGTTAGGCCAGTGTATAATGTCTTTTGATAATTATGTTTACTATCCTAGTAATCTAAAACAGTTTACCTCATTGTATCCGGGTGTTTAGACTTTAATTAGAGCTTAAAAGCAGTAATACAGTGTTACATTCCAAAATAACAATTAATAGAACCTGAAATTATACAGTCTTTATATAAAACTATCAACAACTTCCATAATCACTAAGGACACCATTACAGACAGTGGCAGAATGAAACGTAGCTTATATTTTGAATTAGTGAAGCTAAATGTAGCTCAGTTGGCAGAATAGTTTAATAGTTTCGAAGGTTAAGCTATAAAGCAATAAATTTCCTAGTGATAATAGTTGCTGTTTTTGAAAAATCTCTTTCAAGGTATTGTTCTTATGTCCTCTAATCACTTATCAATCATCATCAAAATCGGATATGTTGTTCTCAAGAAAGTCATAAACTGATTTTCAAATGAACTGAGTATAGCAGGGGGGTGCCGTTTAAATTGATGTCCAAATGGCAACTCTTTAAAATTAAAGCAGAAATACGTATTTCAAAACTTATTCTAATGCGGGGTTTAGTAATTAAATAAATATTAGTAAGAAAAGTAAAAATCAGTTTACTACCCTTTGTTTTCAAATCAGGGAAGTACCTTGATTAATTACAAAAATACCTTGTTTGTTGTTTCTTTTTGAGATTGAAGATGATATTTGTGTTGTTTTGATTACAGATGTCTAATTTCGTTGCTTTTAAACACATGAACGAAGCGTTTACTTTTGCTGCTTTTCTCGTCACTGTCGGAGTTTCTACCTGAAGAGAGAAATGAATTCCGGCGTCTAATGTTACTTTGTATTATATGAAAATGAAACTTTAATATTGGTTGGACTGAAGTTTGTAAATTGAATGAATTCCATTTCACAGTGCCACAGATAATAAATCTCTTTTCTGTCGACGAAAATAGATTGGTTCCCTACCTTCCTCCCCAACACTCTCATCCTCTTTTCCCTGCGACCTAATGAAATGTACTTCTCGAAGCTGCTTTATTTATTTGATTTTTCCTCCTTCATTTTCACCAGCTTTGCTTTTTACTACCACGCTTATTTGTTACTTGCTTAGACATTGTTTTGAGACAAAGAAAAAACTAAAAGCTTTCCCTTTTCCTGTCTTCAAATTGAAATTTTTTTTCTTTGTCAGTTAATTGTCTTTGCCAAAAACGAAAACCGCGCTCCTAAAAGAAAGTAAAATCTCCTTAAACTTTAAAAATAGAAAATTCCTCATAAAAGTATTCTAAGAATTTTTGTTTCTCAGATATTTTATACTTTTTCTAAATCGTAACTACTAACAACTGTAAGACCTTCAGTTTGTTCTCAATCAGCGGTTTTATTGTAAAATGTTTTTACCTGTTTGGCCACATAGATTATAACGGGCCGAAACCGTCCAATCAGGTTTTTAAATTTATTTACTTGAATTGTTCAGTACAGCAATTATAAAACAATTTCCAACTTTACTGCATTGCTTCTTATACTTCCGCAGGAAATTATTATTGGTAGAAAACTTACCGAAACTCAATGGTACACATTAATCATGATTATCTTTTTATCTTTCTTAATTTTCATATTTCTTTTAAGATTTCCAGCATCTGTCATCCTTGCCTCTGAATTAATACATCGTTTTAATTTTTTACGAAATCTGTGTTATTTCAGTTTACACTCGTGATTCCACTTGCTTTAAGACAATAACAATAATATATTAATATATTTATGGATGGAATATTTAAAGATTCAGAAACTTGAGTGGTTGCAATGTGATAGCGTGATTGATCGCGAATATAAGAAATTATTAATTTGTTTTTTTACAAATTATATTTCAGAAAGTATATGAAACATAGAAAATAATCAAATAAAAATTCTATTTTTATTTCTTTTTTTTTCTTCTTACGCATTAGGGATTGTAAAAATTTAAGTAACTTGTAAATTGCTGAAATTTAAAACGTGTGAGTTATTAGCTTTTATTTTAGAATATTATTTACTTTACATTGTTGTAAATTATGTCGAAGTATATTTTGAAGTTCAAATTATTGAATTCATTGAGCCAAAGATTTTAAGGGAAAAAAATTACTTACATGAAGCCGTTAAATTAAGAAATCCGTTATTAAATGGAATAACCAATTATTCTATGGAATTATCTTTAAGAAAATCTTTAAGTTATACAGGGTGATTCATAAAGTACTGGAAAAATAGGCCTACAAAGAACGAACATCGAAATATTTTTGTCAAATTCGGTGAAAAAAAAATTAAATAGGGCATGGATTTCCGAATCGAACGTACGATTCTGAGTCAGATGATGGGGTCCCCATTTTAGCCTTTTTTCTGTCCCTATAAAAAAAAATGGTCTTGTTAGCACCCTTCACAACCGGGAAGAGCAAGGAAAGGGAAGCGAGATTAGAATAGGCTAAGTTAAATGGAGTATTGACTCCATTGGGTTTATTTCAAGCACAAAGAGCCCGGGGGGGGGGGATAAATAAAATTCCTATTTTTCCAGTACTTTATGAATCAACCGGTATACTAGAATAATGGATAGCGATCCGTTCAAATTTGAACAAAAAGTATCCTATAAAATAGCTTTTTAATCATTATTTATGATTATTAAAAGGCTTCATTCCTTTATGCGGTTAGTTTATTTCGTGTATCCACTCTTCTTCTCTACACTTCATTCTTCGTCAAACCCCTTTAAAAAATATTGAATTAGATCTGGAGACCTTGGTGCCAGTGCCACAATCGACCCACCAATAAGGGAATATTTAATGCAAGAAAGAAGGAAAGAAAGAACGAGAAGAAAACCTTTTTTAAGCACTGACGTGTCTGTATCGTAAAGATGAAGCGACCGCATGCACAAAACATTATAAAAACATATGTAATAAGAAAATAAATAAAAAACAAGTTGTTTTGTGCAAGCGGTTGCTTCATCTTTATTACTGTAGTTGCACGTATAATATTCGTGTCGGTATCTTATTATTTTGGAAAAGTGATTTTTGAAACAATTTATTTTTAAATAGGCCTACATCTGAATGGACTTTTTTTTTTACAACATCCTTAGCGAAACCTTAATCCTAGGTGCGTCGTTGTCATATAATGTATTAAAACCTAGTATAATTCACATTCTTCTAACATAATCCAATCTAATAGACTTAAAAGGCATGAGCATTCATCCAATTGATAAACCTTAAACACACTTCGACCTAACTTTTGTGCATAGGATACTGTCAGCGGTAATCTTCAACAGCAGCACTGGCACTTTATCGTAGAAACCGTCAATATATATCATATGGGTATCGACAGTTCTTAGGTAAGCGGCATTTTTAATGACGCTTGTACAATATCTCTATCAACAGTCAAAACAGGTAACTGACTCTTCACACCAATTCACATGCTTCAGACAGTGGGTCTTTAAGGGCGGAAGGAAAACTAAATTCAAAATTAAACTGTAAACTCAATTAGCTCTAACTCCGAAACAGGGACCGTGTTCACATAAACCCTAGTGTATACATAGACATATAAATATCTATCAATCTGTCTGCAAACAGACTGATATGTTATCTATCGTCTGTTTATAAATATATATATGTATATGCGAGGGTCGTAAAATCTAGCTACATATTTTTATACTTTGGCGTTTGGCGTCTATTATTCTGTGAGTAACTAGTAAAATTATAAATTTTCATTATGTTCTAACTTCAACTGTAACGATCAATTATCATATCAAATAATAACATTACAATACTTTAACGCTGACATAAATTGCGCAATCAAAATATTCTGATCTGCCTTCGCCAAGTATTAAGTTTCAAATGAAACCGTCTGAATAAAAGCACGATTCTACAAATACAAATAAGATAACAGTAGATGTTGCCACATCAGTGTTAAATAATCAGTGTGAAAATCTGGTGATTTAACAGAATCCTAATGTGGGAAGATAATAGGCTGTTGCTTTACATGCCTTTACATATTGCACGACTAGTGAACTGTTCCTCTGCCTCTGTTGTTAAGATGTACAGCACCAAAACAGAATGGGGGAGACATGGGATCGCTCGAAACCGAAGAAGCGCCATTGTTCATCATGGGCATCGTCGTCAGTCACAGTTTGTGTCAGACAACATTTGTATTATTCAAATAAATAACCTGGGAATACTACCAGTTATCTTAGATCACCGTGCATAGATCCTATCTCTCCGTGAACCTTCTGAGCAGATACCCAAGTTCAATATACACCGGCAGCTATCGTCAGGTATATCTCCATTGGACCGTGGAAGATTGTCTTTTCTGATGACTCACGGTTCCAGCTATTTCGGGTGAATAATCAGAAGATTTACAAGACGCATTGGTCCTAATACCCACAGTCTCACGCAGATAGGCTGTTGAAGATGTCATATTCTGGGGAAAGTTCTCGTGGAACGTCCAATATTGGGCCGAGGGTTCCATTGCTTAACTGGCTATTTATCCATTGTTAAGATGAACGGAAACGGTCTTTCAAGGAGGCGACGTTCTATTCCAAAAAGATAATGTACCAAGTCATTTTGCACGAAATGTACGAGAATGGTTCATCGAGTACGAGGATGAATTCAGCTCTTGAACTGGCCTCCTTGTTCGCCTGATTTGAATCTTGTTGGGCATCTTTGGCATTATATGGATAGATGAATTCGCCGCTACGATCTAATAGTGCGAACCAAGGACTGCGATCCAGCTGTGGTGGCACTGTCTAAGAATAGTTTGCGATACCTCCAGCTCCTTCCGAGTCCAAGACCAGTTTAAGTTCTGTATGACCGCTAAAGGCTATTGGGTTGGTGGTCAAATAACTAGATCGCTCAGTGATCAAATCTCTTTTTGACCAATAGACAATAAGACCCACAATTACCAAAATATGTTGGCAGTCACTTAGTCTACCAAGATGCCTGAAATATATTGGCTTTCCATATTTCATTGTTGTTTTCTCATTGAAATCTTTAGTTTTTGTTTCTTCTCTCATAGTTTTTTATTATTTACTATTTTCTTTCATTCTTTTTCGTCAATGAACAACTTGTTTTTTGGATTCGTTGGTATTCAACTACATTCTTCGTTTTTATTAGTGATACTTTACAACGAATATTAGAAGTTTTTAAATTTTTCAAAATTTAACTCTCAATGATAGTCATTACAGTCTATGAAAAATACATAAACGTGGATTTAATAATTCTCTTTTCTTCAAAACCTCCGGTTTTTTATAGCCCTTTTTGTTTCTTCAAGATGTCCAATAACTAATTCTGATCATTTCAATATTTAAGTCTCGTAATCGATTCTATCCATTTCTTTGCTGGTGGCGAAAGCAATCAATAGCTGTCAGCCAATATTGAACTCTTATAAATGTGATATTTTTGGAAAACTGAATTAAACCTCCCTCGGATTTCACGAAAGAGATTGATACGGGTTTCTTCTTGCTTTTAATACACCTTCTTTCCTTTATGCTGTGCCTTGAGACGCGTCAAGTAATTGTCCGCCCAAAAACATCGTCATTTCTCCCCCCAACCCATTTGCTAAAATGAAGGAAATGAAAATCTCTCGGGAAAAGCGTCATGGCAAATGTTTCCCAGAATGCCGCCAGGTGGCGTCTTTTCAGTAACATATGAGCAATCGTCTTGCGGCTCAGCCATATTAATCATTGAGAAAGCTTCATACCACGAGAAATTAAATGACAACTGCAAAGATAAACTTATTTTGCTGTCAACTGTTTTCGGAAATTATTTTTCAAATTCATTCCGCGAATTCGCTGCAGGAAATTAGAAATTGTGCTTCATATCTATTTGTGATTTTGTTCACATGTAATTTAATTTATTATTCTTTCAACAAAGATTTTTCAACATCCTGATGAATGGTTTTAGAAACAAAAACCTTTAATAAGATAATATTAAACATTTTGCTAGGCCTACATCAGCCACAGTGACATTCGCATTTTGTTCCACAGAAAACTTTAAACAATGGAAGCATATTTGTATTCTCTTTGATGTCTCTTAAAAATTGCAAACAGTACAAACCACAAGTATCAACCCCGGAGGCAGAATGTTTTTTATCTTTCTGCAACGATTGATGCTAAGACGAAGAACTTTCTGCAGGTGCAGAAAAAAATTAAACTTTTTTTTCGTTTATGTCCCGCAAAAACGAATCTTCAAATCGACAACCAAAAAAAAACCGAATCTCCAAATCCGCGATTGACGTCTTGCCCACCTCTGTTCTATACGATATCTTTCTGCAGCCCTCGGTTTCGTTCTGCGACAATGTCGCGCCGTCGCTTGATATTCTGCTTTTGGGATATAAACAGTAAACCTGTACAAATGCAGTTTCTACTGAAAACAATACCTCCATTGAAATATACATAGTTGAAATATACTGGTTTCCACATCTTCCACAGAATATTTACACCGTTTTATTAGCATGGAAGGATAATAATGAATATTTATAGTTAAAATATAAACTAAAATTTAAACTACAATATTTATTCGACTGCAAATGATAAGTTTATGGCAGTTACAATAGGAGGGCTTTAATTTGCTAATCTCTCTTTGATTCTCAGGGAATCTTTGGCTTTCGGTTCATGCTAAATTCGTGAGTGTTTTTAATGTCATTATGATTATCATGAGATTACCATCAAAAATAGACCATCAATTTACATATCAATGAATTTGAGTGATCTTAATAGAAAGGAAGAATACCTGATCATTAGGGAGTCTCATTCTATCTTCCTTCAATCAATGAAAGACTGTATACTACGATAATGTCTGATGTGATGCGATTTTAAATATAAGTTAAACACAATATATTTGGAAAAGCAATTTTTAGTTTCAGTTCAATATAATAAATCTAAAACTGTCCAAAAACAGAAATTGTATGACCCCTTATGAGAAAAAAAAAACACTTCTGTGTTGATACAGAGCTAATAAGAACTTAAAAATGATTGTGGTAACGATCTTACAGTTCCAGATTGAGTAAGAGTTAAACAGTGCAAGGACGAAATTCGACTTTAGCTTACATCACCTAACATCAAAGATTGTTATTAAAATAACCACATCTTCACACCAATAAAATTCACTTATTCAATATATTAAATAACAATAGCAAATTTTCGGAAGAATATCTTCTTTCAGTTTTTTTGAATATGCTTGAAAAAGGAAAGAAAGCCGAAAATTTGCTCTTATTTAATAAATTGAATAAATATATTTTATTGAATGTATTTTATTGGTGTGAAGATGTGGTTATTTTAATAATTAATAATGAGGACTAGAAGAGAGGAGATTAGGAGGAAATAGGAAGCAGAGGTGGTTGTCTACACTTCTCACAAATGAATTCACAAGAAACAATTCGTATTCCGTATGGAATTTTTTAAAAAAATAGAAGAAAATAAATTTCAAGGCTCCTTTAAGAAGAACGATCAATTGGACCCACGGATCATCTTTGTTAGCCTACGGTAGGCTGTGAACATTAGTGGGGGTTTTGTTTCCGTGTGTTTTTGTTGTGTGTATATCTAATAATTTCTAAGTCAGTGAGTGAATCTTCAAACTTAGCATAATTACGGATGAGAAAACGATCGTAGAAATGCCCTAGAAGCCACACAATCAATTAACAACGAACAGTGGAATCCTAGAATGAATAGTAATCCATTTTTAATTAAGTTCAAATTCGCTTTGATTTGATTAAACTCAATTGGATTTTTGAAAAATTTTAGGCCACCACACATCACAATTAAAAATAAAATTTATGTACAGTTAAAATACAAGTACTTTCGAAAGTTATTTGACAAAGAAATGTAGACCATTTCGAAAGTATTCATATTTTAATTGTACATAAATTTTATTTGTGATTTGTGGTGGCCTAAAATTCTTCAATAATTCAACTTACACACATTAATTACTTTCAATTGGATTTTAGACGACTTAAGTTGGAATCTTTGTGTATTTAACTAAGTTATAAAAAATGAAAAATTCGGCATTAAAACAAATTGTATATACATTCTGCTGGTATTACGTTTTGTAGAATGGATGTATTATCATTTTATATTTGGTTTGAAATTAGATTAATTCCTACTTTTTCCTTTGTATTATTTTCAAACCTTATTGAAACAATGAAAAAAACAAAGATTTCGAATTCTTTCTGGAACTATTGGAGAGCAACTACTAAAACGAAACAAAAACATTCAGACAGTTGTCCTCCTTTCAAAATCCGCTTTCCTAATAGAGAGTTAGTACAGTAAAATTTCCCACACTAACGAAGACTGCAGCAGGTGAGAAGAGAATTCGGTGACATCTTCGCCACTTGAACCTTCTTCGACCCCTGTATGAGTGCGTTCGATTGAAGATAGAAGATTCCTTCCTTTTGCTTTGAAATCCTCCCACCCACTGCACGATAAGATGTGATGAGGATTTATGTTCTTCCCCAATGGAAAGGGTGCTGCACCAAAAAAAAAAAAAAATGAATGAAAAAAAAATAAGGCGATAAACTCTCGTTCTCGTCTCTGTCGAGATCGGAAATGACGAATGAGGCCTTATCACTCCTTTTGTTTTGGGAAAATGGCACTCATCCCTCACACATCGAGTCTCCAAAGGCAGGCGGGGGTTGAAGATGCGCAATGTGAATCAAGATCTAACATAATATCTTAATGGAGAGTGTTTTGTGGAGGGAAACGGAGCAGGTAAAGCGTCTCATCGATTGCCACAAGAAAATGTCATTTATGAGCAGATATTTTGCAACATAAATGTTTGAAAAAGTAGAGTCGTTCGCAAAAATAGTTTTCGAGAAGCTAAAACACACGAAATAAAAATAGTGAATGTAAATACAGTCATACAACAAATACAACAAAAACAAACAAATTGTGTCATTAAATAAAATGTACTCTACTATTTTTTCATAATGATATTTAGTATCAATTGTTTTCATTTTTTACAAACACTTTAAAATATTATTAGTTACAATAAAACAAGAACAAGAATTTATAAGCATACCTTACCATTTATGAAGCCACGTCCGCCACTTGGGTTTAACGTTCCGTGTATTCGTCACAATCCAAAGATTTTTATTCCATCACAAAATATCAAACACCCAACACAACGTCTCCATTTGTTATTGCTAAGATTTTTGTTTTTCAATAAAAACTAGGCCATCCCCCGTGTACTCGCACTTATTTTTCTATATCACATAGAATTTGGTTAAGTAAGAATATTATATTTAAAAATTTGCAACGTTTCAGCAATTATAGTTCTAATTGTCATTTTTGAATTAGAAATAAATAGTCGGATCGGAAATAAATAAACAATCTCGAGATTCAAAAAAAAAAAAAAAGGTTGAATACATTCATTATTGATGGGGAGGGGGGAGAAGGAAACATAAGTCAAAAAGCAATATAAAGTTAGTTGTAGTCCCCGTAGCCTAATGGATAAGACGTGTTACTTCGGATCAAAAGGTTGCAGGTTCGATTCCCGTCGCGGACGTTTCATTGTAAAAATTATTTCTATTTTCCATTCTCAAAGGAAATTGCGCCGGACAGACAGACAAGAGAAATAAAAGATTTTAGTAATATAGATTAGCCAATCTTTATGAATTTTTATGAGATTTGTCAAAAAATGTTAGTTATAAGTTTAACTACTTATATAATTTCTTTTTATTAAAAATGCCAGTAATGGCTGTCTTTTATCCGCAATGAGAGGATCCCATTTACAGACTACGGAGGAGATATAGGCCAACGATTCTCGACCATCGAGATTAAATCAGAGTCGGAGGTTCTCTTTAACCTTGGTAAAGAAACCCGGTCCCCATTTTACAGAAGGCTGGATGAACTCTAGGAGCAGTCTGGAGAAGAAACACCCACGACAAAAAAATGCAGGATATCTGCCGGGAATTGAATCGGCTCATGCAACCAAATGCCTATGTACTTTGACTATCGAGGATTGGGGACTATTGCTTCGGATAATCATTGCCCAGTATAACATAAAAGTAGTCCACTTTAGAAATAAATACAGAAAATAGAAGGACAAAGCTAGCTTAGAAACTCCAGTCTAGGGCGACATATTAACTTCTGGAAAGGTTTTACACCTATATCTGCTACGAAGTTTCATGAACATCAGTCCATTGAAAGTCGAGTTATTTCAGATGGACACGGATGCAAAAATGCAGAGACAAGAGAAACAAACTGTCGAGAATAGGACGGTTTTCTACGTTTCTTAAACGGACACTGTTCCAAAAGAATAATCTCTTAATAAAAGACAGTCTGATGAAAGCTTATAATAATTGCATCAATTAATGATTAATGATCATAATGAATCTTAGTTCAAATAAGGCATCAGTTTTCGTAAAACTGTTTCTTTAATGATTTTAAGAGGCTTAAAAACATATTCATCTATTTTTCATATTTCAAACTAAGATATATTGTTTTCCGACATTTGGGTTTGCTTTTTAATACATTTTGTATCTTTTTAAGTTATTTAGAGGTAGCCTGTAAATTTATTATACCAACAATTGTTTTTAATAAATGTGAGTATCTACATCCGGATCTAATACAATTTTTAATTGCGATAGAAAGTTTGATCATAACAGTCGGAAAATAGTTTTTATTTTTATATTAATCAACATAAAAATTTCAATGTGGTTCTATAAGGCCCCTCTACGAAAGAGAAGAGCGATAACACGAAAAACTTTGACGTCGAAGGAAAGATGTGTATCGAAAATACAGGATTTTTGGATAAATCGTAGATAGGTCGAGTTGATATATTCATAATGAGTTTATAATCAATATTCTAAGATCCGGCGCCATAGGCGCTCTTTACTGAGCTTAAGCAGTTGTAGACCTTACAGTTGGTGTGAGGGTCAACAAATAAATGAATGACTACTACAATGACATTCCATTAAATGCAACAACACAGAAATTATCTTCTTGAATAGTCATCTTTTTTTGAACTGCTAATCTCTTTCTTCTGACCATGAAGTATTTGAGATCAAGTAACAAGAGTTATGAAATATTGATCTTAACCATTATCTTAAGACGCAAAGGTGGTTTTGGTGAATGGGTGACATCGCTGGAAATCTTTTTGATTATTTCACTCCTGACTCTCCTGAATGACCTTGAGCAGGATTTTATTACCAAAAGCTCAATTGAATGCTTGTCTTTTTTTTCCCTTGTGGGTTTATTTCTTTCAATGGAATAATATGGATTTATTCAACAATAAACTGATCCTCATTAAAGCTGAGGATATAATGGCAAAGAGCCTGGACTTTGGAACGTTGAAGCAATGATAGACTTACATTCGTTGCAGAAAAAGAAATATGGTTTTTGAACTGAACTTATAAATTCCATATTTTTATCCGACTTATTATAGTGTAAATTAAAGTGCTAAATAAGTTAATTCATTATCATGCTCTATATTATTTGATATCTTGTAGTTGTCGGAAGTGATATTATCACTATGCGAAACTCGTAAGTAAAACGTTACAGTTTTACTATATATATTTCGGAGGTCTGTAGCTCACAGACAAACTGTCCCACAAGGACGAAAGTGTGCAGTGATAAGAGTATATAATCAAGATTTTAATATAGCTTAAAGATGTTCGATAAGTTCTCCTCTGGTAACTCTACAGCATTCAATTATGTAATCTAGCTCTTGCCACACACGTTGCAACATATCAACATCCATGCAACATCGTCGAACTTCTGGTAAATCACGTGGTAAAGGGGTCAAGTAAACATATGTCATGTTATCTTTAACATAGCCCCAGAGGAAAAAGTCACATAGAGTTAGGTCAGGTGCCCTGGTAGGCCATGGAATAAGTGCGGCGTCTTCGTTAGATGTACGTCCAATCCAATGGTGAAGTAAGGTGTTATTGAGGTGACGGCGAACTTCCAAATGAAAATGTGGAGGAGCTCCGTCCTGTTGCAAAATAAAATTGTCATGTAACTGAGACAATAGCCACTGCCGTAACATGTCTAAGTAAACAAAAATATTAACACTTTTCTCGGCAAAGAAAAATAGCCCGTACACTTTCGGAGATGAAATTGCACAAAACACATTCACCTTGGGGGAATCACGGATGTGTTGAACTGTTGCACGAGGATTTTCCGTGCCCCAAATACGCACATAACGGCGATTGACCTTGCCAGAAAGCACAAGAAAGAAAGAAGATAGAAAAAGAAAGCGTGCTTGCCAGGAAGCACGTCTCATCACTGAGCACTACTTATCTGCCTCCTCCTGTAGACGTTCTTGAAATTGCAAACATAATTCATGATGGAGATTGTTATCTTCAGACGTGAGAGCCTGAATCAGCTGCATCCTATATACTGCAAAAGCACTATCTGAGCATTTCATCTGGTGAGTGGGTTTGGCTGGTAAGTCCCTAAAAAGGATGAAACGGTCCGTCCCAGACTCTCACCGATGACAGCTCAGATATTTCTGTGCCATTTCCCTATTCTTTTCTGTTAATTTGTGACACGTTAATTCTTTGTTTGATTATTTACTCTTTTCATTGCCACGCTCTCGTCCCTGTGGGCGAGTCTGTGGAATTTCTGGAGGGAATTCTGAAACACCCTACATATATTTATATATATACGAATGGCAAGACTTATAGATATATTCCTTGTAATTCATATTTATATCCATTGGTAAATTCATGATAATCATGATAGCTGATCTTTTTTAAAGAATGCAACATAAAAAGCAAGACAGAAGCCTTTATGTTTGGAAATCTTATTTTCTTAATCTGTTTTCTTGAATTTGTGTCTTTAATCTAAAAGTAAATTTTGAATCAATATACCTAATCAACTTTGCATCAAGCGAAAAAAGAAATCATGTTAATGCCGGTAAATAAATACACCTGAGAAACATTAAGGTGTTGCTTCTCCTAGATTGTTTTTTATAAAGGAAATTCGGCGGCAAAAGAATGAATATAAAACTTAGATATCGTTTCATCTTAGGCAATAAATAATGCAACACAACTTTAATGAAGAGATCATTTATGTAAAACAGTTAGGATGAGCATCAAACATATTTCTTACTATTTGGATGCATGAATCTAAAATAAGATTAGATCCAGAAGCTTTTAAATTATTTACGAGCAGAAAGAAATGAGCGTTTTAATCCTTTCAGTGTGTTCTGTGAAGAAGTTTCTAGAACGTGAATGAACTGGATTGATCAGTTTTTACATCGAGTGTATATAAATCACAATCGAGTAATGAATTGAACAAAAAAAAATGGTGTGTTTTGGGTATGGTATCTTATGTGGATGCAAATTCCTCAACCACTTCACCTAAGGGGATACTAATCGCATTTCGAATTCCCTATTTGAAATTGCGAAGTATTCAACTAAGTGACAGTAGTAGTAATAATTCTAAAATTTATTTTTAATAGTTTTTTTTGTTTATTTCTGTACATAATAAATTACTAAAGCTACAATATTGAACGTTAGTTAGAGGATCGGTAAATTTTATTTTTGCATGTCGCGAACTCAATAGATAGCATGAAGAGAGATTATTCCTTTTCATTTTAGAATAGAAATCAATAAATCAACTTTCATATACAAATTGTCATATAATTATCAACAATGACTTTATATCGATAGCAGCAACTAAAACTGTCCAGATTCAGTAGACTATTGGTTTATTGAAACTAAGATACAGTAAAATTAAGACAATTCGGATACGTTATTGGCCCATCTTAAAACATCATGAATTGACATATTTTTTTACCAGATGTGTGAATACACACATTGGGGATCACATTCAGACATTAGTAATTCACCTCAGAGAGGCTAGCATTAATAGATAATTTGTTTGTTCACAAATAATTTCACAAGGTCAAAATGGAATTAAGCTGTATGCCATGGCAGAGAATGTTTCCTAGTAGAAGTTACTAATACTTTCTGCTTAACACGAAGAGTTTCTTATTGTAATATTAATGTTATATGTTCGCCCTTCATCTTTAAACGTAAACGCATTGATGATAGTATTAATATATAATAGGCATGTGTTGAGATATCCATCACGTAGGGATGAGTCTGCGGGGTTCATAAAATCATCATTTGTGTTTTGTTTGTTTTTCGTGACGGGCTGTATCAAAATCCAAAAAATGAAATTTAAGTTGTCTCATAAATAAAAATCGTACCAAGCATTGAGTATCTCTAATCTATATCTTACACCTCAAAAATAATCTTGATAAATTAGGGATAATAATTATTGTTCTTTCAGTATTTAATGAAAAAGTAAGTAGTGTTGCAAAAATTTTAAAGAATATTATAACAGCAAGGCTTATCGAATAAGACAGACTCACATTTCGTATAGCAAAAATAAGACTTCCAATAACTATTGTATCGATTAAGAGAAATCAATAACAGATCGTTAAAGTTCAAAATAAATCTCCAAAAATTTTGAAATACAGGGTCTGGATTTTTTTTTCATTTCAATCCGTAACGATGAATTCAACAGTGAATAACACTAATAATGAGTGATTATAATAGTCTTTTTTAATTAAATAGTTGTTTCTAAATTGTAGTTTGTTTTCCCAAGAGCTTTTCATGAAAGTTCAGATCCTGCAGCATTTCTTCTGAGTGAAGAACTCATCGGATATTTTTGAATTCTCATGAATTGAGAACGAATGGAGATGGGCAGAAAATAGCTTCGGGGAGTAACAGAAAATCTTGGTACGAAAAAGGTTTCGTCAACAAACCTTCTTTCTGAAATCCATTGAGGGTTCCGAGAAGACAGTTCAATGAATTAGTTATCAAACGCCAAATCCTTTAAAAATAAAAAAGAAGAAAATTTTTCAGGTTGTATATGTCGTAAAATTGAAAGTTGTTTCAGTTTTTGTTTTATTTCATTTTCAGGAAACAATATTTTTCTCCAAGCCTCTGATGCAGACTGTTTTTGAGTCTCATCATGTTAAAACTGTAAGCTTCCTGGAAAGCTAATCCTCCTCTTCTACATCCTTATAAGGGATTAATCTACCCTTATAAGGGTCTAATTTGAGAGGCTTAAGGAAGGCCTCACTCTGATTGGCAGCGAAGTAAGGAATTACGCACGTGACCACAACTATGAGACAGAACATCATTCAAACTCCCAAACATCCTTTAGAAAACCTGACTTTTTTTTTATTCGAAGATAATCGCTGCACATAAAGATGAGGTTCTTCAACTTTTGAATCCACAATTTATGCTATTTCCACATCTAATAACTTTTGTCCAGGTGTCATCTGTCCCACGCCCAAGTAGAAACTCCTCTGGATGACCGCACCGTCCGCAAGCGCGAGCTAAACTTACACCGTGATTTGCACAATAGTCGCGGCGGTCCTCTGGTCAGTGGCAGACGGCCAAATTGCGTCTGTAAATTGCCGTACTTGAATTCAGTTCCGAGATATTGAAGGAGCCTAGGAATTGGTTTGTTGGCCCACTTCTTTGTTTGAAGATGAGATGGTAAAACAAATTTCCATTTAGAAAGTTGATGTGGGCACAACTTTGGAACTTCGAAACTATCAACTAAGATTTTTTTTCTTAAGTTTGTACAGACGGTAATAAAAGAACTTGTTTCAAAACCAAAAAGCTGAAATCAAATCTAATTAATATCCTATAAATTTTGGATCATAAAAATTTATGTAGAACGTCAGATAGAAAGATAGTATGGACTGAAATGAGAAATATTGGTTTAAATAAGATCTATTATTCTATATGTAATCAAAATATACTTTAGTCCTGCGAAAGGAAAATACAAATCAACAATAATTTTGTATTTGTTATTAAGAATTTCTTGATAATAATAAGAAATGTTGATCCCTTGTTAATTACCAGAAGAATACTAATAACAATAGTAAATACTGGACATATACTGTAAGTCGATAAACTGGTTAAATGCCATTCCATTTACGACATTATGCACGGGAAAGAAAACAATGTATGGACATAATTTGTAGAATTGAGTTTTAAGAGATATTTATGTAATAGTGATTTATATAATCCTTTAAATTTATGTAATAGTGATTTGTAAAAGACTAAAATTAAAACCAAGGCATGTCAATAAAGCACGGAAATGTAGATTGCCAGCTTACTTTTGTTATACCCGCTTTGTTCGTTTCAGTGGATAAAATAATGAAGATCCAGGAAAACTACTTCCATTTTCTATCTGTCTGTATGTCTATCACATGTCAGTTCGCTTCTACAATCCAGAAGACTCAACAGTACAGAAGTCCTTTATTGATTTCACCATCTTTGTCGATCTTTCTACCGTCACATGTCAGTTCATTTCTACGACCTAAGAGACGCTGGAAAAACCATTAAAATAGTTAACCTCCATCTTTGTTTTTCTGCTGTCAGTCATTCTACCAAACACAAAGAGCGAAGAGAAATTATGTGAAATATCACCTTGCTTTACTGAACTGTTTTACTGTTCAGTAAAAACTACTATCATTTCATTAATGATTATTAAAAATGAGATATTAAAATTAAATAGAGAATCAGAATTCTAGTTTGTGTGATACTTCGTTTCTGTAATATCCTCCAAATTCCTTGAGAATTAATTCAAGGATACAACATTCCGTTGGAAAATTACGATAAGGACATATTTTTCAATAAAAACGGTAGTCTGTTTTGTCTTAACAGGGTTAATAATTACGTAATTCTGGTGTATCAGAATTTTGCCTAAAATGTTTCAAAATACAAACATTCTGGAATTTAATTCTTTAATATTTATTTATTTATTTATTTAAAAACAGGGCTTACTCCTCCTTCAGAGTAATCATGCGTGATTTGATATAAAACGTAAACTATGTTGCAGTAATAATAATATACATATCATATATTTTATCATACATATTGCATGGTAAAAACTACAAGAAAACTTCGAACTAAATTTTTTTACTGTAAATAAAAAAAAAAAATACTTTCAACAGAAGATAGTTACGATCAAATAAACACTTCACCGATGTTTCCAGTACTCACAGAAAAGTTGAAAAATAAAAGATAACGAAAATGAATCCAGTTTTAAGCGTTTACGGCTTAGTTTGGGATATTGCTCAGATCAAAATGAGCTGTTTTATAGATTGTAAATCGTAAGGCAAGGTAAACAAAACATGATCTAAGCTGCTGAAAGCTCAGTTATGTTTAGATTACAATTTGATCTCCTGTTAAGGTCTTTTTCTGTCTGCTAGTGTGGACGGATGCAAATCCATACTATATTATATTTTGCTCTTTCTCATGGTTTCGTAGACAAGGATTATCCTTAACCCACTGTTTACAAACTGCTATCAAATTATCATTGGCAACAAAATTTAATTGTTTTGAAAAGATTCATGTTGTTAATTTGCAATCTTAGAATGTTTGTTTTATAAAGAATGAATTATATTGGAACTATTGTCAAAAAAAAGTTAACTTAAGATATTGTATTTTACTTCCAGAAGTGTAGTTCTAGAATCTCAGAAATATTGCTATAATAGAAGTTAAAATTAGAATTTAAGAAATAATTAAGTATTTCAAAATTATACAGTTTTTATATAATTCAGTTCATAATTAAATAAAGTATTATTCCTAACAATAGATGAAGACTAAGTCACTTTTTCCACTTCAGTTCCAGTTTCATGTTTTAAGTTTAACTAAAAGGTTACAAAGCTTAAGTCATGTTTGATCCGTAGAACAGTAACCAAAGTGCTATTAAATTATTATATCTTCTTGCAGCAACTGAAATGTAAGCAAATTTATAAAGTACTGGTCTGACAACTGGAGAAACTTCAAATAAGCCGTAAGGCAAAAAAAAGTACAGACTTCTACTTTCACAGTGTAGACATGTCTTGCGATTTTTCAATCTGTCAGTTTTCGGATAATAATATCGGAGCTCATTGAATTTTCTAACTTCACTGAGCTAAAAATATCACAAAGCTGATTAGTTTCGTTCAAATCCTGTTGGCTGGGAAGTAAAGTTTGATTTTTCTTCTGTTTGAAAGAAAAAATTCCTTAATTCGCTAGCAGCGATCTAAAAATCCTTAAAAAATTACAAATAGGCCGTGCTTTTCACTCCTCCAATCAATAGGTCCCACTGAATCACATGAAGTAAATACGATGAAACATCAATAATATAAATGAATGTTTATATGCAACCCGGATCTAAAGAGTGCCGAATTTTTGAAAATGCCGGATTTTTTTATGGTTGTATATGTTGTATATATTTAACAGAAAATGACTACCTGTATAGCCCTTTAAAGAAAGAAAATTAAACACTAAATGAAAAGCAAATGATATTTTAATCTTTACCAACTAAATAAAAGTTCTACAGAATTTTAGTTCAACTGAATAAAAATAGTTCTGCAGAATTGACGCTCCGAAATCCATGCTGGAAATCTGAAGGAACCGGATTATCAATGGTGGGATTTTTGAATGTCAATCTGTATTATATAGTATTTCTTATATAACTTTCTTTCTGGATTTTCTGCCAATGATCCACTACCTATTGCTTGTAAGTGCTAAAAAAAATTACAATGTGAGCATAAGAAAGTATTTCCTTAACTTGTTAGAACTGAAAATAAAAATCCGACTAAAACAATATTTTATGCAATTTATTATTTTAAAAAGCTTTGATAAATAATGGCTCGATTGTGTTATAACCATTTTTATCGATTTAGATGTAATACTCTTTTAATGGTAAATTCGTTGGCGTTCTTTTATCCTTAAGTCGATTTTGGAAAGACGAAGGTCAAATTCATATTTGGCTGTAATTAGAAAATTAATTGAAACTGCGTTGGATGAAAGTTTACAACTTACTAGTAATCGTGGTTTGTTATCAGTTGTGCAGCTTCTGCCTTGTTGTGGGGGCGGTTATTTTGACCAGGTTCTCCATCGGTAGCAGATAGTCGCCGGCGACAGGCAAGCTGTCGACCTCCACCATTGCAACCGCGCGCTTTGTAAATCATGCCCAAAGATTGAAGACAACAACATCTGCCGTGCGTCACACGGAGACTCCCTAAGGAGCACACAATACCCTCCCGTATCTACACTGCCTCCCACATCGCCAATCAGTGCGATTGATAAATCCCATCGGTAGGCCAATGCTTCCCAACCCCACTTCGATCCCATTACATGATCGAAGGATTAAGAGCTAGGGAGAAATCACAGTCACTCCCAACATAAAAACAAACAAATAACATCAGAAGAAGATAAGAGCCATTGGGAATTGTTACCACCACTGTACCATACCGTGTTCATTTGATGCGTTGATGAGTTTTAATGTTTTCATGTTTTGATCTTTACCAAAAAATATACTGTACGCCTGTACGCCATCTATTGAGAAAATTTGACAACTAAAGAATAAAAAATACGAATGTAGAGATAATAAATTTGGTAGTAAACACTGATTACGGGAATCAGTCCCCATTAGTCTTCGCTGCCTTTGACTGATAATTATAAAGAAAAATCTGAATTAAAATTACTGTTCTAATTATACAAATTGTCTTATTTCATATAATAGTGTTCAGTTGTGTCAAGAAGAAAAAAGTATGTCACCGTCCTCAAGAATTCAGCCATAATTGAATCTTGCAGAATTCAGATAAATGAGTCAGTTGGCTAATTTCCATAATCCGCAAGGTTTATTTCTAATAACGGGTTTATATTTATAATTTTATTAAGTAGGAACTGGAATACATTTCATCCCATTAGCGAAAGCAAATATTAATATTGAGTAAAGGTTATTGACTTTAATATTATCACCAATCTAGGCTTTGGCTGGTGAAGATTCGACCCTTCCACTGCTACGATCTGCCTTTGGTTTAACTCAGAAGCAATCTTTCTACAACTTGTGTGAATGGCGCCACCGGCACGAATGAAAAATTCACTTAAGATTGAAAATTAAAATAATTACATAAGAATTTAAATATTTACGAAGATTGTTTAAGATCCTAAGTAAATTGATGAATAATAAACTGTGATAATATTTTTATTATTATTATTACATTCATTTAGTCTTTGTAAACGTTTCAAAATTTTCAAAATTGAAAAGAGTTAATAATATCGTATGTAATTGTTTTTGTTGTTGATAGTTTTGAAAACCAATATTTAGCCAAGTAAATTGTTTTTATATATAAAAAAAAAAAAAACTTCGACTGGATGATTAAGAGGAAGGAATTTGCTCTGGTATCATGTTTTTGTTTCTAACGAAAAACCATCACAGATTGGATGTAATCTCTGAGCCCGAGAGAAATCTGAAGGAAGAAGGGGAATCAGATTTCGTATCAAAACGGAAATAATTCCAAGAAAGCAACAGGATTTTATTCTGTTTTCATCTGGGAATTTGCTACTGAGTTGAAATTGGAAAAACAAAAGTTTTATGCTTTTCTTGGAACCAAATCTCCCATTTCATTAGGTAAATTAAAATACACCCACGAAATTTCCTGTGGATCACAATAATATTGTTCTCAAGTTACTGTAGAATATTATTTTCATGTTAAGTATTAATGATATAGTACTTTATCTTGCCTAACCATCCTGATATGTCAATGGTTCATGACGTTCGCATTGATTTGTATCGAACGCATCTATTAAAAAACAAGTTTTCCCAAGGTTCTCTTATTTTCTAGGATCATTTCATTACCACGTCTTAACCATTCTAACTTTCTCTTCATCTCCGACTATCTTATTTGAGTATCAGCACATTTCATATTAGTGTAAAGTTCATAATAATTAATTTTTAATGTTTATCATAAATTGTTTTCAAAGAAAAGTGTTTTCAATGCAATATTAGGATATCAAAACACTCTAAATAGTCTAGAATTTCTAGAACTTCAATAATTATAATTCCTAGAATTAATTTTGTAATGTTTATATTATATATAATATTTATAATAATATAATCCAATATAACATTTGTTTTTTTAAGTTATTAAGAATTACAATTTATTATTTATTATTATAAAAAGTAAATAGTAGATTTTAGAAATTTCTATTTTTACAGTAAATGTGACGGAACAACTCCTGCCGAAAGCACAATTTTAACAGAATAGAACTTCTTTGACTTCATTGAGAAATCTGGTTCGCTGCAATAATATTGAGTATTACCACATCACTATCAGATTTTGTGCGCGGCGAGGTTCGTCAATAATATTAGAAGTGTTTATACACCATACTGACTACTAACTGAACATATATGTTCAGATGAACATTAATTGAATATCTCTGATTTAGATAATAGTCCATCAGAAGAATGGTGGCTTTACTTCATTTTCTAACCAAAACTGGCCAAGAATAAGAACCAAAAGACTGCAATTTTTGTACAATGATTTTTCTCTTCAAGAAGGGGCTTCTAGTAGAAGTCGACTGCGGAATTTACCAGTAAGAATAGTGATCTTGTACAAATGGGACCCACAGCTACACTTTGGACTTTGGACTTTTAGACTTTGGAGGAGTCCACTTCTATCAGCTCAATCCTATAGCTACGCGAACAACATCCGATTTTGGACCTTAGTTGGTCAACTTCAAGTTTTCGAATTGGTAGAGGGGGTTTTGAGCAAATTTTGTAGTGACTTTTCACCAATTTTACTTGGTGAGGACAGTTGGTTGTGCGGGACCAACTCGGGGAGGTGGTCGGAAATTACCCAATCACAGGACAGCGTTGGAACACGTCAGTCATGACGTCACGCTCATGGAAAGAAATGGCGTCTATAACGATTTTCACCCCTTCTAATCGACGGAGAGCGTGTACACAATGAATATCAGAGTATTGCGAGTTTCTTTCAAGCTTAAATAAAGTTTATACTGAAATGCAGTAATTGTAAGCGGCAGAATTTATCAAAGAGGTTTCAAAACCTCGGTTTTTTTTCGGATTTTCCACGGCTGCTTGGAGAAACGCTTGGAATTATGGGATAGCCGCTATCGCGGTACTGCAAAAGTTACGAGGCAATAGGAATTGTTGCCAGGGAAGCATGGTTTGTTTTTGGCTGTTGGTCGTTAGTTACTTTTGCATGGAAATAATACCATCAACTTCGATTCCATAGCGGCTGATAATTTAAAAAAAAAAATATTTATCATATATTGCAAATCAATCAAGGTTTGAAATGTTGTTCGGCCGACTTCAGTTTGCGAGTTGGCTAGTGTTCGCACCTGACAAAATTGACCAACTTGGTCCAAAATCGGATGGTGTTCGCGTACCTTATCAAATGCATGTCCAACATTCACTATATTCTGATGGATAGTCTTTTTCGTCTCCGTAGGTCTTCACTACGTTTCAATCAGGTACAATCAAAGAGGCGTTTGATCTAAGATCTCCAGTTCTTACAGAGAGAGTGAAGAAACAAATAAGAAAGTGTCAGAACAGCAATAAGTAGATTTACTTAATGGATTTCTCATCACTGATAAGAATAAACTATCCTTCATCTCTTTTCATTGTGATATAAAGGGATTATAAAAGACTTAACAAAAAAACTCTAAATATGATTTAAGAAATTGGTTGATAAAAACATCCAAATTTTTGTTTTACTTTTATTTTAATAAATTATTCCTTTGATGTAAGAAAAAAAGGACTGTATTCCTTACTTTATATTTTTTAAAGTTTTATCAGAATGTTAAACAAAGATGGTCTGAATACCCGGATATTTTACGTAAATAAAATCTTTGCGTCATTGTCTCTGAGGTTCTGATATTTATAGTCAGATAGTCTGTAGGTTGATGTTCTTCCACCGGTTTCTCTGTATTATTCTGTGATGGATATTGTTAGAGAATTTTGAATCCCTACTCGAAGTATTTTCGTAATTGACTCCATAATATCTCTTCATTTTCGTTATTAGATTTGATGTTTAAATAACAGATTCGTTGCATCTTAGTTTTCTGTATGAACGACAGATGTTTAAAAACTAAAATTAAAAGTAATAAATTAACGTTCTTTATAAAAATTTCTTAAGTGGAAATACTCATGCAAAGTTTGGTGCCATTTATTTTAATGCCGTTTGTAACATCTCCAGGATAAACAAACGTACTTAAGCCGTATTAATATCTACAAGTAGTTTTATCTGAAGAAAAGTATAAAAAAAGCAGGCAATGCAAATCTAAAGAGTTTCTAATAAGCTAAAAATATATATAAAAAAATCTTGCTCGATACGAAAAATATGTCAATATACAAGCCTTTGAATATTCTTTAATATGCTTGCTAAATTTAATATTTCTAAATTTTTAACTGCTTCTTAACACTTTAAAACACATAAAAACTGTAATTTTTAAAATGCTATTGGTAATTTAAATTTAAGTTTCGTTGGTTTGATATTACGGATGTTATCACTGGAACTGAAAATAAGTTGGGATTTCACAGCATTCTTTGATATCAGTAAAGCAAAGCTTAATAACTGTACGTACATTAATTTACATAGCTTCAGTAACATCAGAGGAACTGACCAAGGTAAGAAACAAATTCCTCTTTTTGTTGCAGTTTCAACTACTTTTTTTTTCGTTGAATCCAGCTCTCTTTGAGTTTCTTATCGCGATTTTCTTCTGGATAAACAAAAACAGCTTTTCAAAAACAAACAACCCGTGGACCCATTTCCTCTTCAGCGACATTGAAGCATTTCTCAACTGACCAGGACGACAACACAAAGAAAACACGCCATCAGCATTTATCTTCCGCGATTATCGTTTTCGCGAAAGCGGAAATCGTTCGACCGCGACTTGACACATTTTAAGAAAAATATGACGAAGGAAAAAAGGCATTCAACATGAAATAAGAGAAATTCAGTCATTTCAAAACAGATTGCTTCAACGTGCGGAAAGAGGCAATAAATATAGTTGTCGGCCATTAATTTAACGAGTGATGGGCGACTGGCAAAGAATCGATTCCAAAACTAAAGATGTGGGCAAAGAACCGCGTCTTACCTTTATTAATCTTGTCGTTCAAAACGGTTAAAATTGCGAAACATTGTTTTCACTTATGTTTAAGATTAAAAGGTGCTTCAGGGAAGATTTCCGTTAATCTTTGATTACAGCAACTGTGTTGTAAGTTAATATAACGCTTGTTGGAAGTAATGTAGTGGTGTGTTGCAACTACAAGTAATTTTATAGCATTGTGCTTTGAGGATTTCTTAATCCTTCCTTGCCTGATACACTCTCTTTTCAAAAGTGTTCGGACTAAAATACGAACATAATACATACCAATTTTATTCACTGTTTGGTAATGTTTAGTATTAAAGAGTCTCAGTAAAGAACTTAAGGAAGACATGACTATGTAGCATCAAATAGTAATGTTACTGAACAAACCCCAATGGATCCATCAACAATGTACGATGTTGTCATGTGAGACTAATCCGAGGGTAAAACATAAGTGAAAAGATAATCTAGTAGCCTGAAGAGATGATTCCTTGAACCTCCATTTGTTTCTAGAATATCGTTCAGAGTTTCATTAAAATTATCATGCAAATTATATAATATATAAAATGTATAATAAAAAAACAGTTAAAATTTAGTGAAGATTAAAGAAAATTAATCAATGAAACCTTCCACTTCAGGTAGAAATAACAAACGTTAATTGTCTCAACGTAAAAATCTCATAAATTATCCTTTATTGGTTATAATAGCATAATATAAAAAAAGAGAACATTTCATAATTGAAGCAATAATTTATCGTTTCGTTAGAATTCTTTTTAGTAAATCCATGAGTATTTTGGAATACTCATAAGTTCTCACTTTAATTTTTTGCAATTTAAAACTTCTATTTAACTAATGGTAAATATTAGTTTACATTTCATCATTTATCTAGATAACATTACTTTGCACAAAGTTAATTTTCTTTAAAATACTGAAAATTTTAAGTTAAACTTTAAAAAAATTGCATTAATGCTGCCAAAGGCATTTATCTTCTAAAAAAAAAATGTTTAATGGTATCAATGTGCGTAATAAGATATTCATTTTGGAACACTCAGGGGAAACTTGATCTTCAACCTCTGCTGATGGAGCATAATATTCCAAGATCTTCTTAGTGAAAAAAGCTTTTGCTTTAGCAGAACTAATTAAATTTTTTATTGTTATTTGAAACTATAAAAAGTAACGTGAAAACAATATGCTGCCAGTTCTTAATTCTTCTTCCAATTATATAACGATCTGAATTTCAGCTGTTTTTCTGTTTTCTTCTTCATAAATGGAATTTTGATTAAGAAGTTATTATAATATATTTAAAATATACCCCAAAATAGACAGGATCAGTTGCTTTGAAATGAAAATGGATCTTACAAAATTTTCTGATAAAATTTATTTTTATTTTTGTTTGGTACTTTTAAGTTCTTATTTAAAGTTTTAGTATTTTTGTAACAAAGTATTTTTCTATGTTACTTCGTAAAGTTTCTTAAATTTTAGAAAAGTTTAGAAAAGTTTTGAAACTTAAATTCCTAACATTTTTCTAATAGAAAAGAAACTCAATTTATTCAATTTAATAGTGCGAAATAGAAATAAATCGATTGACTCAGTAAGGTTTTGGCTGTTCAGTCCTACAACAAATCTCCTACTCGTAATTTCTATTTTATTCTTTTGTTACTCGTTTTCTGAAGAAGTTTCTTTTCTGTAGACTGTCTACGTAAGAATTATCAGACACACCTTGCACAACATAACCACATTTGCAAGAGTTGAAAAATTCCATGAGAGGGAATTTCTTGACTATATTGTAGCTGGTCTGAAACCTTTGTCTGCTACATCTTCTTCTGAGTTCTTGAAAATTCTGTTCTTTTCAATTCGAGTTAGATTTTCGATTGCCAGCCCAAACCTCTTCCCCAGCATTAACCTGCTCGATTCAGCCATTGAGCAGCCAAATCTTCTCGCTTATTTTTTTTCCTCTTTCTTAGCTCGTCGAGTTGTCATATGGCATCAGTCCAGAAGTATTTGATGACAAGAGAATTTTGAACGCTTCACCAACTCCGGTTCTGCTATCTTTCCAGAGAGATGGTACGTTGCCTGTCAGGGATCCCTTAAGAACTACCTACTCCCTTGAGATTTCCTCTCTTTTTTTGAAGTAATTTACTTACATTTAAATGGTTACAACAGCCGAATTTCAAGCTCTCGTCTCGTATTTTATCAGTATTCATTGTCAGAAAATGAGACTTGGCCAAAAAAAAAAATTCTTTTTTCTTACGTCGATGTTTTCAAAGAATTTCTAATAGATCAAGAAACTGAAAAGAAGTTTCATAAAAATTAAAAGTAATAATCATTAGTAATAATTGGTAGAATGCTCAAAAAATTTATTGTAAACTAAAAAGTCTCGTCAAACCAAGTCCACCTTCAAACATATTTTGAAAGAATTAATTTTATTCTATTAAAACTTCAAATAAAAGTTAAATGAAAAAGATTGTTCATTGGCTGTCATTGAAACAGTTTAATGTCCATTTTTACCATTGGATTAATAAACTGAAAAAAAGGAGACTTTATTAAAGTGTATGTTTTCCAATAGCTTTTAAATCATTCATTGGTCATCTTGAAATGTAATCCATATTTAAGCAAACCGAGATGTATATTCTTTAAATTTAAAAAATTCTCGCTACGAATCTCGAAGTAGAAATGGTAGGATGAAGAAGACGGAAATTCCCATATTCCAGTGGAAACAATTAATTTTTATGGATGTCTAGCAGTGGATCAGTAGGGGGTGAGGTTCACGTTAATCCGCACTGTCGGTGCGTCCTTTGATTTCAGTAAAAAATTAACTGACTCAGATACGTTTCACTTAATAATTTCCAGATTTAATCAATTTTTAGAATCTAAAAGTCGAAGGTACATTTTTTTCGATAATTATTGTAATTATATTGCAATTAAACATGTAGAACTATTTATTTGCCTTAGGTCCTGTGTATAAGTAATTTTACTGTGATCCATAAGGGTAAATTTATTCTTAAGAATATAAAATATCACCTGGAGAGGTCTCTCTTCAGTCTTCCTTTGACTTCATCTCCGTCATCGGCTGAAGAAAAGCCATTGTTTTCATTGGTCCTCAACATCATGGCAATCGAAGAAGTGTAGTTATTCACAAATATTATTATTTCATAACAATCCTGTTTAAATTAACTTGAAAAAATCTAATCTAAATTAACAATTTTAAATCAAAAAATTCTTACATTTTTAGTCTATTTTAGTCTTTCCTTTAGATCTAGGTAATGATAATGGGATTTTTATTCCTTTTTTGAGTCATTAACACAATCTTGTCTAAAATAGCATTGCTCTTAAAGTTCTCCCTCTCTTTCTCCAAATGACTATAAAAATTTGGAGAGATTTCAACACAACATTTGGCTGCAGAAAAAGTGAGAATGAAACAAAGAAGATGAACTTCATCAATCTCAACTAAGTGCAAAGAAAAATTTTTCATGAAGACGAAGCAATGAGCATTCATCAACTTTCTAAAGAGAACTGTTTTAATTTACTTTTTCCCTAAAGATCTTGTTTCTTTAATAAAGCTTCTTAACTTCCATAAAGGAAGCATTCTAAGCAACAAATAAATATAATTCAATGAATTTTCAAAGACTATTCAGAAGGAATAAAATGATGAACAAGGAAGGTGTTTGAGCGAATTGAAGTGTTAATATCTGACAGAACATTTCCATAAGAGAATAAGATATGTTTAGTCTTTTTGTTCCTCTTATTGCTATTCTATCCCAAATTATCTCTATGGTACTACACGTTAAGGAAGCTTTTATCGACTAATGGGAAAAAATTACAGCTAATGCACATCCTTATGCATTTCAAAACCAAAATGGTTACGTCATATAACAACTGACGTAGGTCATGAAATTGTTTTAAAGTAAGAAAATCCTTAATTTTCTTCTCCCTTTTTGCCATTTGTCTTCATGACAAATCTTGGGAAATTCCATTTGTATTTAATTAGATTAGACTATATTCCTGAAAACTATATCGGAAGCCTATTGATAGTAAGCATTTTTATTTCCTTTATTTTTATGCAAAAAGGAATGCAGTATAGCGCAATGTTCGATTTATGTACACACAATTTGTAGCAAATGGACTACAGTTTGACGCATGGATGACGTAGGGAGGTTAAAGACGAATATTTTGTCACCCGTAAACGTTTAAAGAAATCAAAGATCCTGTTCTTCAAAACCGGTGGCGAAGAAAGTCATTTGAAGCAAGTCCTGTTTTAAATCCTTTCCGCATTTTGGAAAGAATTCCTTAGCTCAGTGATGAAAATAAAGTATGAAAGAGGATTTCCTTATTAGATCAAGATTTTGACAGAATTTCTATAATCCAATAATTTAATTCTGCGAAATCCTAACAAGCAAATCCCTATTAATGTGATAATCCTAAGTGATTTCTACATTCACAATTGAACCCTTTGGTAAAGGTTTATTCTTAGAAGATCGTCGGCAGTTCTGGAACATTCTTTAATGCTATAAAAAAGCATACCAGATATCTCTTAATGAATAGAAAGGTTTAAACTACTTTTCTTCCAATACTATTTTTGTTGTATCATCCATTCAGTCGTGTCCGACTCTTGGCGATCCGATGGACAAACTTCCTCCAATTTTCACGATCATTTGTGGCATTCTTTAGATCACAGAAACTCAAATATTAATATCCAAAACTATAAATATTAAGATATAAATTGATTACAAAAATAACATATTCTTTGTGGGGCGAATAAAAGAAATTTATTGAAAATCTTCTAAATTAATTTTCGAAGTTAAAAAAATTACTTTGTCTTAGTTTTAAATTAAATCAATTATTTATTATTTGTAGAATTTATTTTAATTATAAATAATAGATAAACAAATTAAATTATAATGCTAACAACGTAAAAATATAATATTATAATAATGAATAATTACAATTATACACACAAATAAATTGTAGTAATAGAAATTTACTGAATTTATTTATTTATTTAAAAATTAACTGATAATAAATATTTTAGGTTAAGAAGTTTAATTTAACTAAAAGATTCGATTTTTTTTTCAAAATGATTTTTTTATGAGCATTTCTCACTCCATTAAGATGCGGAGAATGTATTTCAAATGCTAAAATTTTAGCCTGTTTTTCTCGAAATGTAATACACTTAAAAATCCTTTTGAGTAAATCCTTGCTCAAAATAAGCTTGAATGGTTATTAGATCTTCTTGAAACATGCAATGCATATTTATCAACAATAAACACTCTGACATTTATATTTGAAAAATTTCCCTTTAGCCTGGTATTAGACGGGTAAAAATTTGGGCATTTCTGTGCTGGGAATTCTTGCTGGACAGCAGTATTTAGGTCGTGCTCTATTTTTTTGATGGATGGATGGTTTGATAGCAGCAGCGCTCCTGGTGGTGAATTGAAGAAATTTAAGTCCAATCGATTTATATTTGTGTATACGAAATTACTGACTACAAAATTGATTTTCAGGAACAGAGGTCATCTTTTCCCTGTATTTTTGTGGATGCTTCCAGGAAAACCTACATTATTTACGAAATTCCTAACAGAATTTCGGTCTGAAAATTTGAAGCGGCTAGTGTTTGAAATCTCGAAAACATTTCGTCGTTTGTCGAGATTTAACGAGAAAAATCGAAACTGAAGCAAAGAAATACAAAAACATATTTTAATTATTTAAAAACATCCTCTCGCCTATTGATGCATTGTATAAATGATTTTTTACATAAATCAGTGTTTATTTTCGTAAATAAAACGTAGGTAAGACGGTAATTGCCAAGTGTTACGAGACGAAACTTTAATCGATTCCGTCGATATGTCATGTTGGGATCTCGTCAATAACGAGACCTTCAAGGGATTTTTGAGATGGATGGATGCATTATTGCTGGTGGGATACCTTGATGGGAAACTGGTTAAAAACGCAAGACCAGCAGATTCCTGGTCAACTTCCTGCAGAGAACCACCCAAATCTCACCCACCTAAAGCCAGCCTAACATTAAATTAGGCTTAGCTATTCATTAAAAATAACACAATGTTACGTAACAGCCTTACAACTTTTGCTGTAAATTCTATGTGCAACATTAACTTAATTAGTGTAAATTTTAACGTGTATACGTAGTCATTAAAAAAGTCTTAAAAAACACACAAATAGACTAAAATAAAATTAAAGGAAATTAAAGTTAAAAACGAGACAGGAGAAGTTTCGGGCCCGTCATGGGTCCATTATCAACTGGATAACTTAATTAGCATTTTAATCACAAAAACAGACTAAAATAAAAGTAATAAACACTTTAATAGCACAGTGTTATTCTAAATTAATCAGAAAGAGAAACAGTGAAAATCAAAGAAATAAAAGAGAATTTGAAATCAATCTGATGAAATGTAAGTGAGTAAAGTGTACGTAAGGGCTGCAAAGTGTACGTAATTCGGACCCAGTATTTCGGGGTATGATTCCAATGGAAAGTAATCGTAATTGCAGGTCTAATTAAGTCGATAAGACATAAGTCCGAGATTTAACTATTCCGTCATCTCCGTTTTGATAGGTTTAAAAGTAATTCGGTTTCGACAACTGAAGTATTTGTAGATTTTATTAGTTGTCTAATGGAAAATTTGATTTATTGTTTGCATTCGGCAGAATAGTAAATAAAATTGAATTTAATAGGTTTTCCTTTAAAAGGTTTTTGTCGATTTTGAACACTTGAAATAGTTTTCCGTTCTTTAAAGGAACTTCTTTGATTAATTTATGTAATTAAATTTTTAATTTTTGGTTAACGAACCAAATGAAGTTCCAATTGAATAACTTTAAAGTTTCATGTATAATATATGTACAAGGTTTTAATTGACATCCTGTGACATTGTGTCGTCTCAAAGGGTAGAAATAACATTGACCGGAATTCACCTTTAAATTATTATTCGTTTCAAAATTGGTTAATTGGATGGAACTCGCAGCGCATCCGTTGTAAACATAATTTTCATTGAAGTTTAGAAATTCAAATAATTCCTATGAATTTCAGTGTCTGTCGTCTAAAACGTAATTAACGGCCTTAGTTTAAATAAAATGTCTTTCAATAATTTAATACAAACTTTCATTTTACAAACATTTCCATTCTATGCACTGTTATTTAATCAATTCCATCAAAGAATACTTAAACCTGATGGATGAAAGTACTTTACTTAGGAGGAAAATGTACTGAAAGTATTTGGCAACGTATTTATTATAAAACCAATTATATTTTGTTAAATTCTTACTTTATTTTCTATTTTTTTTTTTTGTTTTTCTTTGTTTTTTTAATTTTTATAATTCTTTTCTTTTAGAAATGTCTGCTCTTGATCCCAACACATTCTATTCATAAATTAAAATAAAAATTTAAAAAAAATAAAACAACGGCACCATTTAATTTCCAAGCCATGAAAAAAGACTCACTTGTGTAGTATCGAAATTTAGTATTCTAAACAACTATTAAATCAGAATAGCAATCCAGAACCATTAAACAAAATAAATAAAGCGGTGCAAGTTAAAAATATATTTTAATTTGAATGTAAATATATAAGCAATAAAAATAGAAACTTCAAAATTAGGCATATTATCTTATTAATATTGTAATGGTGTTTGTGGGAGAGATTTTTAGGAGCGAGTCAAGCTTGGAACTGAACTTAATTAATTTATTAAATATAAAACATGGGTTTTTATAGATTTTTTTACAAAGTTGGAATTCATTGGATAAGTAATTAAAAATATACATAGTTATTGGACAAGAAACATGACCAACTTAAATTAATTAACTAATTAAACAGAAAAGAATTTAAAAATAAACAGAACAGCAATAATTATGAAATAGAAAACGAATGATTTAAAATAAATAACAGTAAAGATTAAAATGAATAAAATACAGATATATATATATATATATAGATAAATACAAATACATGAGTTCTAAAAATATTTAGTGTCGGAGTAAATGGCCAGTACGGGTATTGGCGTACCAGATTATACTTATTAATTTATTTATTTTTTAAGATTTGTGTAATTTATTAAACTGGGTATCTGAAAAATTTCTACTACAAATAGAAAAAGAAATAATAAAAGTTTAATGTCCTGAAATAAAGTTAGAATTTTCTACTTAAAATTGTAAGTTTTGAGAACCCTGAAGACTGTTTTCTTAAGAAGTTTGATGTCCTAAATGACATTGTTTACAACATAACTTAGATTTCATCATTACTGCCATTAGTGGGGAAAAACCACATATCATGGCTTTGGAATTTATTGAAGTTAATGATACCAGATTTGGAGGCTAACTACCACAAAAGGCAAGAAGAATTTCTTAGATGCTTAAGTCCAAAGCGCATGTAATTAAGGGGTTTAATGGCCAGGCTTTTACATGAAGAGAAAATTGTGGAAAGAAGATCAGTAGGAGAGTCAAGGAGAGAGAACTTCGAGAATTTTCTTTTTTGTTGCTTTATTTAATTGAAAACTCGCAGGCATTAGATCGCATTTAGTTAGGTAAAGAGTTCTTGCTATTTTAAACTGTTATCACTTCGTACAATGATTTGCCATTGAAGCACTGCCGTAGAGACATGAAATTGTGTTTACACTGTCCGTCCGTTCGTCATATAATACTGTTAACGTTTAAAAAGAAAGTCCATCTTTTTATAATAAAAAGTGAATGCTTGTACCGTTATATCTAATACATACCTAATACCTAATAAATTGACACAATCGGCAAAACTTTTCTCCACTGACTATTCCTCTGAATAATCACGGCTTAAAAATAGAAATTTAAAACAATATGACCGTATTTAATCAACATTCTAATTAGAGGGAAACAAAGCAAAGAGTGAAGATTCTTCTGATCAAATACGACATTTGAGGATGAAGTAAACTCCGATACTCATCCGCTTTTAATTTCTATAAAAAAAAATCATTTACTCATTTGTTTGGAAGAGAAATAAGTCGGTAGAAATCCCGGACTAAACGTGACATTCATAAGCCTAGTTTAGACTTCAGCTACTGGGTTCATTTGTAAATTTAATAAGGTAATAATTTGTTTATTTATAATTAGTATTTCGTTTATTTGGATTTGTTATTTAGCAATAGAGAAATTATTGTTTAGAATTAAGAGAAGCATTAATTAGCATTGATCATAATTTCAGATTCGGCATTATATTAACATATATCAACATTATTTATTTTTGTTTTTTTTTAAATATAGTATGTTCTTTCTATTATCCTAATTTTTATGTTTCTGCAAATGTTTTTGTTGTATAACACAGTAAATTTACAATACAAGTGTTACGGCAGGATACAGTGCAACCCTTACAATGCATTTCTTATTTTATTATTAATATATACTAAATGTAGTAGTTTACATCTCTTAGAAATGTTGATAAACTACAAATAATAAGAAGAATAACAATTATTATGGTATTAACTAAGATAAAAGTAAATATTAAAATAGTTATTTATATTTTTTCTATTATAGCATTCCTTGTAAAATTTCTTTAAGAATTTGATGTACTATTTGCCCAGTAAGGTCTTGCCCTGTCCTAAAGGGGTTTTGTCCTGGGTGTGTGTGTGGGGGGGGGGGGGAATTTAAATATGACAATGTTGGTTTATTTCTTTGATGTAATAACTAGAGATACACTTTGCCAAATTAATTTACATAAGTTTACAATGCGAGGGATTATGAGGGTCATAGTTGGTCAAAAAAAAGTGTCCTTTCTCGGATAGGGAGGGGGGGTGCAGATAATTCGATGAATTTTCTAAGGAAAAAAAAAAAAACCAAGATGTCCAAGATGTTTTTGTTCAAGACAAAAAAAACCAAAAAAGTCTAAGATGTTTTCCATTTTTATATGCAGTGGGGGTGGGAAGGGGCTTCTAATCCCCTACCCATTCCTCCCTCGGTGCCTAATTAATCTAAATAGGAAAATAGTAACAGCAAGAGCAGTAATGGCATTAGAATTGTCTAAAGTTTGAAATGATTCCAAATATACTAAGAATTAAATTACTAATTTATCATTGCTCGCTAAAGTCGTTTCTCCACAACCTTACAAAAAGAGATTTTTCACTATAAAGATTAAACTAACCTCCAGAAGAAACTATCATGACATAAAAAAAAAACCCAGACATCAATCGCTTAGTCTGTAAAAACTAATTTGAAATTATCAAAAAAAAAATTTATCAGTGCAAAAAAGTAATCCTAACGAGAAAAGGCCAAGCGTGTCTATCATTATTAATGAAACATATATTAATGTAATAAGGTGAACCGATGTAGAGTAAGAACCACAGAAGGGCCAACTGGTTGGTTTGAAATCCAGAGAGGATTAAAGCAGGGGAGTGTTTTGTCGCCAATGCTGTTCAATATAATAATGGAATGGGTAGGAAGAAAGGTTAAGGAAAACTTACAAAAACAGAGTAAAGACACAAAGCATATGATCTTCGCAGATGACATTGTAATATGGGGTGAGAAAATTGTTGACGTACAGAGGGAATTGGATGAATGGACTCTACAACTGAAACTAGTGGATCTTGAAGTTAGCGAAGAGAAAAGTGAAGTGATGGTGGTAGGACGGGACAAAAACCTGGAAAGGGATATCTGCATAAACAACAGGGCATTGAAGATCACAGATAGTTTTACTTACCTAGGGACCGAAATAACAAGTGATGGTAGAGTGGAGCATGAAATCACAAGACGGTTGGAGAAAGGGGGAAAGCTATACCAGGGAGTGAGACACCTGATATGGGATAAGAAAGTCCCAAGGAAGGCAAAAGAAATAATCTATAAAATGTATTACGTGCCTATAGTCACCTATGCAGCGGAGACATGGGTGATGAATGCTAGAGACTGGAGTAGACTTCAAGCTGGGGAGATGAAGTTTCTTAGAGGTATAGTAGGGAAGACTCGATTAGATAGAATGAGAAATGAGGATATCCGGGAGGAGTTGGGGGTAAAAAGTTTGAGGGAAAAGGTGGAAGAGGGAAGGCTGAGGTGGTTCGGGCACGTGAAAAGAATGGAAGATGGTAGGACTCCTAAGGTGTGGCATGAGTTAAAAGAAGGAGGGAAGAGACCAAGAGGGAGACCGCGTAAGCGATGGCTGGATGATGTGAAGCACAGCCTGGAAGAGAGAGGCATCCCATGGGAAAGAATATGTAGAGAAGAGGCTTGGAAGAACAGGGAGAGGTGGAGAGGCCTAGTTAATTCCTAGACCCACAGTTGGTGGAACGGGAAAGGATATGTATGTATGTATGTATATTAATGTAAGATATCTTACAAAAAATAAGAATTTTCATTGAACAAAGAAATAAGTTAAATCACATGAAATCATCATTGAGAATTAGTTTCAGTTGCAAATTTATTAAACTTTCGATGTAAATCACTTGGGAAGCAATGGGTCCATTGGCTGCAGGGTGAACAGCAGAGTTGATCTCTGGCGATTGGTAGAGACTTTTCTGTTATTGTTTCCAGGCGGGTCCAAGGGTTAATCCAAACTTCTGTAAAATGGGGATCGGATTTCTATCTCGGAGTTAACGACGGGAGGGCGACAGGCTCTAATCCTAGCCACGTTGGACAAGAAGCCCTGAAACCTTTTCTCTCGCAGTATCTAAGTCTGTTGTGGAATTCGTCAAGTTTTGAATGTTAGATATAAATCCAAATTCAATCTCAACGCATTAATTTAGAAGCTTCTTACAGCCTACAGATATCAGTTTCTTTTCGCACCGAAGTGCTTTTAGTTCAACCAATTCTTTCCTCAGATCGTCATGGTTATCCTTATATGTGATCATAGCAATCATTTCCTTACATCACGGAATGCTTCCTCGAGTTTTCTATGTTGTAATCATCTTCTTATTTTTTTTTCTTGTAAAAGGGGATGGATATTTCCACTGGTACCGTGGCCTTAGGCCTATTGTACAAACCCCCGATTTCTTAATTGATTCTTTCTCCTACTCACTGCACTCTGGAGTTTGCTTAATTACTGAATGCAGAGATTCTGTTAGAATTTATCTTGATGGGTTTGATGAGGAATGAAATGATTGGAGGAGAACGGAATCAGATGCCCAACATTGATTAATGTTGATTTTTTAGAACTTTTCTGCTGTGAATTCCCTGAACTGCTTGAAATGTTTTTACTTCTGTTTTTGAACATAGGTGGGGTTTTTTTTTTCAGATCTGTGCCGATTGGCAGCAAAGCTTAGGAGGTAATTGTTGAGCCATAAATTAGGATTTGAAACCAGAATGTAGCAAAGGAGAAATGAAGCTTATATTTCTCCGTTTTGGAAACTTCGATGTACACATCCATGACATCGTTCCTATTTAACTCTGTTTTTAGATATTTGAAGAACCTTTAAACTGCATTGCCCATTATTACTGGTCCTAATGTTTCTCTCTGATTAATAATTTCTAAACCATATTGTAATAGACGAATGAAGAAAATTTCAAAAAGTCGATTCCACTCATATAATGTGCAGAAATTGGAGTGGATTGTTGATTTTTCTGACTTCCTTTTTCTGACTTTGACGCCATTAACAAATCCATGATTTCTTTGAGGCCATCAACAAGTGGTTGGATATTTTCTGTTGTATTTGCAAAGATAATTTAAAATCTTCAAAACACTTCAATGACACTTCTTGAGGATCGTTTCTGTTATAATTTTTTTATATTTTTTTTTTCTGAAGAAACGTTTTATTGAATTATTGCTGTATCAATAATTTTAATCATGTAGAGATTATTTTATTTCTTTTGAAATATACAATTAATAATTTACTGGCAATTAAATTATCGAGTTCAACATATTTTTTATTCAGAATGTTCTGAATTCGATAGATTAGCAAACTAATTTATTAAAGCCTATAATAATCAAGTTTTCAACCTTAAAAAGTAGATTAATCTGGATGGAAAAAATGAAAGAAAAGAAAATCTTAAGAAATAATGAAATTTCTGATAGCAATGACACCAGTAGAATCTATTTTAATGAGAACTTAACGAAAAGGAAAAAAACCCTATTTTGGAAAACAAGAATAATTGCAAAAGAGAAGAATTATAAATTCACTTGGACAAAGTTCCATAAGATCTTAGTAAGAAAAGATGAAAATTCATCTATAATAAAAATAATGAATGAAGATGATCTTAAAAAAATAATCTAAAAATGTTTGACTAATGTTTGAAACATCAGATCAGAAAAAATTAAATATTTACTGTGATTTTGAAGAATGGTATATAAATAGAATAATAAATCAGTCTTCTGAAAAAATATTATACTTAAATATACGAAGTATAAAAAAGAATTTTGATTATCTCATTTGTCATATAAAAAAATTTCTAAATGAAATAAACATAATAATTTTAGTAGAAATAAACATAAATGAAAATGAAATTAAATATTTTACCCTGGAAGGCTATAGTATGATATATAATCTCAGGAAAAATAGAAGAGGTGGTGGGATGATAATGTATTATAAAAATGAATATACATTGATGAATTTTCAGATTGACACAATAACATTTGAAAATATTACATGTGTACTTAAATATAAAGATATTAATATAAGTAAAATTGATAATAGTACAAATTTAAAAAAATTATTAATAATTTATAAACCTCCTCTAACGAATAAAAACTATTTTCTTAAAGAATTAGAAAACACTATAGAATATGCTCATAAAAAATTGGAAAAAACTAATAATTTTATAATTATTGGTGATATGAATATTAATATTCTAGAAAAAAAAAACAATTCTTTGGTACTGAAATATTTAGAAATTTTTAATACTTATGGCTTTGAGAATTTAATTGATACTGCAACTAGAGAAGTACAGACAA
>JAFIDM010002131.1:7310796-7418018 GCA_023159025.1 Thereuonema tuberculata
TCATTTTGAAAACCTAGCAGGACTGTAATTTTAAATTTAGAAATAAAATAAATAAATTCACTGAAAGTTAGCCGATAACCAAATCTTAAATACAATTTATAAATAATTTTATTTCAGAAAATATTGATGGATAATTTTCTTGATTTTTTTTATTGAGTTTAAGTTTTCTGAATTTTTATTACAAAATCGACAATTACAAATTGTCGAGCAATAGGAATGCTATTAAAAGAGAAATGACAAAAATATTATTATTTATGATATAAATATAAAAAAGTGTAAAAGAAAATAATAGTAAGATATATAAAAATTTGAACTAGGCAAATCATTCCCTCGGAATGAAAGGTAAATTTCGATAGAGAATTGAACAATGTCGAATTACTGTTACGTCATACTGAATAGCAGCGTGAGATAAAGCATGTGGCGATCCATATCTGAAATAGCGCAGTTTCATTTATGAGTACGAATTAATATATTAATGCTAATATAAAAAAAATTGCTGTCCTGCTTTATCGTCACAAAATATTGGAATCTGCTCTCGAAATTTCTTCTTTTTTAACACACAAGTTTTGCTGCTTCATTTTTTCGGTGTCTTGGATAGCAGTAGGATTTTACAAAACACGTTGTCTATTGCCGTCAAGACCTTTTTGTAATATTTAGAAATAAATAAATTATATCCTTTTTTAGATAACCTGCTGTTCCTCAACGTAATCAACTCCACATCCGATATGAAAATTTTGTAAGGTTAACAAAGATTTTGTCCAAATCAAATCTTTTAGTTCAATCTGCATATCTACTAAGGTTAACATAAAGCAGGTGGCTTTGTTGACCCCCACAAGTCCAACAATCCCCTGGTGGAGTATTTTTTAACTATAAAGGGCCTCGTCTATCCTCAAGTGATCCATTAGAATACAATTACTTCGAAACTTTTTACATAATTAAGGTCACTGACATGATTAAGGTTTGCAAAAAAACCGCAGACATTTTAAACACCTAACTTAACCTAACTATTATTCAATTCAGAAATTGCAAAATGGCACAAACTATATATTTTTAATGCTCAATAATGTAAAACCATTAAAATCGTTTACAAAAATTGCTGAGATTTGAAATCTACCGAGAGAGAGAGAAATGGATGGGATGTAAACTTGGATGAACATGTTCTGTATGTAATGAAATGGATCAACCATTCAATGCAGAAAAAGGAATATACTTAGTCATTAGATATAAGCAGTATTTATTAATATAAAAGCTTTTTATAACAGCGATGATGTGGATAACAGTTGAGAGATAATGCACAGTTTATAATTGTGTTTTAAAAATGACTGATCTCTGGGAATTTCGCCTTCAGCGTCAATGGGATGCAATTTTGATGTAGATTATTTAGTCAAAGAATCGTTGTCCGGGATATGCCAAAGGAATCAGTCAACATTATATCAGCACAAACAGAGAAGAAGAAAGTTAGTGACACTCATTTAGCTCTGGAAATCAAAACCCATTCAGCCGCATGGAAGTCCGTCGCCTTAACTATTTGGCTGCGACTGAAAAATAACCTCACGGAATATTCGAGAAGGATTCATGCTTCGAATTCTATGCTTGATGTATTATTATCAGAGAGAAACAATCTGACATCCGTTAAAGTGGAATGGAGCTGGACATGTAGCAAGGAAAACAATAATAGATGGCTACCAGATTGGATTCCTCGAACTTTAAAGAGCTCCCCACAAGGTATGGCTTGACTGAAAACTATTGGACAGACAAAATACTTGGAGATACCTTGATACAACAGTGATACAATTCATGGTATTTAAAAAATTAAGTTGTAAAGATTAAAAGAAAAAAAGAACTATTTAATATTTAAACATTCTTGATTGAAGGGTCTGTTTGTTTTCAAGCAATATTTCTTAAACAGTTTCGTGGAATATCTAATATTCTCGAAGAAGCACGAAAAGACACAAATAGATTGGATTTCCACTAAAGTCAATAGAAAATCCAATAGCATTTTACTAAACTTGAAATTGATAAGGAGACAGAGAGCAAAATCCAATAACCTCTCCTTGAACTGGAGAACGGCAAATCAAATTCTTTTTCATCTGTGAGCAAAATAGGCTGAAATTGCAAATAACAAATTCTCCCGCAAGCTCTCGTTTTTACTTGAACATGGTCTAAATTTCCGGTTTTTATTCCTGTTCAAAATAAATATCTATTCCATTTGCTTAGCAATAACTTGCAGGATTTTACGAAATTTCATTTTAATTTCTTTTGATATTTTTTTTTAGTGATTATATGACGGGGGGTTGATCGGAAAATAAGAATACAAGAACTGACTACAAATATCGATATTATCTACAACTTTTTAGCAGAAGTCTTAAGTATTTGCGCTGAATCAAAGCATTGTTAACAAAATGGTTAATCTTTGAGAATACTTTGTTTAGTAACGCATCTCTCGTGAAGTGTTTGATTAAAGCATCGCGTTCTTTAAGAAGAAAATAGTTTAAATAGAAATTAGTAGAGAAGTCTGAAATACAACATTGTAATGAGAAAAAAACATTATAATAATAATGAAGTAAGAATTTTAAGCAATGAAAAGAATACAAAAACTACAAAAGTAATTAAGAGCTTATGTATACGAATCACAAAAGGAAAAAATTTAAATAAGAATGAAGGGATTAGTGTGGATGAATGTATAGTGAAATTAGCTAGAGATTTGATCGATAAAAATTTCAGAGTATTTAAATTGCAATAAAAAGGTAATAATAGAAGAATTGGATTGTTAAAAAACAGTGTGTTTATATCATTCGTTAATTATTAAGTGGTTATTGTGAAGTAGAATACGATATTCCCTAATATTGTATTAATATTATTGATTGCTAATATGGTATTTACAGATATTGTAATTAAAAAATCTCGCGACTTATTGTTATATGTAAAAAGGCTTAAAAAAGGGGAGACGTTTATTTCTCCTTGAAAATTTGCTGTTTTGAAATAAATGTGGTATTTAAACATTTGTTTCTTGTGTCGTAGAAGATGTTTAATGATATATATTGCAAGAAAAAGGAGTTGAAGAAGAAATATGGGACTTTTATAGAAAATAGTTCCGTTCAAATTCTGCAAAAAATCACGTTTCCGTCTTCTTCTTTTGCTCTTTATTACATTTCTAATTCCGAGATGAAATACAGAAGAACAGAACAATGCGACTTAAAAAAATTTTTTACAATTCAGAAGGAAGATCTTATTGGGCTGTCTAATTGTATTTGACTGGCTATTTTGTAATACTTTCTATCTGCATAAAACGAAAATCGTTAGACTGTGAAAAGCGCTGCCTAAAGCCCACTGGACATGAATCCGAAAATCGGATGGTCGGATCCACGAATCGGACGTATTCTCTTTCACATGGCCACGAAACTCTCACTGCCGTCGTCTATACGACATGTAATATTCTAATCGTTCATATAGGCGACGTTTCGTGGCCATGTGAAAGAGAATCCGTCCGATTCGTGGATCCGACCATCCGATTTTCGGATCCATGTGCAATGGGCTTTAAAGTGCTGATAAGATCTAACGAATCGTTTGGTCACAACTTCTTCCATGAAAATTTATCCCATTCTTTTCATTTTTGAAATAATGCTTCTTTTTAAGCATTAGGATTTTTCATTTTATTATTAAAAATGTATTAATTAAATGTTGCTAAAATTACTCTCTAGTTACTCTTAACTTTGATCTATTTCTTGTATTTTGCGAGAAGGAAGGATTTTTGGATCTACAAGAAGTATAAAAGGAATTTAATTTCGTCTTCGTTTCTGGCAACGTTTATTTTTCCACAACCATTCTTCTGTATCTCATCTTGAGTTGAGGCTTTGTAGATATGGAGAAAATCGAGACTTCGTCCATTTCGAAGTTAGTGTACACAAAACTTATCTAAAGCAAGCTAATGATGTTCTGATTGTTTCAGAGATTGGATGGTAATTTAAACAAATAAATTACAAAAAATTGCTGAGATAGAATTTTTATGTTTCCTATTTGTAGTTCAGCAGTGATTGTTTTTACTTTTTCGATCAACTTTAAAGAATAAAATTCTAAGGATACTTTTGTTTAATATTCTGCCGGTTTTCGCAAATTCTCAGGAAATCAACAAACTTACAATTTACGATAAACAGTTTCAATGGACGAAACCTTTACCGTACGAAAATCAAATAAAAAAAATTAAGTTTTCTAGTTTTAATTGTCCGTTCATCATTTTAGATAAACCTTTTCATTTCGTGTATTCAAGGATTGATTCAAATGTACAGGATTGTTAAAGCTAAAATCCCCACTTAGAGGCTCTTAAAGGCTCGTAATGAAGAGAAATTTGGACAACAGATACTTCAAAGGATGCTCTCGCCATAATAAGTTACAAAAATTTATCACTAGATGGCGCTGTGGCAATCCCTTGAAGAGCGCTACATTTATTCATTTGTTCTATCATTGATTTCACTTTCTTTCTTTTAGAGAAATTCGCGAAATGTGCCTCAGAAAAAAAAAAAAAAATTTCTGAACGTCAATCAAATCTGGAGAAACGATTCTAGAAATTAATAATATATAAATAACAATAAAATTTAACGTGCTTTAGAACAATAAAATATAAAACAATTATTAATATCAATATGATGAAGGGCTTATATTGTGATTAATTCTGTTTCGTTTATATGTCTTCTGAGCTGGGTGGATTCAACTGATGATGGTCTTGAAACCTGTAACAGGATGTTTTAGATTCCCGGTATCACAATTTACAAAAAACAGCTCAGTGAATTTTAGTTTTGTACTTTTATGTTTTCTATTTCATTTTATTAATTTATAAACTTTATAGCCTATCATATGTATTTCTATATCATTTTTTATAAGGTTAAAATTTATTTTTTATATAATATTTATGAATGTTACTTATTGTGCATTTTTTTCCCTTTAATAAGTCTGATGATGAGTATTTATTCAGTGCCCTTTTCCAAGCACCAACTGTGATGTCGAAATTTTCAGCATCTAATTTTTCTTTAGACAACGTATTTTAATAGTTGTTATTTAAATGCCTTACGGTCAAATTCAAATTTAAAAGGCGAATATGTTCTTTATAATCTATTGTATAAAATCAAAGGCTACAGTATATTAATTAGTGTATAAAATAATTAATATTTAATTACTAATATAATTTTTTATGGTATAAATTTTATAGTTATTTTTAAATGTTGGTCTTTGTTTAGTCAGAATCAATATTGGTGATAAACTCTTTGGTTATTCTCTTGAAGATGAGTCTCAGGTTCATCAAACCCTGTAGCCGTCTATTTTGAAAGTGATTTAAGTCCATTTTTCATTTTTTTTTTTTTTTTATTAACTATAGTATCGTGTGCAAATTCCTCGTTAGCAGTCATAGACCACATTTTGCGATTGAGTATAATATGAAAGTGACTTAGGTCACTTTCAAAATAAAAGGCTCAAATGTTTCTTTCCGTTGATTAAGGCGGACAAACTTCGACTTTAATCCCTTTAACTTGTATCTCAGTAGTCTTACGTTTTACCCCAAGGACACGGATTGTAATCAATAATTAATTTTAAATTAATTTGTTACATCAATCAATCAATCATTATTTTTAAAAACGGTAATAAAGATTATTTGTGTTTTTATAAAAATATAATAAAATTTTGAAGAAAGTTTGCCGCTAAATTAAAAAAAATGGCTGATTGATTATTTTTTTTTTTTCGTTTCAGTTATAGATCCACAATAAACGAACGTCAAACTGAAGCGGGGGTGATTTCAGAATTAGTAATTCGTCGCTCAGAAAGACGAGACAACGCAGCATTTGCCTGTCAAGCGAACAATTCATTTGGAAACAGTGAAGCCATGTATTATCTCATCATCCAAGGTAAGACAATCATCTCAGTAACAAGTATTTTTGTAGAAATGCAATGAACTAAAGCAATTTACAAAAAAGGAGGAAAGTAGATTTAAAAAAAAAATAGTTGAAGAAAGATTAGAAAGATGAAAGAAAGCTGATTTTAAGTGAAATGAAATATGGTAGTTTATAACCTGCAATCTTCTATATAACTAAAATCTTTTATTTCTCTGTCTGTCCGGTGCAATTGTTAATTTCCTGTGAAAAATAGAAATAATTACTAAAATTAAACGTTCGTGACGGGAATCGAACCTTTTGATCCGAAGTCAGACGTCGTATCCATTAAGCCACGGGGACTACATTCAAAATTAAAAGTTGCGAAGAAAAAAAAAGTAAACATTTTAAAAATTACTTGATAAGAAAAGAAATGTATAGAGTTTTACATTTACCCAACTCAACTTCGTTTTTTGAGATACTATAGATTTATTTTAGCTGTTTTTGACCTGTAGATCTTTACTTATTGGCTCGATATTTATCAAAATCAATTGGGATCTTCCGTATAAGAATTTAAATCCTCTAAAAAGTGTCAGCTTTAATAGAACAACAGACGGACGTATGAATTGAAACTGAAAAGTCCCTTCTAAGCTTTTGGTTCCAACGCTTTTATTTGTTATGTAGATGAAGATGGGATCGAAATTATCAACCAATTCTAGAATAGGGGATATTTATAAATGGCAGATTCAAAAATCGTCACTTCTGTTGCTTTAATGTTGATTTCTGAATAAAAAGTAAGTTTGTCGTAAGTGTAAATTAATTAATGTTGTTTTCTTTGTCAGAAGCGTTGATGCAAACATTTCCACAATAAATGAATAACTACATTAGCAACACTATTAGATTACGTAGATTGTGAAAGGATTTTTCGTTTAAAGGGGATTCCATCAACTCAATCTGCGGAAAGCAAAACAAATCAATAATTTCCTATTTCTGTTGAAGTGATAAACCTTTAAAACAATGTGCAATGAGGAATATTAATTTTGAAATTGTAACAGTGTTTGAATTTTATAAAAGTCATTCATTTTTGTTTATTGCAGCTAATGAACAAATTTGACATTTTAATAAAGTGATTGCTGTGGAAATTGTTATAATCGTCACAAATATATCAGAATATAAAGTCTGATTTAAAGCAGATTTTCCCAAAGCGTAGACCACAGGATAGATCAAAGAAGCGCATATTTATGATAATCCCTCGGATTTCTTTTTTTGTTTGTTTGTTGGGTGGGGAGGCACAAGTGTATTCAATGAAAATTAGAGACTGGAATGATTTGAAGCAACGCATCAAAGAGACCTGGGCGAAGATCACTGAGGATGCAACGCTAATGGACAAAGTTCATGATCCTTATTATCATTTTGCCCACGTGTTGAACTTTGCACTGTCAATTATGAACAATACATTGAGCACAGATCACAGGATTTCATTGCGATTACTTTGTACACCATTAGGAAATTCTTAAAAATTTATAAATTTTATCTTTAATCAAAGTTACTTAAGGTAGATGGAAAGACATTGAGGATTCTGGTACAAAAGTAAAAATATTTCTTTGAAACACTATAATTACAAGTACAACTGTAAACTATGGATATATTATATTCATTTACTGTTATAGAGAACAATGTGACGTAATTAAACATGACGTAATGTCGTGTAATATCATTCACTATCCTCACATTGTTTTTCTGTATTAAATTTTGTATATTTACCTGTGTGTTCAGACTTTATTGCCACCCTGTAGATGAAACATCACTTTATTAGTAATATCAACTTAGATATCTTTATTTAACTAGATACCGCAGTTTCAAGCTTAAGGTATCTTCTGATCTTTGAATAATAAAATTTTTTGTGTGCCTATGTTTAGGGTTATTCTTTTGGCCACTATGTTACAGTTTACTTGTAAACAACAGACTGGTCTTTAAGTCTAGACATATTCAGGCGTTCCTGAAATCAAGATTCCTTATATACTAGGAAGATAAAAGTTCCTGTACAACAGTATCGCAAATACGGGTTTTAATAAATAATTTAAATGTTTTTAAAATCATCAGGACATTAATAGCTCACATTTCCTACAGACGGATTTGAACAAATAAGGCTAATTAATGAGGGTCAGTAATATTCGAAGCTTTAAAAATTTAATTAGATGTAGCAGGTATGTAAAGTTAATTAAATATTGGCCTATCAGCAAAAATAATTAAAAGGACGATCTGTGGAATTGAAATGAAACTTAGTTTCATAATTCAAAGCTGTATTTCAAACTATTGCACTAGCATTCACTTTCTCTGTTTATACTAATAAGTTATTTAGTTTATCTTCATAAAAATGTAAGTTTTTTTTATTATTTGTAAGTTATTTGCTTTTGCCTATTTGATAAAACTTTTGACATTCAATAAAGCTTTTCGAAAGGCATTTGGACATCGTTTTTCGAATCTTTTCCATTCAGAGATGGGATTTTCCAGATGTCGATTGTTTTTATTTTTTGTAAATGTATTTTGTTTCCATTAATTTATATTCTTACATTCCATTTACGAAGGTTAACATCTAAAGGGAAATTTTAGTATTTCTATCATTAATGAATTCCTAAAGCGAATAATTTTGCTACCTTGCTTAAAAAAGATATAGTATAGCCAACTAGAGAATACACGCATGATCAGATCCAAAAATAGTTATATAATTAATAGTTATAGTAATTAGTATTTCATGAAATTATATGAAATCTTAATTTATCAATAATAGTTTAACTGTAGAAAAGACTTTATTTGGAATTATTTCAATCTTTTCTATGTAATTTCTTCCAGTGATATCGATGCTTTACAGTCTTGTATGGTCTTAATACTTTCAGCAGAAAGATCAAGTTTGCCAACTTTTATCTAGAAAAATTTCGATTTTTAACGATAAATATTTTACTGTAATTTTTCCGATAGTTTTTTTGCGAACTCTTACCTACTGACCCAACGTGAATTAAAATAGATCTTCCTTTCAGTAACACAAGCCATCCAGTACAATTTGAAATTCCTTAGGTTATGTAGTTTATGAGCCAATTTGATCAGAGATTCCTATACTGGAGATATACAAACTGGAATTAAAATTTTCATTGCAAATTTTTTTGTGAAACTCTTTACTATGGAAATGAATTTAATAATAAGTTTCTTTTGGAAGCATCTAAATACGAAGCTCTGAAGAGGAATTGTCTTTAGCAATATATAACATTATTTTCCTAATTTTCCTAATAGCATAATTTCGAGTCGTGATTCAGGAAAAAGAAAGCAACTGTTGGAACCAGGAAATCTGTTTTGCGTTGGGAGAACCATCACCAAGATTATGATAATAACATTTCTTGGAAACAAAAACTAGAAAGTAGCCTAATTCTATTGAACCTATGTTTTTCTTCGTCAACGAACCATGGTTTTATGGACGTGTTTTTGTGGCTAACCACAGACGCGTGTTTTTGGCAAAGACGTTTATGACAACAGAAATCACAGTACCAATAGTTCGAAAGGTTTTATTTTCTCTCTTTTCGGAAGCGATTACCTAACCTGAAGTTATGAAAGCAGTGGCAGATGGGATGATCGTAAAATTAATGATGTAGTAAATGTTATCGGTTGTTCTATGTTTTTTATTATAGCGTGTCCGCTTCACTACTCTTTGTGCGGCTTAACATCAAGATTGAAATTATTGGAAATTGAAATCATGTCAAAGGGAAGAAAGCCAAAAGCATTTACAAAAGCTTCATGGGCTTGTTTCTCTTTTTTTGACAGATTTGCTTGAAAAAACTCCCATTAATTAATGATTATTACATTATCAAAAATCAATACGTTAATTAGCAACATCTAATTGTTTCATTTCATGAAAATAATTCTAGTATTGGTAAATTCTTAATTAGATCTCATTTGAGCCTTTGATTAGTTTATATCAGAAATGGATGTTGTTAACTCTCAAGTAAATGAATACAGTATAATCTTGATAATCCGGCCCTTAATAATCCGGCGTCTGCTTCCGAAGGTGCTGTAAAAGAGGCTGGGTTCATTTGTTGCTACGAAGCGGCGCTGCGATGACACGCGAGCCACTTGTGAAAGATTTTAGTTTAGTTTTAACAGATGAAGAAATCATCAAAAAAGTGCAGGAAGAAAAAGATGAAGAAAAAGATGAAAATGATGAGGAAGAGAACACCGCAGAGGCAGAGAGCACAAAGATTTCTAAAACTGTTGGCGCCGAAGCTGCAGACATCGTCTGCAGTACATATTGCAACAAACAGACACAATGCTAGTATCGACGTAATGCTAGTAAAGCTATTGCTTGACAAAGCGTGCCATCGAACGGCATCTTCATGAAGGCAGACAGAAACCCGTGATATATTTCGAACCATGAAAATGCAAGATTTCATCTGCTGTGTTACAATTTTACGTTTCTTTTTCTGTGTATAGTAAATATTTGATATAAAGTTTTTACTTGTGCCAATGATGTTAAGTAAAAAGTTCAGCCCGCACACAGACAGCGTAAAATACAAAAATTAACACTTAAAACATTAAAAAGTTAAAAGATTAAAACGTTCCATAGCTTTCGCCAGCACTTAGACGCGGCTTCTTCAGTGGATATGATATTTCAATAAATATTTGACTTCACTGATATGAAAAAGTCATTTCATAATAACATGGTCTGAGACATTTACTAGAGGACATCCCAGAACAGTTATTTTCTTGTAGTTTCGGAGCTGCCATTTTATTTTCTACTAGAAAATTTCCTAGTTGTAAATGAGAAAGTACTGATCGTGTTGTTTTACTATTATCATATATGCTTGTCTTTTATTTATATTTTTGTAAAATATGTACTACGTACAATAAATCTGTAACATTAAATTTAATGAAGAACTACACTAAGTTCTTAGGCAGTCTCGCTAATCTGGTATTCCTCTGTGTAAGGAATGGCCGGATTAGAAAGAGTCTAGTGTATTTTAATAAAGAAGAATTTTAAGTTTCCAGAACTTAAGAAAGAGAAAATGTGGCAAATAATGCCAAAAATAAAAAATTATCTTTTGACAGTCTCACACTTGACTATGTTGAAATTAAAAGCAATAAATTTTTAATATATTCATGTCCTTTCTCCAATTTTTAGATTTAACTATTGTAAGTGCACGATCCTTTTACTACTGTGTAGTGAGTTACCTTTGCATTAAGAACCTCCTCCCGATTTCCATTTTCGGAGCGATAACGAAGCACTACGTAATATCAAGTCATCCGGAAACTATATATAAGGACACCTCTCCCCCTTACGCTATCAGTAAACGTTTGAGAGTGATGGGGAAGCGTGGTAACATAAGCTAATTTGACCGCGGGCAGTTTAAGTTGACCGTGAACCCAGAGAGCAGGTGCCAGTATTTCGGAAACAGCTGCACTTGTCAAGGCTGTAACAGGATTAACTATGAATAGACATCCAGCAGAAGGACTGATATTGATCATTCACGTGTGGTTGATTCCAGAGGTAAGCTTCGGCTACACGACTCGTATCTCGACAACCACATACAATAGTCATACGGCTGACCCACTAGTAGAACAACATTGCAGTTCCACCCATTTCCACTTGTATCATGCGCCGTATCTTGCTTTGCTTAGGTTCCACATTAGGAGACCAACCATGATAACGCAGCGCAAACAAAGGATTACGAGTGAAGGAATATGGCAATGTATCCTCGACAGATGGAAGAAAGTCGTCTGGAATGATGAGTCCTGTTTCCTGCTGCATCATACTAATAGCCGGGTGCGCATTTGGCGTAAAAAACATGAGGGCCTATTCCATGGCGCTCAACAGGCTGGTGGAGGTGGTATTTTGAGGTACGCCCGAAATACTGAATGTTGAATTCTAGAGGGACCTGTTAGCTGACCATCTTCATCCAAATCTGCAGGAGTCTCAGCTTCTTAGGAAAGGAGATTAAAAAGTGTGTAAGAAGCCGGAACTTTCTGTTCTTCAAGAGTAAAATTGCTGACGTCAAAGTAGAGGACGAAGTTGTTTGAAAGACTTGGGGATAAACAGTCCTCAGATAAAAAGAAAAGATGAGTGCAGCAATATATGCAGCAACGAATTTAACTACCTTCTCTACAAGAGGATGAAATCTTAAAATCCAGTGTTCAATACAATGTATCAGTGGCTTTCTTAATTGAAGAATCAATAGCATTGCTCAAAATATGACCATTAAAAATAAAAAAAATTATGAGAGAAATTTAATTCCTTTCTTCAGTCTTAAACAAGACACGTTTTGCAAAATCATAATCTTGATACTTTAAACTCTTCGTGTGACAATATTAAATTCATTTGTAATTTTCGATTGATATCCATTGATGACAGCATTGTAAATTTGTCAGATACTCTTGTCGCTTTCTCGAAAGCTGAATTATTAGGTAAATAACTTTGATTTAAATCATTCTATCACAGGAAACGAATTTAATAATTTAAATTTAATATTATAAATGTACATACCGTAATTCTTCTTCATCTCACTCCTCCTAGATATATAATTATTAATCATCATCATCTTCTCAATATCACAAAATAAATATAAAATTAAAAATACATTTATTTACAAAGCAAATTTTCGAAGAGATATTTTCTTCTCTTCTTCTTCAAGCTGCAGCTTGAAGAAGAAGAGAAGAAAATATGTCTTTAAAAATTTGTTTTGTAAATAAATGTATTTTTAATTTTACATTTATTTTGTGATATTGAGAAGATGATGATGATTAATAATTAAATGTAATTGTTTGTTTGTTTGTCTTTCAGTTTAGTCAATCTTTATAACAGAGCTTCTTAATTTGTGTTGTGCCTACATAGCTCTGGTTCTCAAAATATGATGTCGACTCCCTTATTAAACACTGCTGCTCTCTTTAAACTAAGGCCAAGCATAGGTTGAAAAAAATAGATGGAAACTGATCACTTCCTAAAGAGTTACATAGTACATTATTATTATTATTATTATTATTAGAAAGGACCATAACACACAAGTCTTTATAAACAAAATTGTATTTCCTTTACATGACGTGTTTCGAGAATTATTCATAATTGTATTGATATAACATCAAGTTTCTAAAAATTTAATCGTAATTTCACTGATTTCGCATATCTTAATCTTCAGAAATAATATCTCACATTCTGAAATTAAGAGCCACTGTTTTAGAGGATAGAAGGCAGAGAAATTTCTGTCAGTGAGTAATCGATTATAAGAAATCTCAAGAATACAAAGGAGGGAGATCTCAAGAAAGATGTTCTCTGCTTCTAACGAAAAATAGTAGCGGTGGTAAATAGTTGAATTATAAGACATAAATATCTAATAGTGAAAGGGAAATATATTGCAGTGTTAATTGAAAAACGATGAGTTTAATTGGAAGAGCCAATGAGTAATTCGTTCTCTAAAAGATAACTCCCGCGCAGTAGAAAAACCTCGGAGAGTCTTTTTGCTTGATTTGCTGTCGTTACAAAGCCCTAACTACAAGAGCTCTCGTGAAGAATTTCATTGGTCAGAATTGTCAAACTTTGGCAGGAATTGTGGAAACCAGCAAACAAAGCAATCAATAACGCTGTGGTATTATCTGCAAAAGAATTGTTTTAAAATAACTGGATGGAAATAAAAGAAAAAAATTCTTCACCAAGATCAAATAAGTCATTTATTTTAAAATACATTTTTTGATAAAAATAATAACAAAATTCATCAATAATGAATGACAATTCACTTAATTTCGAATAATCCTTTGCTAATAAACTTTTTGCTAAAAACAAAAATAGATGTGGGTGATTTTTGTTCCAAATTGAAAAGTATTACGTTGGAGTATTGAAATTATATTGAATCTGTTGTCTTTGTGATCTATATTTAGTCATTAATTATTTAGATAGTCTATGAAATATTCTTTGTAATAAGCCATTTACTGTAATAATAATAATAAAACATCTTAAGCTTTAACTTAGATCCATTTTTCAGATTTTATTATTTTAAATAATAATTCTGAAAAATGTATTTCCGAATAATGGATTCATAATATTTATATTAACATGAAGCTACCGAAACATAATACAGTGTTTCTGAAACTTTGACCGCTTGCGGCCCCTGAAAGACCTTCTGTTTCCCTCCAGGATTGCAGCCAAAAATAGCATAATTGTGTTTGTTCCAATTCATATTATTAATATGCTGCCTAAAATAATAATAATTGTCATTTATGATATTAATAATCGAATATGATTAATATTATATTCTATTAATAATCTTGAAATAATAATGAAATCGTCTCTTTTACGTTTCAAAAATATCTTCTTTTTAATTTCTGAGAGAAGATCAAAAAGCGTTTATTATCAGAGTAAAAGTTTAATTATCATGTGTAAGAAAAGGTAAGAGTTGACTTCTGCAGAAATGAAAAGCTTGGTTAGTTATTTTAGTTTTACATTTTATTTATTTACTATAGTTAACCCTCGAACCAGACTTTGAGAAACACTGCTGTAATACAAAACAAATCATTTCTTATTAAAAGTTGAGACCTAGTGCTTACTAAGTGACATTCCAAGATAGCTACTTCACGCGCTTTACCGTTCAACAGCTGGGAATAGAATAGTCAACAGTAAAACTTTCATTACGAAGATGAATAAGAATACAAGTCAACAAAAATGTGGTATCTCCAAAATTTAAAACAAAAACAAAAAAATATACATTACAATTAAATTTTCTTTATTTTATTTGTAATGTGTATTTTTTGTTTTTGTTTTAAATTTAGTAAATTTTCTTTATTTTATGTGCTGGCCTCCGCCAGCATCGATGAATTCTTCTATTCGCAATTAAACGAAAGCACCTAAACATATAAAAGATTGAGACCCAGTGTAGCTATTTCACAGGATAATAATTTCACGTTTCTCGTGTTTATAATTTCTTATAAGCAAAAGACAAAAAAAAAAAGGTAGATTGAAAAATATGTATATATTTTTGCTATGAAAACTTGCAGTTTCACAAAGTTACAATACTTCTTCACCTTACAAACACTAGTGTTCTAAATGTATTTCTATTTCAGCTTTACTTCTGCTTTCATATAAATAACCAAATGTCAGTTTCCCTTACTCAGTGAGACATGCCTTCACGAAAATGATACTATAAGTAAATTGCTTTTAGAACTATATGGAATGAAAGCACGAGTTGAATTTTCAGAAGTTTCCAGAACTTTTAGAAATGCAATGCCCAGAAAAGTTTCATTTTCGAAAAGGCAGATCAGCGATGTCATGTAAACAGCTGATGTGCTTTATTGGGATTCTCAAATTACTATTAAAGATTAAGTGACTAATTTAACTAACTAATTCTGAAAGGCTGGTTTATTAAAATAATTGTTTTCAATTAACCTCAAAAAAAAACTGATGAATTTCTTATTCTTATGATTAAATGGTCAACAATAAAAGAGAGAGAGAGAGAGAGCACTGTGTTGTGTAGCTTCCCGCTGTCGAACGATGTCCTAACAAGCATCTGCAAATCACAGTTCCCTGAAGGTAAATTGATAGTTTAGCATAAAATGTGGTAGAGGAGGCATCACCTCAATGTATTATTATCGAAGACGAGAAAGAGGGAGCAAATTGCTATAAAGAAAATAGATGAGGAATGAAGATTCTAAAACATGTTGAAATTCATGTTCATTATAAATTTTTGTGCTGCTAAGATATATTTTTGTTACAATTAAACGGAAATAAATACTTTGTTTTGTTACTCCTGATGCTACTTAGGGTTAGGTTAATGATTACCATGACAACAGTACTTAAAATAAAATTAGAGTAAGACTAATTAGAAGAATTACTATGAAGTCCAATCGACAGAGTTTTTTTGACAAAAGGAAAAAGTATGAATTTAGGAAATGAAAGTTTGATTTAGCATCAGAGCAAGTGGAAATTAGGATTTAATGAAATATTTTAAGATTATTTATTGTAGAGAGTAATTTTCTATTTTAGAACTTATTTGTACTTGTTTTTGATCGTTAAAATGTGTTAAATTTTAATTTTAGCGATGCTTCATTTCAAGAGAAACAATCCTTGCGAAATTGCAATGTTGAATATTTAAAGAGTTCTGGATATTTTATCATTTAATGTTTATGGATGTAATTGGATTAGAACGCAAATTAAACATTCTGTTTAGAAAAGCAAATTACAAATTAATCACGATAAAAATGGTAACTAAGAATAATGTTTTAGTAGTGAATTTCATGAAAAGGTGTGCAGATAGTTGGCAGATTGTACCAAGTTTACAGTGTTGTTGATTTGCATGTGGTTGAAAGGTTAATTTTAAGCACGGTCCTCTTGGTTTCATATTCGCATTATTAGATTAAGAAGCCCAAATCCCCAAAGCAGCCAAAGAAGGATGGAATTTAAGCAGGGCTTATTATTATATGTTGTCGTAAAACACTTAAGGCTGACAACAACCGAGTAATAGCGGAGGAATTTATTAAGTCTAGGAATGAGGTGCTTTAACTAATTATTATTACTTTAGAAAAAACATAAGTTTGCAACTTCTTATGTAAAAAACAAAGAAAGAAGCTCATTTTGAGAAAACCGAGGAAAGCGCCTTTTCTTATAGTTATTAAAGGAAGCGTGTCTTGGCTTTTCTGACTTAAAAAACTGACAACGACTGCTCAGCAACTACAACAGTACTGTGCTTGGCGCGTAAACTAGAGATCGGGAATGGTTTGAGAAATAATCTCGGAAAAAAAAACACCTTTTTCCAATCACAGCCTACAAATAGATGGAAGTAAAATCTTAGCAACCAGTTAAACCGAGAGCCATAGAATTTACTTCTACAAAGAGTCATGGTCGAGAATTCAGCAGGTTCTTATTACATCGCCAAAAAAACAAAAACGCCATTTAAAGCAATATTCGAAAATAACTACTTTGGAAGAACCTAAACTCAACAAATACCCGACCGACATTCCTGATATTTCTCATGCATTTAAAGATCGTTTTGTGCTTAACGTTTGGAGTAAAAACAAATTAAATTTCTTTTTTATGCAAGCAATCATCTCTAAAACTAGCTATCGCTACCCAACAATAGATGAAAGGCGAGATCTTTACAACTACACTATTGATGTCCCTGAAATGTAGATTTTGACAAGAATCTTATATTTAGTATTTTAAAGAAACAAAATAGGAGTTATTTATCAAAGAATCTTTTCCATTCGTATGGTTGTGTCCTTATGAACAGTTCTTTCTTCGTACCAAATTTTACCAGTACATTATCGCATTCCTATTATGTGGAATGAAAAAATATGTAATTTGAAGCATTTGAAAATTACATTGATTACGGGAACATGTATCAAATTATTTTTTAAGAATTCTTTCTACCACTAATCGAACAATACCGTAATTTACCTTTATTATTTTGAAAGTTAGAAGTGCTTATGAAAATTATTTATATCAATAACAGATTTAGGAAATACACGATTTTTTTATTCGAAATTCTACCCTATGTAACTAATAAAAAAAGAAAAGGTGGAAAGCCTTCCTAGATATTTTCTTACCCTTCTTCAATTCTGTTTGCTATAATGAACGCTTTTCGGACCTTATTAAGAACTTTTATTTAACGGAACTTTGATTCATTTATTTGATTGATTTATTTTTATAGTTATTCATCTTATAACCTTAATCTCAAATTGATACTGATATTTATCAAACATTTCATTTTTAAAATTTCTTTCTTTCCTAATCTCTTCATTCTTCTCACTTGAAATCTCCTTCAAAATTTTTGTCTTTGTCCATCGGAAGAGGAAGATTGAAATAATCTCTCTCTCTCTCTCTCTCTCTCTCTCTCTCTCTCTCTCTCTCTTTTTGTTTTTTCTGTTAGATTCTAAAACTGATTAAGTAAAATAATTGTTGTAAGCAATGAATAAAAATAACTGTCCTGATAACTTAATGGACCCTGAGATAAATCTATACCATTGTGCTGGTACTCAGTGGGTTTTGGTAGACATTACTGGATGTAGCTAATTTGGTCGTGGGAAGGATCCATTATTACTTCTACTATTAATATCATTATTCCAAATTATAAAATTATTAAAATTTCGTATAAACTTTTACGTATGGTGTATCATAAACTTACAACTCTTATTACTTTCTCAGACAAAAGATTATAAAAATTTTAATTAACTTATGAGTCATTATTAGATGTTATTTCGAAACTATTAATTTCATTAATAATTAAATATGAGTTTATTAAAGTGATCTTTTTTTTATTCTGGTATGATTTAAAAAAATTATACTCTCTATTTTTAATTTAAAAGGAACTGTGGCTTACAAATATTTATTGCACTACAGTATTTTATTAAATACAATTTTCTCTATATTCTAAAAATAATAAGTTATATAGAAATATAAAGCTGTGATCATTATTCTTCTCTTCCATCTAAAAACACAGACCGCATTTCAAGTCAAATTCATCAAGCATCCAAAACAAAAACTTAAGAATTTTTTAAAGAAAAGATTTTTTTTAGAAACTTTAAGGATTTCTAATATTAACAAAGCGTAAAAACTTTTTAGTTGAATAAAATAGATTCAAAGAATGGAATAAAGAAGGAAATAAAAAAAATTCCATGTCTCTTGTATGAAAATATTTTTTCAGTTCCACTCTGAATGCCTCATTAATTTGAAGAGGGCGAGAATATTTTATGAATACCTAACTAAATGCACTGGTTTCTTTTTTAGAAGACGTGATTGTCTTCGCGTATTTTTGATTAAATTGGAATAAAGAGATCCTTCTCTTTGTGTCAAAAATTTTAATTAGAAGATTCAATCTTCAATAAAAATAACTTTTTGTTTCTAATTAGCAACAAGGATGAAATTGTAATAATCGCAAAGTGACCCAATTAGTTCAAACCAACAGAATTATGCTTACAATAAGTCAGGAGGTCCCATTTCAGCAGACTTTAAAAAAAAATAGAAGTATTAGTTATGTACCTGACTTTCTTTTCTCTCTCTACGTATATAAAAAATTAATTTTCATTTGTAATTCACTTGAAAAGAATTGTATTTCTCAGATATGTTATATAAAACTCAGTTCAGATGAATTGTAAATGATGAATAACATTGTGGATGGTGTTTTGTGTATATTAAATACGGATTGTTGAAAATATTCAGTAATATTTTTGATTATTAAGATCCATCGTTAACTGGAAACAAATTTCATTTTCAAAATTAAGCCAACCTCAAAGCCAATCTGTTTTGAAAGGAAAGTTTATGTATAGAAATAGAATGGCGATGCCTCGATAGCCATCAAACGAGAAAACAGAGAAATAGTAATTACGATGGCTGATGTAGTTATGTAATGTCATGTAATGCAGTCTCCTGTCAGTCCCTTGACTTCGAAACCGAAATAGGTTGAATTCAGAATCTGTCTTATGATATTAGCGATTGGTTCAACTACAGTAGTAAGAATGAGAAGAGAAAATCAAGTAAACATGGCTATAGTTTATAATTCAAAGGTTTCCAGATTGAAATTCTGATCGAACAGGGATTTGAATAGTGTCTGCTCAAGTTAGTTTCGAACTCCCTTGTCTTTTCCCGCAACAGTTGCTTTAGATGGATTCTAGTTAAAATTGGAAGGCAAATGGAAGCTCTGTATAATTGACAGAATTGAAAATTCACTTTGAGCTTCTCTTATTCAATTTTAACCTGTTTACGCTAGAGAAATTACCTCGTTCAAATATATCGCCTGCTGCCTTTTGATAATATTGCAGTGCAATAATAAAATTTTAATTTTTAACGTAAAAAGTAGGCTTTAAATTTTAGTTTAATCGGAAATTAATTGAAACTTCTTGTTTGGATCAAGAGATATTAATACTATATCAAGTTACTTTAGATATATATTTAACATATAATTAAACTAGCTTTTTAGAAAATGTATGAGATGTATGATTTTGTATTTTTATAGAATTTGATTAGAAGATTAATTAAAAATATACAGAAAGATTGGACAAGAACATAACGACTGTAAATTAATTAACTGATTCAACGGCTGCAACGGAAAAGAATTTAAAAATAAACAGAACATCAGTAATTAGGAAAAAGAAAAGGAATGTTTTAAAATAAAGAACGGTTAACGATTAACATGAATAAAATACAGATAAATAATTTCTACAAAAATACAAATAAATGATTTTTAAAAATATTTACATACACACTGTTACAATATCTGCTCTTCTCATAAAACGGAACTGTGAACGTTTTTAAGCAACTAACACCAGATTAGGATTTTTCACTTCTTGGAAGCCTTTCATAGATTACGTTACTTTTTCTAAAGAAATTGAACAGAAAGGCTCTTGTGGAGTGTTTGAAAATCTTTCCCACTGAATTCGAGAAAGTAAAACTATCCAGCATCTTAAACCGCTTTTAATTGGAAAGTCATTGAACTCTTATAAGGAGACGAAACATCAATGAATTTAATGTCCTTATGTGAGATGAAAGTACATACCAAATACTTCAAAAATATAATTGTATGTTAATTATCATATCATATTTATGGTATTAGATAAGATATTATGCATTTCTAATTTACAAAAAAGAAGATATTGCCTATACATAAATATTTTCCTGACTTCCATATCAACTTACATATATTACACCAGTTAAAAATTACTTGTTTTAATAATAACTTTTATAAGTTAACAATTACAAATACTTTAATTAAAAAAAGGGATAATTATTTACAGATTTCTAATTGTATTTTATTCTCTGGCTTATTTTAAGTAAAAATAAAATAAAACCGAAAGGATGTAGAAGAAAAAAAGGAAGGAAGAATAACAAAGTGAATTTGATCGTTTATATAAGTAATAAAGTAATAAAAATGAAGTAATAATAAAGAAGCAAGTACATTAATAAAAAGAAAAAGAATCATAAAAAAAGATAGAAAAACAGAAGAAAAATGAAACATAAAATGAGAAAAAATTGAAAGCATACAGCGGATTCGATCCCAGGATCTTTATCATCCGAACAGATCACGTTATCAACCTCAGTTTTTGCCGACAACTTTTTATTCGTAATTAATTTCTGATATTTAAGCTACTACAGGAAATCCAACGAAAACAATGTCAAATATCTCGAAATTCACAGAATGTTGACCACCAAATACCACCCCATTACGAAGTATTTGATGGCCACCTACAGTATTACGCGCAATGTGGCCACCAGGATTCCAATGTAACTTCCACTGCAGGAGTGAACGCTGTAAAATACACAGGTCTATTTTGTCCCATTCCTCTATTTACAACTTTCCATAGTCCATCAACTGTTGCTGTCTTCTCCTTAGTCCACGCATTCATAGTCCAAAGCCCAAAAATGCATCGGACTGGTATTAGGGGACTTTACTGGGTAATCATTTCTTGATAGAATTTAAGGGACGATTAATTTGGTCGATTGGATTGGAAGCCTTATCCTGATGAATGACGACTTTTGTGACATGAGGACCATATAGAGCAGATACAGTTATCTGCCTATGAATGTAGATTGGTATCAGAACATGTTGATAATACTGGGTATTCAGTTTAGCATTATTGGCAATTCTATGGATAGTCAATTTGCCTCTGTGACAGTATCCCTCAATCACAATAAACCTTTTCCTTGCACTGGCGCACAAAATTAGATCTGCCTTTTTCGTCGATGGGACGATATGAAATTGCCCTGATCTTTCCACATGGTACGATGGACCAAAGCCTCATCCAGAGTGAACACAAATCTAAACTTACCCCCGGCCAGGTGTCGTTCGTAGAGCCTCCTGCAGTTGGTCTGTCTTTAAACGCGATGTCGATCATTCAGCGCATGCACCCAGCCTTATGAAACTTTTTCAGTCTGGTTTCTTCAGGTGTTTACAGACAGTGGACTGAGAGATGTTGACTTTTCTGACAATCGCACGTTGGGTGGAAGGTTCTCTGTTTGTGCCAAACTTCGTAGATTGCCCAGAACTGCAGGAACCGTCTTCGGAAATTTTTGTTTCCTAATCATCTTGGTCAGGGAATTGCGTTCAAAAAGTCCGTTGAATGTCTTCCTATGATTAACTGCTGCACTGTATTCTTGCGGACTGAAATTCCATGATCTTCACATTGTTTCACTATCACTGAATACGAAAACTTCGCATGGAAAGTGAGACAATGTAACCTTTCCAAAAACGATTTATTTTTGGACCATGTCAGAAAGACTGCATGATTATTAGCTCAAAATAATACATTCTATAAAGAGGCATAAGACGATACAGCATGTCTCATTTTGCATAGGGGCGCGCACAATCAGGTCGGATTGTAAAGGATTCAACCCTCCATAGTTAGTATTGTAAAACTATGGATTTTCTTTTTCTACAGTCTTATCTGAGAGTAGAAACTTTGCTAATTGAATTTCAGATTTTTTATGTAAGTTTTTTTTTCGAACTTTAAGTTACTTTTTTTTTTGAAAGTTGGCGCGAAAAAAATCAAAAAATATAATCAGAATTCAGATTTATATTTAAGTTTTGTGCAACATTATGATTTACCATACCTATAGAAGCTTGGAGTGCACTTTTCAAACAAATAATTAATAATAATAATGAAAAAAAATTAACAGCATAGAATTAATATTGTAAAATCTTAACTTTACTGCTAAGTAATAATACATTATTTGATTTATCTGATTTACTAATCAATGTCTTTATAGAATAGCGCGGCTTTAAAAGTATCACAATTCAACGATTTTTTTAACTGATCGCCATTAGAATCTATTTCCCAGCTAAGTTTGGCATTTTTTTTTTTTTTATCTTATTTTTTTTTATTTTATTTTTTTTATAGTTACCTTTAACATTTTACCTTTTAGTTCAGTTTTCAGTAAAAATATGATGGAATACAGGGTATTCTGTATTTCTATTGTATTTGGATTTGGCTTAATTTCTCAGATCAAATCCCTTATTTGTTTCGTAGTAAGTATTGCTTTGTATGAACTGTATTTCGCTGCTTTAAGAACTTGTTAACTGCAAAAGAGATGATTTTGAAAGAAATGAAAATGGTGCAGTGAATGCAAGTAGAACTTTGGGTTAGATTACTTTTTTATTATTGTTTCTTTTGTCGTTTTCTTTCAGAGGTTCCTGATATTCCGAGGAATTTGAAGATCATAGATGTCAAAAGCAGAGAGGCCCAAATTGAATGGATTCCGTCCTATGATGGAAACAGCCCAATAGTACGTTACATCGTTCAATACAGGAAAGTCCCGGGTAAGGAAGAACTGCCTCGTTATCGTTGATGAATTAACTAAAATTATTCACACTTTAAGAATGTTTTGTTGCGTTTTTTAATTGTTTATGTTAATGAAATTATTGTTAAAAATAATGAAAAGAAATCATTATCATTTTAATGATCTTTCTATTAATATCGCGAATATTAAGATCATTAGTATGCTCTCGAATTCTACAACTTTCATTTCTAATTGCCATTAAATTACAAGTTGCCATTGAGAAATGGCCAGTAGTTTTTGAATATTTGACTTTATTATTTCGATTTTAATGAAATAATAATGCAGATGATAAACCTGGCAAAAAAAAGACACATAATTAATGTCAGAAATTAAAAAAATAAGTCAAAGCAAGATAAATGACCAGAATTGGTTTTGAAATATATTTGTATCGGTAATTTAAATGAATAATTTATGTTCAGTGAGTATGTAACAGATTAAATTAAAATAAGATCAGAACTGGATTGCACTAGAATAAATAAGATAAGTTAATGGGAGACGTCCAAGAGGAAGGCCACGGAAAAGATGGTTGTGTTATGAAAGACCTTCAAACACTCCAAGTGGAAGATTGGAGGACAGAGGCTCAGGATAGGAGAAAATGGCGTGTGATTGTGGCTGCAGCGAAGAGCCTTAGTGCCTCAAAAATACAGTGTCAAAAGCAAAGCGGCCTCATAATATGAACGATTATATAAACAAAATGTGTTCAGAAGGATCGATATTGGAGGGGATGTCTATCGCCATTGTCCTCTTTATCGGAAGCGACCACTTTTGGTCCCCCAACATTCGGTCAGGGAGTGGTCCTAGAGGTTTGATTTTTTGGACGTGGTCACCTACTTTTTGATGCTGAACACAATGGTGAAGGTTTTCATTCTAATATTTCAAACCGTTTGGCCACTACAGAGTGTGACATCCTGCAAGCATAAAAGCAAGAGCGGTCCCCTATGTTTTACAGGCAAGGAAGGTAATTTACCTTACAGTTTCAATACAGTTTCTTGGTTTCTATTTTATTTATCTTAGTGCAATACCGACCTATCTTTCTTTTACTTCTTTTTTGCACATTAATCTGTCAATAATAGATTATTTTACTGAATGTTGTACACCGTATTTATTTTTAAAAAAATCTACTAATATCTTCTAGAATTGGACGTATCCAATAGTTCATTTCCGATTGTGTCGGATTATTGGATTTTTAATTATAGAAGCACATCCTTCTGAAATCAAGTGAAAGTAGATGATTACTAGAATAAAAATCGGATATTAAAAACCTATCGAAAGAAAAACAAACATCTTTTTTTTTTGGCAAAATCTCCAACATTTTTGGATACCGTTTGTATTAGTCCATCATTGAGTAACATTCAAATTGAGAACACATATTGAAGTAGAGCGGTTTTTTGTACACACTTTAAAATTAACAGAAATATTTTCTTTTAGATAATGAGTTGTATTCAGTAATGTTTCTGCAGTGGTACGTTCTTCCTTGCTAATGGGAAGCAGGTCCATCATTTACCGTCCATTGAATCGTGTTAAGGCTCTATTTGCTTTCACCGGAGGATGTAGAAGATCTTAATTGGTTTGTAAACAGAAAATAATGCCGTGTGATTGCACATTTACTAGAGACTCGCTTCGCATTTCGTCGCAGAAAAACAGTTGGAAATTGCTGACATAAAACCGATGTTAGAAACATCTGTCGTTCATCATGCATATTCTGCAACTCTTCATTTTCGAGAACAAAACTGAAAAGCCAAGGTTTTAATTACTGCGAGTTTCCAAGAGGCAAAACCCGTAGACGAAACCGATTTGATAAGAAGCGCCGACTTTCGATCAATTCCGCCGTCTGTGTGTGGGGTCTCCCCACCCACACCAGAGCGATAGGGATATTATTTATCTCCTCCGTTACCCAATATTTCGATTCAAGTCTCCTTGCCGGGATAATTTCTCATTAGTGGCTCTGAGACATCGTCAGCAAAGATGAAAACATCGCATTCGAATGGCGTAATGGAGATGAATCAGAATGCAGAAGCAGCCATCATTTTTTTCCCTTCTTTTGTGTCGATTCGGAGTGGAAATGATTCAAGTCATTTTGAGTTTTATTACAATAGCGCACTAATCTGGTGCTGTGTTGGCCTGTGGCCATTAGATACCTAATTGCCATTTGCAATGGAGATTTCATGTTCTCATCTGTCTTTTTAGATTTAGAGAGAAACTTTTTGAAAGCAGTCATTTGCCATTGATTTGTAAGCGAAAAAATAAAATGTTAATTGTATGTTCAACTGGTTTTGAACTCTCATCAGATAAAAAGACTTCAGTGGAACGATCCCAAAGGAAACTGAAAAAAAAAATCTTTATAATTTGTTTTCCAGTAGCAGAATTAATGAACGTTAATTCTCCACTTTCGTTCACTAATCTCTTCCTTTAATCATTATTTTGCCTGATTCTCTCGGTAATCTTCCTTTCACGGAATTCTCAACGGTCACTTTTTGAAATATCGACTGTAAATAAAATGATCTCCAAAAATATAGACAAACTTATTCTTAGTAGATAAGGAAATGTTGATGTAAAATCCCATAATTTTATGTTTATTCACAATAAATAGGAGGTTTCGTTTCCTCAGAGAGAAAGGAATAAAAAACGAATAAAAGGAAGTTAAATTAGAATTCTTGAACACGTCCAAAAAAAATACTGTATAATTTTCTGTGCAGTTTTTCTTTAGGGTGATTTAACTGATGAAATATGAAATGTAGCTGGTTATTTTTATGAATAAGATAAAATCTATATTTCCAATTCCGTTGAATGGTGATTACTAAATTGGTTTCATTTAACTGCATTTACTTAAAAATTCATTACTATTTTTTTTCTGAATTTTTTGTTGAGATCTACCGGAGAAATCAAAAACAATCTGTACTACTGGGAAGACGTTTGCGAAAAGTAAAAATACTTTGTTTAAAAATACTTACTAGAATTATTTCTAAATATAATGGAAATTTTAATTATGTATATATTCCAGAAAGTATGGCAATAAAATTTAGCTGATTGCCTCACGAGGAAATGTGAAGCAACAAAACTGTGTTGGTTCTATTGGTTAGTGTCAGAATTATCAATTTGAAGTCATTAGAAATCAAGCTATTCTTCGTCGAGAAGTTTAGTGTGCTTCGATCTTTTTATTATTGACTCTCTCGTTCCTAATAATTCTGTAATTGTATTATATTATATACATAGACATTTCTTTATCTTTATTACATCTTTGAATAATTAGGATATTTGCAGTTTGTCTTTAATTCATATTTTAGTTGTGAAGTTATTATGTTATTCAATGTGTCCGTTGATTTTTGAAATTAGTCAAGTTCTCCAATCATCGAAAATCAGGTGATTGTTATTTAGTCAATCATAGCGCTGTTTTAATAGTATAGGCAACTGTCTGGTTTTATCAAATAAAGAGAAATCACTTTTGTTTTGCTTTTTTAGAAAATTTGAAAATACTACTATAATATTATTTTTTATTATAAAACCTTAAGTGATTTTAAGTTATTTGTTAATTTTATAAAATAAAAATAATATCTGTTAAGAATTATTTTGTTTATTGGGAACAAAACTGAATTTAACGCAATGAACAAAAAGGATAATGTAAAAACATTCTAAAAAAATGTTCATGTAAAAAAAGAGAGGTTAAATAAAAAAAAAAAATCACGGAATTCCTTAAATGTCTGTTAAAATTTTTGTTCATTCAACTAATTAACATACATCGAAAGTTATTTCATTACTAACTGTTAATTTTACAGATTCGTAATTTTGTGGCCAGTGCTTCTTCTTTTTCTTCTTCTTCTACTATGTATGTTCTGATCAAATGTTTGCTTGTTATTTTAAATCATTTTTCTGTCCAACAGAGCCGTGGGATAACTCTTCTCCTGGTCTCTCTGTTCCTGGCGAAGACACTAAAGCCACAGTGTTTGGGCTTCAACCAGACTTTACCTACCAGTTCCGCGTGATTGCCGAAAACTCCGTGGGCCAAAGTGGCGTTAGCGAAGTAATCAGCATCTCAACGGACGAAGAAGGTAAATAACAGCACAAAATGGCCAAAAAATATTGATGAAAATTCTATAAGAGAAAGTTCTTAATCAAATGAAAAGAAAACAACCTTCAAATTAGACAATGGTTGTCTGAAATTAATTTAAATTAATATAAATCACAAATAGATAATGTAATAAATTGATAATATATAAAAGATATTAATCTTCTTGATTAGGTTTACTTATTAATAATTATTACTTAAGTAAATTATCTTTAGAAATTATTCATTCTAATAACGTTCATTAATTCGCTGTAAAGGCTTCAGGTCCAAGTGTGTTCGTCATGTTTTTTAAGCTACAAATGCTGTTTGTTTCAAGTAATAATTACCTGACCATTTTTCATCGTAGTAAGACGAATTTGTTTTAAAGTCTATCTAAAATTTCTCTTGGAAAAAAATGGGGATGGGGGGGGGGGGGATCTGAAAGGATGACAAAGTCAGCTTCCTCTATTTAACTTACCTAGTAATATTTGTATTATAAGATTTCGTGAGCAATTCTAAAGTTTTCATTTCTTATACGTATTATTTAATTTAGTCGAGGATAAAAAGGATAACTGAAGAAAAACAAACAGAGCATGCGCTGAAGACAAATAGCTCCATAAAGTCAACTAAACAAATTAGTGTGATGTTGGAAATATTTAATGGTAGAGGCTGTAGAAGGAGGGATCTACAAAAGAAATATGGGAAAATAGGAAAGAAATTTTATATAAACAAATTTTACTCTTCTTTCAGTTGATTCCATCTTAAGTCCTGATATTACAAACTAAATTGCAAATAAATACACAGACAAGTAACAGGACAGCTGAAACAGAATATTACCCAAAATTGCATAATTTTTATGGATTATTTATGTAAACTAAAACTAGATGAAAAACGTAGTTTATTAGTAAACAATCACCAAAAAATAATTAACTATAAATATAGCAGTGTTCAAATAAGAAGAGAGAAACAATGCAGTAATTTTATAGGACAAATAGTTAAGCTAAGCTGACAAGCTAGTTAGATTGTAAATCCACTTGAAATGCAGCCTCTCTTAGTATAACAAATAATAGATTTTTAGAAATTATAAAACTTGTAAACTTAGAAATTGTAAAACGCATTCTAACATTAATTTGAATTTCTGTTTCAACGCCTGGTACAAAAGGTTGATAAAAAAATATTAATAATAAATAACTATTAATAATAAATAACTATTAATAAATACTCTTCAGCTTTTTAGTGATATATTTTAAATACTCCTTGGCTTTGCTGTAATACTACATTTCATTTGTATAGTTATTAGGAACTGAAGGGTCTCTTGTGACTTGTAGGAGTTTGTTTACATTTTAATTTGTTTTACTGAGTTTCTACGAAATAATTTTACTAAATAAATATTGATAAGACACACGCAAATATTGGAAGCTAGGTATGACACGTAGACAAGAGGTATGGTTTCTAAAGACTACGTCTTTCGTAGTATCGAAATATTTATTTCGTAATATCGAAATAAATTAATATCGAAATATTTCGACAAAGATAAAACAAAAGGTTAAGATGTATGCTTTACAATTTGTAATATTCTTGAAGTCTAAAAAAAAATTAACAATATAAAAGGTACCATTTTCTGAAGGCGATATTAAGTGGTTTTTTTGATTAATTACATTTGAAAAATGTTATGTTAAATGAAAAAGGTTTTTCTTTACAAAGCTTTAACAGAACATCCATTTTATCCATTAAAAATTAAAAATAAAACTTTTAACAGATGATCATTTTCAAACTTCTTGAAATGTCTTCAAAAGAAGATGTTTTGTTCCATTAGATCCAACAACGCCAACTTCGATTTTTCTTTTAGGTTTTCTCAACTTTTTTGCTATTAATTATTTACAGAATTTAAAAACAAGTTCTGTAACGTAAATAATAAATAATTCTTTTAGAACCTCTACATCGAAGGATGACAGACCTGCCAACTACCTCAATACAATTCCCTTTAGTCTCTTGTTTTATTATTTTTTTTTTCAACTCAATACCTTTAAAAGCAAAAACATAAATATTCAGTCTCCACTTTTCCTTTTTAGTTGCAAAGACTTTTTTCTTCCTCCTCCTCTTTCATTCGCGACTGCTCATGACAAGCTTTCTCATAAATTGCAGAAGCAGAATAGGAAATGTTCCTATTTGAATTTTGGCTCTAAACGATTGGTGCTTTTTTTTTTCTTTTTCAGCCCCGGGTGGTCCTCCCCAAAAGATTCAGTTGACACCAGTGGATTCGGAAACCATAAAAGTCACCTGGATGGTAAGAGAATGAAAGTGTTCCATCTACAAATTCCCGCCATCTGCGATTATTTGTTTCTCTTGAAACAAACTGTCAGAAATGATTCCAGAAATTGGATTTAACACAGTTATTCTTGCACTGTTTGGAAGAAATACAAGAGTTGTATTTCTTCAAAGTTTTTGCTTGAATTGCCTTAAAATGGGCTTCATTCAAAAATCTGTAAATTTATTGTGTTAAGCTTTAAGAACTGAAGGCTTCGATCACGAGATCTGAACAGGGATGAATTTCACAAATACAAATAAGTTCGTTCTCGAATGGAAAGTCTTTTATAATTATCAAATGGGCTTTTTGATGTATCTGAAGGGATTATGCATTATAGTCCGTTTCAGATTACCGTAGACCATTAACGCATTCTTTCTTTCTATTAGGTCGCCTTAACAATGGAAATTGATAATTAACTGTTTGTTATGGTAATCTACAGAAAAGAAAGCAATGCCATTCGAAGCCACTTTAACAATGACTAAAAGAAATCTGAGAAGGACATCATCTTATTTTTCATCCCTTATTTAGAACTTTATCTTTAAATATCTCTTAGCCTTACTGTTTGTTTACCCTTGGCAAAAAAACAAAGCTTGACAAGACAGTCAGAATTGAACGTTTCTATCCGTTTTCATTACCGAGTTTTTAGAATAAGGCAAAAAGAAAAATTAACAAATAAACAACTGTTCATGCTTTTATTATGGTTTATTATTAGGAATCTCGTTCAAAAGATTAGAAAAAGTTTCTAAGTTTAGGTTGAACTTAAGAATAAACTCCTTCCTATCGTAAATCTCACACAAAGGAAACAGTTCCATTAAACACTGACAGATATAAATGTTAAATCCAAGTCTATCTATCTTTAATTTGCCAAAAAGTTTCTAATCAATGTATTATTAAGAAGTGAATTATTTAAAAGTTGAAACATGAATTTTAATTAATTTTTCACTTTTAGGCTTCTGAAAGTTAATATTTAATTATTTCTAGATTAAAATTATAAAAAATCCTGTATAAGTTTTATATTTTTAAATTTTTAAGTAATGTTGATTGTATTGATTGTATTGATTCTTTAAATTTTTAAATTTATAAGTAATGAGGATTTATACTCTTAATATATGTTATAAAATAAGAGTCAGTAGATTACTATAATGTGTCTTAACTATGAATATGTAGCGTTTTGTTGACCACAGTTTTTTTTATTATATAGAATTAATTTAGCAACAACCGTTGCATGTTGTCAACAATCATTACAATGTCTGGTTATTATGTTTGTTACCAAGTGTAACGTTAGATTTAATTTATGATTATTATTCTGTTTCTAAGTAGAAGAAGAGTGATTTAATCATTCTCTTCTCTTTTATATAATTCCTGATGAAAACTTTTGTTGAAAAAGTTGAAATATTGAAGTAAGTCTGCGAAGTAAATATTTTTTCAGCTAATTTTGTAACAACTATTCTGGTTTCATTGTTGGTAAAAATATTTCGTTAGAATTTCTTCACAACAGTGATCAGCAACTTGCACTGAAATTAATTTTGCTGAATCAATTCTTACTGAAATACTAATTCTACTAATGAAATCATTCCATTTTCCTATTCGATATTCGTTTCTCATCATTGTAGGTCACCGTAGCAGCCCTTTCTGGGTTGTCACCCATCGTCAGCTAACATTACCCGAGTTGAGCAAAAGATGTAAATTATTTCCTCAGAATACAATTAAACCAGACATTTGCTCCCATGGGTTTTAGTAGGAAATCTCATAAATCAAATCTTTCATTTGTACATCGAAGGCATTTTACGAAACGTCTCACCATACAAAATGAATGGTTTCTTTCTATTATTTTTTGCTCACGAAAATACCTTCAATTTCCGATTAAAATACTAGGAGAGCCAATGATTGACTTAAAAATTACAACATTTATATTAAACTTAAATTAGTTTTTAAGAACTTAAAACATATCATCATCAGTTGATTGGTGAAAGAAAATAACAGAATTAATTGACAATTAGTTTTTTCAATAATTTTTTTAAAACATTATTTGAATTAAAAAGTAAAACGGTATCTTTATGTTTTAGATAAAATTGAAAACCAACAGTTTAAACAGTTAAACTTAAAGCAATGTAACTTTAGAGCAATTGTATCTGACATCTGGAAGTTGATTTTCTTTCTTATTTCTTTTTCTTCCGCTTGAAGTCGCCCAAAAAAGATGTGTGGTTTGGTGAGATACTCGGTTATAACATTGGCTACCGTCAAGTGAATTCGTCGCAAACCTACTCTTATAAGAAGATGGAGATACCGAACAGCAGCAGCTCCAATTACCAGTATGTCATGTCGGGACTCAGGAAGTTTACGCATTACGGCATCGTAGTTCAAGCTTTTAACCGCCACGGCAACGGACCGAACTCGCCCGAAGTAGTGACACAGACCTTAGAAGATGGTAAGAACCTCTTTTTATTTTATTTCTTTTTAGTTTCAAAGAAAAACAAAAATCACACTGACAGAAATAGCCTTTTACCTTTCCTGACTGATGAAATTTATTTGCAGATTTATTAATATAAAAATATATATATATTGTTTCGCTATTATGAATTTTATTATTTAAAAGCATATTGATCCCAAATAAATAATGAACTCCGAAAACGTAGGGAATTTGTACGGGGGGGGAGGGAAGAAAAGAACTAAAGAACTACTCACCCCTTGAGCTATGGAGGTAGTATTACCTCCAATGTCATAAGTCTAATTCTTTTCTACCTAAGTTTCAATATCAAATACTAAATAATCTGTCTGTCATATTAGATTAAAGAACTTTAAGATTACAGTTTTTAACGAACCTGTACATAAAGTATAAGGAAGGGCTTTTAAAAAAGTTCTGTCTATCCGTTGGCATCTCTACAGCCCAAACTGTAAGTAGTACAGACATGAGTGATGCCTTATTGGAAAGCTTATGACTTCGGGAAAGGTAGTTCCGGTCTGCTCCCTTCCTGTCTCACATGAATGGCCGAAAATTAAACATGTACGGGATCGCTATTGTTTCATGTACAATCTGAAACCAGTTTTATTTTTTCTTTGTTTGAAATTAAAATTAAGATAATGTGCTTGTATCCGTGATTGACAGATAGTTCTTTCCCCTTTTTATTCTTCTCTTGTTTGTAGACTGAAAATTTTCACTGATTTTGTTTTCTGTGTTGGGAAACTCCGTCTTCCCCCTGTGAGTTCCAGCAATCACGACATTTATTAAAACTAATCACTACAATAAAAATTTTATTTCTAAAGGCTTTTGCTTCATAAAGAAATAAAATCCTGCAATAATAAAAATTAAAAAAGCTTTTGAAAAAAATATTACGAATATTAAATTAGATAACTAAAAACTAATTGAAGACTGACATTTAACTTCTATAAATACGAAATTAAAGACGGATAATCACTTTTCATTGTAAAATAAGAGTGATAAACAAAACTTACGATAACAAGCATTGAAATGGGTTCACCTATCTTAAATGTTAAAAAGTGACGGGAATTGTAATTAGAATTAAAAGATGTCATGTGACAATGATTTTTTTCTTTTGTGTATGAATTTTGTGCATTTCGATTTTGCAAGTAATGTTTCAAGAAGACTTGGAGTTTCTTTGAAGAAACTAAATGATTGTAATTTTCAGATGTAAGTAGTTTGAATGAAGTTTTTTATGTTTAAATAATACAACATCATCTTTTTATTTCTTAATTCGCTTCTTTTTCACTAAGATCACTTTTAACAGAATTTTAATTTTCTGTGCTTTGACTGGGTTGTTAAGAATCGACAATACGATCTAGTAAGCCTAACCATTCCATTCCCTGTTGGCAAAGATCCAAAAATCAACCAATACGAATCAACCAAGAAGAAGGAATGCCAGACTGCTGACCAGACAAGATCTTCTTCTACCTTGCTACCCACCCCACACCACTGCAGATTGAAGTATGTCTCTCCCTTTAGATACGTATATAGAAGTTATCTAGAAACCATTTTAGAAACTTATCGACAACGATTAATATGTTGCGTTCTCTGCCATTTTTGAATTCCTCAAATATTAAAACTTACTATTTTGAGATTCGAAATCAGAACTGAAAGATATTTTGCATCAAACTCTCCATCAAGTTCCTTTTTAAAAATAACCAACTTAAAAATTTCTTAAAAATTTTGAAAACTTTTCGAAAAATTTACTAAAAGTTTTCAATACAGTCGTAAAAAAAGATCAGTTTTAAAAGCTAATTTAATGCCTAATAAACTCACCTAATTAATTAATAGGAAAGCAAACTTAAAATCACCTCCTCTCATTCCTTTTGAAGAAAATAAGGTGTTTCACACTTGTTTTTCAAACAGAAACTAGAATGAAAGCGAAAATCAAATCTTTAAACTAAAAGAGTGAATTTAAAGGACATTCAAATGTAAATTTTAACTTCGGTATGCGCTAGTTTGAACAAAGTATTTATAATTCAAAATATTTGTGAGCTCCTTGAAAGAAAGTGAGAGGAAAAATATGAGTGATGTTATTTGGTTCAATTAAGTAGAAGTTTGAGTCGCCCTCAAAGTCTAGATGAAAAGTCAGATACTACAACTATCTCAAACACTGTCATTATAAAATTTTATATTTATTTTTTTCCTTGCATCTGTCTATTTAATACTTATTTATTGACCATATTTTTATTATTTAGAAAAAAAAGCAACATGTTAAACATTACAATATATTATTTAAAATACTTTGCTGATATTTAGGTAAAAATTTGTAATTGCAATAAATAAGTTATAGAATTTAAATTGCAAATAGGAAAAAACATCCTTACAGCCTTGATATAAAATAATCTCTTCGTGCCACATTTTTCAGAGGTCAATAATTGTAGCGGCACAGACTGATATTGAGTCGAAACAATAAAGCATTTGTGGAATTAAAATAACCTGTTGTCATAAGACATTGTGCATTACTTAATCGCAACCGACGTTACTTAAAAGGCAGAAGTGGAAAAAAGAAAGAAAAAAAAACTTCTTTACTTCACTTGGATATTTATTTTTTTTTTTTTTTGCCATTTCGAAAGACGGAAATTGAAGATGAAACACTGACTAGCGATAATTAATAATCGAAGCCTGGAGCAATGAATAGATTTTTAGTATTACTAATTTAATGTTCGTTTTTTTTCAAAATATTTTGCGACATCCGTTTTTGTAATGCTTCGTTTATGTACGTAATAAACAGAAAAAAATCCAAACAGTAATTTTATTTCTATATGTTAATTTTAAGAATGTTGATTTTTTTTCCTTTGTTTTATGAGATTTATTCACTTTCAGACTTGAACCTTTCGAAGTTTATTTGGGTAATGAATTTATAAGTAATGACATCACAATAAACAATCTACTCGCACAAAAGTAAGGATTCACTGAGCTGTTTTCAGTATTTTTGGATACCGGGAATCCAGGACAGCTGTTTCGGGTTTTCTAACCATAGGATTCGCCCAGTATCTTACAGCTCAGTGATCTCAAGAAACATATAAACAAAACAAAATTGAACAAAACAAAGGCCTTTCATATTAAAAAGAACAATATTTAAATTACGAATAAAATGCACCAGTCATTTAATCCCCGCTAGCAAACGATCAGCTGAGAAAGGATTAAATTATAAATAAAGAATACATATTGAACATAAATTTAACCTGCGGAAATCATAAAGACATCGCTATAAAAAAAATTATAAAAAAAAATATTTTTTTTTTTAATTTACAAAAGGTATTCAGACATAATATCATAGATTTCTAGTTTGTTTTGTGCATGAGTTGAAGAGCAACAATAAATAAGTAAATAAATAAAAAGTCGACGCCCTCCTTCGCTCCCTTTGGATTGAATGAATCCACTTTTCCCAAAACTTACGCCCTTTGCACATTACACGATTTTGCCCGTGCGGGAAAACCCGCACGGTTTAAATCGTGGTCTGGACCCTTGCACATTAACACGATTTCCAATATAAAGTCAAAGTTGAATGCTTTTCTAAGCCTAACGTAAATCTCCGCTAGTTAAATCATGTCTAGACTTGTACTAGGGGTAGATTCCTTCGAAATTCTGTTTTTTTGTTTGTTTTTTTAAAGCAAACAAGCAGTTTCCTCTATTTCACGATGAGATATTGATAAACAAAAATACTGAGAAAACAGTACTAAAATTAGGAAAGGAATTATGAGAATCACAAAATTGAGATGTTTTATTTATACTTTTGGTAGTTTTGAAGTGAATGGCGAAACGAAAACAGACGAACTTGCTAAAATATATTTCTATAGAATTTAAATGGAATAGAATGGACTAAAAAAAAACAGAAAAAATGCTAAAATAATTCTAAATTGAATCTTACGAGATAAGAAATGTTTAAGAAGGAGAGAGACCTTAGAGGTGTGGGTGATAGATTAAATTAAATCTCAAATGATTGAAAAATGTAAAAAAATAAAGGAAAAATCTATTTACCTATTAAACTAGAAAAAAATCTATTCTATGTATTAATAAGTAGGTAATTTTAATAAACGTATTAATCGTTTAATGAATAGTTGTGCTAATTAGTATTCTGGATATTCCCTCTAGGGGCTACTTAAGCTATTCGATCAGATTTGTGCCGAAGTAATTAAATAAGCTTCACTAATCTGTTTTCATCTCTAAATCGTTTTAATGAAGTTCGGAATTTCTCATTTTACCAAAACTCTTTCATCTTAAAGCTTATGTCTTGAGCTGTTCCTTTGTAGAAACACTTATTCAAATGCTTACGAGATTTACGTATTTCTTTAACATTCAAAGTAAGTAAAAAAAAATCACACCAAACCTTTAATAGGTTTTTTTTTTTTTTTTTTTTTTAATAAAAAAATAATTTAGAATAAAATAATTTTTCAGTGTAATGTAATTTTAAAACAAAATTCGGAAATACAGCATTTTTCAAAAACTGGATTAAAATACAGTGAGTATAAAGAAACTCCTTGTACTAGTATGGAATTGAAGTTTTTTAATTTTTTAGAAATTAACTATAGTCTAAAGCGACCAATGTAAAGCCCTTCCAAGGGGCCAAAGTTTGAGACCAGTAGGCCTATATTGACTTCCTATAATTTTCGGCGACTTTTGGTCAATAACAATTAACAATTGACTATGTAATAATATTAATGATACATATATATAAAAAATATATAATTTTTCCAAATTCATTGTAATATGCAGGATGGGCATAAAAGAATGCTGTGGTTTCAAAGACCTGTAATTTGTGTCCGGTTTCGAATTGTATTGCACGCGTAACGTCGACGTGCAAGTTGTTCAAGTATCTCTTTAGGCCCGCTTAGTGTCGTCGACTCCGAAAATGGCGACCAGAAGGAAAAGTGATTCTGCGTGCTTCGATTTGAAGTGGAAATCAGACATGACAGTACCTACTACCATTTGCATGTGTGCCGGGTCACGAAAGGTGACGCACATCAAACTTCGAAAACTTTATTTCCAATTGAGAAATGTCACGACAGTATATATATTAAGCAATACAGAAATATATTTTTTTCAAACTCCACCATTCTTTTATGCCCATTCTGTATATTACCTGAGAGATATTGGAGATATCAAACTATCCAATGGAAGAAAACATTTTTAAAGAACTATCGCAGTGCAAAACTCTGACTGTTTTTAAATATTTAAATTTACTAAATCTGTGCTGCTGTGAAATACCTAAAATCGCTTTTGCTAATCGAAATATCTAACATTCCAACTGATTTACAACTAAAGAAATTTTTCAGTTTCTTAATGAGAACTTTTGGTATTTCTCGTTTTAGTTATTAATGTTTTCGTGGAAAGTTATAAATAATTATTATTGTTAAATACCGGTAACTCTGTCGCGCTTACGATAAACGCATCAACTAAGGTTTTTGGCGAAAATTGAGTTATATATGTATTTGAAATCAGGAAAACGAGATCTACAACTTTCTCAAAGTGAAATTGCATGATTTGTTTTGGAACAACTTTCATGTTGGTATCTCTTGTAGCTCCGGAGATACAAGCAATGTAAAAATAAAAACTCTAAACGTGTTTTTCTTGAAAAGCGTCAAAACTTAGTTAGTGCGTTTATCGTAAGCGCGGCAGAACACTTTGGTCTTCACACTTAATAGAAAGGCTTTGAGAAACTACTTTCTGATATTTAAATTCTTTTTTTACAAAATTTATTTTTCCGAGCTGTCTTTCGTATCGTTTCATTTTTTAGATCCTTATTTGTGCTTTGTTTTCTTGTTTTTTTTTTCTTTTATACAAAGTCATTCTAAATAACTATCTCTATCTGCAAAACATAAATTCATAACGAATTTCAAAATTATTCAAAATCGAAGAATTTGTCAAATTTCATTTTCCAATAAAAGGAGTCCTTCTCTCTTTTTCAACAGGTATTAGTACAGAATAGCTACTTCTATTGCTGTCTTTAAATATCCTCTATCTTTAATATCGTATATCAGAAGATGTATATATTATTTTTAAAAAGTAATAATTTTGAATCTAAGAATTTAAGTGAATATCATCATTATCTTTAATACGTTAAAAATTGCTTTTATCATTTGTGTTGAAACAAATATACATAGCTATACAAATGTTTGCAAAATTTAGCTAAAAGGAAGAACAAATAACCATAAATTACACTTCTCTTATTCCTGCAGACAACATGGAAATGTTGAAACATGGGAGAATGCCTCTTTATGATGTTTACTTTGATAAAACAGTCCCTACTTTCAAGTGGAACTTAGGCTTTATATGTTAATCTTTATAAATTAAATTGTCAATTTCTTACATAAAATAAGAAACTTAAATATGATCGAGAATTAATATAAATTCAAACTCCTCGAATCTGAATTTTTATTTAGAGTTTTCTGACAGCTTAGTCGCAAACAGCGGATAAACAAACAGAATTCAAGTGATAGGAAGCTTCTAGAATTCAAATTAGATGATTTTTGTCGTCGAAATTGAATGTTAAAAGCTACAAGTGACAAGAACTTGAAAGGGATAAATGATGGATATTTTTCTGAGGCTACTTCAGAAGAGATGCTTTTTCATTCGTTCCTTTAGCTGCAAAATTAAATATTTTAATTATTTCATTTAGCAAAGTTTTTCAAATAGAATTCCTATTACAATGTTGGAAGAAGAAAATTAGATACTCCTTGTTCTTCAAACGGATACATTTATATCCATTTTTATTATTAGCAGTTTGAATTTTTAAAAAAAGGAACATTACCAAACATATAACAGCTTTTAACGCTTACACTGCCATCAGTCTGGAAGCATCTAAACAATTCAAGAATAACAGAATAATAAAAAATTGAATTTAAGAACAAAAGTTACTTTTGCATCTAATACAATCAGTTCTCGAAGAGTTTATATCAGAATAAAGCCCATGTTTCATTACAAATTGAACCATTCAGTTATTCGAGAGTTTTAATTATTTATTCTTTGGATTGAGAATCTAACTTATTCAAATATTCTGTGATTCCTCGAATTACTGTTATTCCAATTATATTTAGATCTATGAATGGATCTGTGATAAAACTCATGAGAAGAATGTCTTGAAGAATCTGCTTCGATAGTTTCTTTGTAAGTTCCTTTCGTCTTTAATATTGACTTAGTTCATCCCTATCTCTTTTTATCAGTCATTGTCATAAATTTCCAAACGTAGTTTATTAATAGTCTGACATTGCTTTTTCTTAGATCAGTTCTCGTTTAGTTAAAAGTAAGAATAAATGCCCATTATTTATCAGTGGATTATAGCTTTGTGGCTTAAGCCTATTTTCTATTTAAGAATTTCTTAGTTTTTAACCAAAAACTAAGTGTTCCAGATATTAATATTGCACGTGATTTTTAGCATTTCTGAAACCAGCTTGGGATAATCTAATCTGTTGGCTTGCATGAAAAAGCTCCTTCAACATTGACTTTAGAATTTGATTTTTCTTTGAAAATATAAAACATTGAGATACAGCTACAGAAAAAAAAGGAATGAGCGAAAAATATATTCTTCATGGATATCAATAGTTAACGCTACATAAGCAGCAGAGTAATATGGCCGCTTTAAACGCTCTTGAAAACTTGCCTGAAACCGTCAAGTGGCTCGGAAATCTCCCACTTGCCCAAAAAAATGGCCACTTGCTGTAAATACGACAAGCTTAATTTCAGTCAGATAAAAAAGCAAGTCGACACCAGCGCCCTTGGCGGCGAGAAAAAATGCTTAAAACTACGACAGTATTAGGTTCACACTGGAATCTGGATATTCTTTGTTCGTGATTTCAATCTCCAGCTTCATTCCCCACATTCTCTTCCTCCGTGATCTTTTTTCGTTTTCCTTGAACTCTGCTGTGAAATGAGTTGAGAATTATTAGCAAAACGAAGCTGCAAAAAAAACTTGGTTGTCGTTTCGGCAGTTTTAATCACGATCTAAACGAGAGCAAAAGACGATTTGCCGCTCGGACGTGAAAAGCGTCGGCAATTTCCCCAAGCTGCAACTGACAAATTGCAAATTTTCGAGCTCATTGGAGACAAGGTTTCGAGAGCGTAAAAAGCAGTCGTAAGGATTTGAATACATTGTAACGAGGGAAGACTCTAACCATCATGCTTGATTACATCTAAACTATTCACATATTTTTCTATTTCCAAAAACGATGTTAATAAATTATAAGAAAAAAGTTTAGATAAAAAAGAATTGAAGAAATCATTGTGTCAGTCAAAGGAGAGAGGATTATTTGGATTAACTAATCTTTTCTCTATCAAAGCCTCCTAATTATGAAATTCAGTATAATTAGCGAAATAAAGCTATTTATTTTAACTTTAACTTAATCTAAAATAAATATTAGTTTATGGTAATATGTTTTTTATTATTATTTTAAATGTGTGCGATATTTTTTATTTGTCGTTCGATTTTTAATTTAAATTACCAATTAAAATTCTTATTTAATATTTCTATTTACTTCTCTATTGTTTTTTATTTTTTTTAATTATAAAAAGCTTCATTATGTAAATTAACTGAATAAAGACTCCTTTACATTGAAGTTATAAACAAATCAAATTTAATTTATTCAAAGAATTTATAAATAGTTGGTCATTAAGAGTTTTGTTTTTTTTTAATTCTGCATAATTATTGCTGTTAATTAATTTTCTAATTTTGTCCAGTAGGAGTTATTTATTCTGCTTTGCCCAATTTAGCCTCCCATTAATTAAATAAGCTTACATAATCGGTTATTATGCAATCGCTTTTAATCACAGTTGTTTTAATTAACCTTCGGAGCCATTTTTTGCTAATTTATGATTTCGTAAAGTTGAAGTGAGGTGCGAGTGTTTTTCTCTTGTCTTTTTTTCTTATTCCAATCCTTTCACCTGTTTCTCACTTTCATGTCGCAATGAGTTGTCAGTCCGATCCATGCCCCAGTGTTTACTGAGCCTCGCAGCCGGCGCTTGTCAGAGCGAGATGGGGCCGACAGCAGCGGCGGCACTTTGTGCTGAAACCACACATTGATTTCGTTGATCCGGGGAAGTTCCGTGATGACAGCTGTTCGCCGATTACGTGGTTGGAATGGAAGTCACTCGTCACGAACATGGCTTCGCGCACAAAAGCAGGATGCAATTAAAATGGCGGCGGGAACTACGTGAAGAGAGAGTGGTGCGGTTGGATGGTACTTAGAGACCACAGGATTTACATCGCTGTCGACGGAATGTAAAACTTTCTTTTTCACTTGGAATCACAGGGTTTGGCTATCCAAAGTTTGACTTGCTTCAGGGCTGACTAAATTTCATAGGATTAAGTGAAATTCATAGCGATTTATTAAAGTAGAAATGAACAAATTAACTCAACATCCAACTTAATGGTAATGAGTCCGAGTTGTAGCGAAACCAACTAAATTAATAAATAGTTTCATATGATGTTGGATTTATCCTAAAAATAAAAGTTCGGTTTCCAGCTTATTTCAGCTTTTTTTGGACTTTCTTTAATATTCTTAACAATTAAAATCACAAATCAAACATAACGGTTAAATCTCAGATAGAAATTTATAGAAAGGAAAATTCTCTCAAGGGAAAACAGCAAATAACAAAATTAGTTTTAACTACTCAAACTGGAAACTTCTTTTCAAGTGTATTATTCAATCAAACCGTTTTTTAATAAAACTAAATTGTTAAGTAAATTGGAAACTCTAAAGTGTTTTAACAATGGAAACAGAAACATTTTTTAGTGAAAAATCTTCTACACCGTGTCTTCTAGTTACACGACCGAATGGATGAACGAACGTAATGGATTAAGTTATACAAATGTATGTTTTCCTAATAATATTTTTATTAATGATATAACCACAAAAAAGCCTCTAACATGTAATTTCATGTCCTAACTGAGAATTCTGTATAGTGAAGGGCATTCTCCGGTACGAAGGATCATGGAAAAACTCTGGAGTAAATACTACGCAAGGACCCAAGAACCAAGCTTAGGGTTGGGACTTCTCCTTCGCGTCACACACACACAGTGGAATGGATGCACCCACAGGTTTCGCGGGTATTACATCGTAGAGTTACTATAAATAGCTATCATGTGTGTGAAGAACAAGTTCCAGGATGTGGTTTGTTTTGACGTAGCTGGCTTGCAAAGTAAACAGGCAGCATTCGGACGTGAGTAATTTTCCTTTATGACTTTAAACTGGACCATTCTGCTGCAGTTGAACCATTAACAAAGCGTTCGGGGAGAACACAGCCAACGAACGAACCAAACGGCAATGGTTTGCATAGTTTCGAAGCGGAGATACGAATCTGCAAAACGAAGCACGAGGTTACTGAGCTGTTTAGTTTCTGACAATGTTCTGCTAAGTATGGTTGAAGCTGACACCCGTAAAACATGTCATGAGATAGCGTCAGAGGTAGTTGCCCATCACACAACAGTTCGGCGTCTAGTTTCACTGAGTAAGATCAAAAAGCTGATCACTATGGGAGTTGACAACCGCCAACAATATTAGGCGTTTGGAAGTCTGTACGTCACTCCTTGCTCCCTTGATTAGGAACCTCTACTGCACCGAATCGTTACCTCGACGAAAAGCGGATCCTGTATGATAATCGGAAACCGTCTTCACAATGGTTAATCAAGGGACAGCCTGCATTCCAAACCACACCAAGAAGATGATGCTCCTTGTGTGGTCTACAGCCTGGATAATTCATCGGAATTTCTTGCGAAGAGGCCAAACCATCACTGCAAAACGTTATTGTGTTGAACTACGGTAGATGCATCGGAAGTTGCTGGAGAAACAACCGGCTTTGATCAACATACATGGTTTTCTTCTGTTGCAGGACAACGCCCGCCCTCATATCGCACAAAGAATGATGCTGACACTAAGTGAGTTGGGCTATGAAGCACTGCCTCATCCTGTCTGTTCCCCGGACTTGTCGCGTACAGACTATCATTTGTTTCGTCTCCTGGATTATTTCCTGTCTGGAAAATGGTTCAGGGCACCGAGGTTCAACATGCGGTTGATGACTTCTTCGGCCACAAGATTTTCTTCGTTCCGGAATCATAGCCTTGCCGGACAGATGACAACTATGTATTGAGATAGAGAGACAGATTATTTCGATTAGGTAAGATGTCTACTTTCAGTTATCACTATCCAAGTGTGATGGTCATTTTCCGGACATTTCATTCACACCAACCCAATATAATCCACGAGACAGTTAATTGTTAAGTCTTATTTCATTAAATTTCCAATAAAGAAAACATTAAAAGATTGTAAGAACCAATTCAAATGGCTAAAACAACATTTCTTTTTAACTAAGATACCTCAATCAAAGAAAACAACAAGACACTAAGCACTTGAAGCCTACTTTCTTTTAAATGTTGTCATTTATTTTTATTTGTTTTTAATATCATGAAAATAATAAAAACAAAACAGTTCCTTCTATTTGCAAATATCTGTAGAATACAAACAGATTCTTCAATTTGTTTCGTTTTCTGAAAATTCATCCGCCAGGAATTTTCATCGTAAATCTAATTAATTTTTAATCAAATTGAAGCATGAGCACGAGGATTAGTAAGCGGGTTAATATGCACTGTTAGGCATCGGTAGAAATTCATTAGGAAATTGGTAGAAATCTACTGGAATTGTTATCATCTTCCTGAGCAACTTTCTCGTCAGGCATCTACACGAAAAAATCACAAATACAGAAGTTAGATTATCTGTTGCCTTTAAATAAGAATGGTTTCATATCCTAGGTTCAAAAGTTATTCAAGAGGGCACATAGGCAATACATTGACACATTGATTGATTTTATGATCTTGACTTTTCTAGGAAATTAGGCTGAAAAAAGCAATAATGTTGGGCAATTTGCTAGTAAAATTATAGAAGTGAAGCATTATAATATGCGAGTATTGCTTTAAAGAGCACTTGTGACGAAATAGCGTAATATTTCTGTTGCACAATCACATAACGTTCGGTTGTGGGATCATAAAGTTTAGACAATAATAAGCCAGTTGTGTTTTGAAAATTGCGAAACGTTATGACAACACTTTGATAGTAAATTTTAACTTTCACTAAAGAACACTTGGCTAACAAAAGCCATTAGTTTAAATACTTGAGTAGAAAGCAGTAATAAACAAAGAAATAAAGAAGTGGTAAAATCAGCTGACGAAACTGATGCTATTCAGTGGTTACTGAATAACCCGTATTTCAAACAACCTTACAAGAGCAGAAGGGTTGAAATTTAAATCTTTAAGGCCAAGCATCAAAAGCCTTGAAATGACGTAAAAATGGAAATTAATAGTTTCATAACAATCTCCTTTTCTATTCATTGGCAATTTCAGAAATAAATATTTATCATTTTAGGGTGTTCATTTTAGTGTGTTCTAAATTAAGTATTATAGTAAATCAAGGTATGTCATAATTTAGCTCAAGTAAATAGTAAATACCTTTAAAAATACAATTCAAATAGGATATAAGAATTGAAATAATAGCAGCATTAAAATAATTTAACAATAGCCAGGCATGAAATATGATTGATTAATATATTCAATAGAATTAAGTTTCATATGAGTAATATTTATATACATAAGGTTCTGCGATTTATAGAGCTTTGGACTTACGAACAGTTTGAATTGCCACGAACATCCGAAGTTGTAGCGCTTGCTGCAGAGATACTGTTCTGTAGAGCATAAAAATCGGTTATGGTTGTCAATTAGAGTGGCCTCCACGATCACCCGACCTGATTCCAATGGATTTCTTTCTCTGAAAGAGATAGTGTACACAGTGGAAGCGACGACTTCCAAAATCTGCGACGTGGAATAGTTACTGCCTGTGCAAGCTTGGCATCCACAAACGTGGCGAACGTGCAACGGGAAGTTCTTTCCGGCATACAAATGTGTTCTGCAGTAGACTGTGGACATAGTGAACATGCTCTACGTTAAACTGGAGGTTATGTACAGATGCTTTTGCATTAAATGACAGTCAGAAAACTTAGGTCTCCATCCTTTTATTTGCACGATTCCTTTCTGTAAAATGTCATTTCCTACTAATTCGGTGGTGCTCCACAACTTTCTTATTTATTTTTTTTCCGTATCTCTCATAGTTTCCGATGTAGGGTTACTAATTTTCACATTTTTCCATAAGTCAACTGATAGGCATGATCGCTTTCTTTTACCAGTACCTAACTTTCCTAATTCTAGCTAGCTGCTTTCAAAAGGTATTTGGGTACTTAGGGCTTTCCCGAGCACCCTATGTGTATATATATAATTATATTATAAATATTTAAATATTTATATCATAATTTTGACATATCCCGTGAGTATATATATCGAATAGAGCAATTAATCTGTGAATTGATCATCTTGTGTCTTTACTTTCCTCCATTCCAAACATTCTTTCGTTATTGAATCTAAGGCTGAAATTGTTCATCCATGGCTATTATTTTTATTTCAGCTCATCTTCAGAACATCTTCTGGACTCGATACAATGGGAAGTTGAAATTGTGATCATTTCTGTAGCAATAAAACTGCTCTTTACTAGAAAATAAGAAGCTATCCATTTTATTTAAACGGTTTGACATATAAATCAGGGAAATGTCTTCATTTTACCTAGCCCTAGGCACTGCCTAATTACAATTTAATTGCCCATTTCAGTTCTTCTAGACCCTTCTGGAACATCAGTGTCCACAGTAGGTGTTTTGAAATAGATTTTTTTCGTTTTCTTACCGACCATTTCACGGGAAACCACAAGAGGTCGTTTGGAAAGGATTTTGCTGTTATTGCCGACTCATTTGGAATTCAGATTTTAAAAGAGAATAAACCTAAGCAGATTCCATCGGCTTTTCAGTCAACGGAGAACAGTGTCCGCCGGCCACAGAACAGCCAGGTTCTCTTTCGATTTCTAAGTATCAGACTTATTACAGAGGCTTCGAAATGCATTAAAACGTAATACTACAGGGTGATTTGAAAGTTCATAGTCTTAATTTTTTTATTTCACAACAACGAAAAAACAATAACTTTCCAATGATGTCAATCTTTATATCTTAAAAAAAAGAAGATACAAAGATTTACATTACTGGAAAGTTAGATAAGAAAGAAGATATTTACAAGAAGTATCTGCAATAAAAAACATTACTTCTCCATCAAAATATATTTCAAAAATATATTCATTTCAGCGAGTTTTTTTTTTTTTTTTTTAATTTATTTATTTATTGCAAATTTAAACATTACAGTCCTACTAGGTAAACTCACGTACCTGTGATGTAGGTGCTGAGAGTAGTTAAGTATGATAAATAATAAAGAAAATATTAAGTAAAAATATTACAAAAAAAAATATTTTGTAAAAATATTAAAAAAAAATATTTTGTAAAAATATTACAAAAAAAAATAAGAACAGTACATAATTAGAGTGAATTAAAATATTATATAAAAATAACAAGAGCAACATGAACAAGATATAAAATAAAACAAGATGTAAAGATATAGTTTCTTTAGCTTTTTCATTTATATGTTCCAAATTATTTTTTCGTTGATTATTTTTTCTATTAGAAGACTTTTTAATTTTCCGATATTTTTTACATTATACATCTCAGGATCTAACTGGCTGAACAGTTTCGTTAAAATCCTGTTATTGTTTCTAAGGCCGTAATCATTTTTTGGATTTTCATACTTTAATATATTCTGTAGCTTGCTACGAGTATTTGTTATGTTAGGAACTGTCTTTATTTTATTATTTACAATATAAAAGTTTTTTAGTAATAGTGTATAGGTAATTTTTTGTTTTGGTAATAAAATGTTGTGTTTGATTCTTAATTGACGTTTCTGATGTTCGTTTAGAGTATTATATTTTGAAAAGATTAAATTAAATATTTTCTTTAAAAGCACTTTTCGAAACACTTATTTCCTTTTTCAAGCTTCTTAACAGTTGAAACAATTACAGATGTTACTTATCATCCTTATCATAGCTACAAATAACAACCATAACAATATAAAACTTCAAATAAAGCTTATATTACCTTTCATTTATATAACTAATTCTTCAATTTTACCCTCATTGTTTTTAATTTACACTCTATATTGTGAAAAATCGTATTCTTCAAAATTCACATTTTTCCGTTTCTTATTTCTATTTGCCGTATCTCTTGCTGACTTCATTATTACGTTATTAATTTCTATCCATTCATTCCGATTAAGATTTTGATCTTCAGTATTCCTTAATAATATGGAGTATAAATTAATAATAAGGAGGGTAAATTGAAGAATTGATAAATTATAAATGAAAGTTAATATAAGCTTTATTTGAAGTTTTGAATTGTTATTATATTTTGTTTGTAACTATGTCCAGGATGATAAGTAATATTTGTAGTTGTTTCAACTGTTAAGAAGCTTGAAAAACGAAAGAAGAATCGCTTTCCGAAAATTCGCTGAAATAAATATATTTTGATGAAGAATGTATGATGTATTATAATATGAAAAGTAGAAGTGATGTCAGGAAGAGGTATTGTCCTAAGATGCATCTGAAATAGTTTAAAACCTTACTTAAATGTAGTACTGCTTATTTTTCTTTGTTTTTTTTTTTTAAATTGTGAAGATCATAAATAATAAATTATAATATCTGCAGAATGTATTATCTTCAAATTGTTGGATAGCATTACACAACGAAAATTAATTATACATAATGCAAATATCAATCTCACAGATAAGGGCATCCACCAGCGCCTCTAGAAACAGAATCAATAACGCTTAGGCAAAGAATATATATGTTCACTTTGCTGGAGGCTGAATAATAAGTTTTCCTATGCTTGCGTAGTCCTAGTAACGTAACTTACAGTTCAGTTCATGAAAGAAGAGCATTTGATGACGTAATTTCCTTATAGATTGATGTTTCCAGAACGTAACAGCGCCATCTACTGCTCAAATCCGTAACTAAATCTTACAAACATTATGAAAACATTCTGGTTTTTGTATTTTCTACAGTTACGAATACATAATAATAATTAAAAGTGAAAGAATTACAAACGTTCCACGCTATTCCCTTGCTTGGCTGTGCAAAGTTTGTCCTTTCTTGGTCATGCTTATGCGATCACAAAACGACCCCATCTTGTACTAACTGCTCGGAGTTCAAGTTGATGACGTCATGACTGGTGACGTTTGTTACAAAAAAATCGATCGCTACGTAATGACCATATATGGCAAACCCTTCTTTTTTGAAAACTACTATAGGTTTGCCTTAAAATTAGGTTTAAGTTAATACAGCTGCAAATTGAACAAGAGTTATATTCTTTTGTTACCATAACCACTGCGACACGATACCGTATTAAAATATTAATATATAATGTTTTAATACAAGTCCGCTGGATTTTTGGGATGATCGTGTTCGATTCTTCAAGAAATGAGATGATATGCAATTCCCAAGCACAATAATCTTTTGAATTGCTTTAATTTTGTTTATATCCTATTCTATGAAGATATCATTGTAATTGTTTGAATGTAGCTCGTGATATACTGATGATGATGGTGACAATTCTCACTTCTTTTTCTTGTAGTATTCAGTTTGTGAGTGATATAACAGGTGTTTTCTCCATTTATCTTTCTTCTGCTGTCACCTGGAATATCGATGCCGTTAGTTTCTTTCTTAAATTAGAATAATATTAAGTGTTTTACGCGGGAGATGGCGATCCATTTGGGGTTTTATAATTGTTTTTTTATCTTTTTCAACAATTAACTTGGTTTAATTAACTACCACTTTTTGACGTTCCGGTGTCATAATCATGGACGTCATTTTGGCATTCCGTTTCTTGGTTAAGCTAGATTTAGTGATCTTGGTTTATCCACTGGTGGTGTGGTCATAGTTTCTTCTCTTTCATTTATTTTCATTGGTTGTGTAAGGTAGCGCACTGCTGATACTAATGATGGTGGTTTTTTTTTGTTTTGTTTTTTTCTATGCGCCAATAAATAAAGAACAAGATGTAAAATCTAATAAAAGATTTACTGTAATTAATAATTACAAATATGTTTATACAAATAATTGCTTCAATATGAAACAATGATAAGGAAGGCTCTCAATAATTGTTCCTTTAAAAGAATAGTAAGTTACTTCAATCTGGGAAACAGCTGGGTTGGAATACTTCTTCGTTTTCCGTTTCACAACTTCAAAGTTTCTTAAAATATCTATTCGATATTTTCCCACAAATAATAATCAAATACTTTAATATCTAGTGAATGGCTTTTTCACCTTACCTGAATGCTATTTCGCATGAACAGTTAATAAATTAAATTAATAATTCACTTGAAGATGATTCACTAATTTCCAACTATTATTTTTCCTTTGCACTAATTATATATTCACTCAACTTAATTTGGCAAACCACACTTCCAAAATCTTGACACACACTAATTTGATTATTCTAATCAATTAATAAATCGCAGCACTAATTATATCACTGAAATATCTAATAGTTATTTGAAATATAATGTATCTCGCGTTTTAGATATTCCTTAATCACTCGCGTTCCACTTCTACGATGAATCCAGCAAAATAAAATCAATTATAAATTCTACTTACAGTCTGCCGCCGAATGGCTTCTCACCTCGGTGAAAAACTGCGATGATACAATGGCTTTTCATCCTAGGTGAAATTATAGTTGATTAACTTCTGCGGTGTCTTCTCGCAATCCAATGGCGACGCACTCGTGATTGATTTTCTTTGCCGTTCAAACTTAGCGGGAGATCTGCTCCTCCCAGCATGCACTTCGCAATTCGGGTGACGCAAATGCTTCTTTTCGGCTGCTCGAACTCAACGGTGAATTTTCCTTCTGGGTTCTCATTAAACGAATAATTCTGCTTGAGATATTTTATCACAGGGATTTTGTGAATATCTTACTAATTATCAGTTCTATAATGACACTTAATTTGCTTCGTTTAATTTCGCTCAAAGTTCTATATAATTTGGTTTCACCCTTCGTCCTGGTTACGTGGAGACAATTCGGCTTCTTCGGAATTCTTCTTTGAATCCGCCACTAATATTTCCAGGAATGTAATTCTTCTATCCAATAACTAGTAGAATCAGTCTTTTAACTTTAGAGACGCACAATTCTTTTGAATAAATAATTCTTACTTTCCAATCGGGTGCTCTGTCCCTTTCTTTCCTTGAACTCGTCTTATTTGTGTAGAACGCAGTTCTTTCGTACTCTAAGGTTTTTCACGTAGACGCTTTTTCGTAATCCAATACTATGGTAGTCCATCATTACTGGGTTAATTCGCCACTCTGTGTCCGTGCGTGTGTTACTTGTGGCATCATCAGCGCATCTACTGTCTCCTGACATCTAGCCTTGTCCCCAGGTTTTTACTTCCACTCAGTCTGGAGTGCAGACATCTACAGCTACTGACGTCGATCGCTGATGTCTCTTACTTACTACTCCCGACTACACAGAGTCAGCTGTTTATAGCGTCTCATGACGCAATACACTTCTCACATGCAAATTTTTCTTTGCATGCATTTAAATAATAATAACTTTAAAATAAAAGTTTCAAGCAATTATTAACAATACTTAAATTAATTTTAGTTAAAATTTATTTAACTAAAATTCCGTAGAATTCTCCTACAGGTTGTTGTATAAGTTCTGACTTGGAACATTGCTATTCACAGATCTTGTTCTTGTGCTGCAGAAATCAGTGCTTCGTTTCTTTTTGGTTTTTTTTCATCTTAGAAAACCATATTCTATCACCAAGATATCTCCCAATGAAAAAGAAGAGAAAAGGTCCAGCTTGTAAATAAAAGCTACAATATAGAGAACTTGCATGAACATGTTAATTGTTGGTGTCCAGGACTCTATTAACAGTAGATGACATAAATATCGCACTTGTTTTTGAAGAATAGCTCTATTGATACTAAAAGGAAGTTAATCAGTGTATCGCTGAATAGATTAAAAGTAATTCCAATGATAACAGAAATTATTACGCCATCAATTTTCCACATCTTCTAATCTCGTTCCAGAGTTGATGGCAATATTCTAATTTATGTTGTTCTATTGGACCGATGTCCGACGGAACGCAGACATCAATTAATTAGGCTAGGTTGATGGAGAAATTGGTGGTCAATTAAATTTGATCAATTTTGACAAAAGTCATGACATCAATTTGCGCGGGAAATAATCTCCAAAATTTGTCTTATTCCAGTCACTATCTACAACTATCTAGTAACTAGCCGGTACCGTAGGTTCGCTCCGGAACCCTTGCAAATTGAGAAAAAGTCAAAATTTGACCCTTTAAAAGACAGCGACATCTTGGAAACCAAAAAATTTTTTTTCGAAAGATTTTTGAGCATTTTGTTTGTCTTAAAAAGATCTACATTTTATCCATTTGCATGACCAATCTATCTCTTATAGTTTGGTCACAAAATTGGAAAAACTTAAGTCTTATGACAGACGGAATAACGTTTTTATAATTTATAATGTGTAAATCACTTTTCTTTGTAGGAATCTAGTAAAACTACTTCACCAAGCTGTTACGTTACCTCATTTGCCATTATTTCGTAATGGTGTAGTGTCATTAGTTTTCCTTCTCAGATGATATCATATTCCTTCATCATATTCCTTATGAAGCTTTTTATTAACTGATCTTCAATAATAGAAAAACTAGTTTCCTGAAACGGTGTGATAAACTCTTTTTTAATTTATAAATAAATCCAGAAGGTTACCAGTTTTGTTACTAGGTAAAAGCTCAAATATGCAACTGAGCTTACTTATCATTAGTATTAACGTTAGAAAATTTTTCAGTCTAGATAATTCTCTTGACGCAAAGACAATCATTTGGACATTTTTTAGTAGAACGAAATTTCTCGATTGAAACGGGATTTTCAATAATCTTGAGATTCCTTAATATCAATTAAAGCTTTATCAAGTTATTCCTTTTTGAATTATAAATAGTGACAGATGTAGGCAAAATAATCATATTCCTAAATAGACCCATTAATACATGGGTTTTAATAAATATTAAGAAATAATTTTAGTGATGCACGTTCAAACAGACAGACAGACAGACAAGAAATCTAAAAGTTGAATTGAGATTTCAGATTCTTAGTCAATTATTATATTATTATTATACTGATATTTTTTTTTCTTTTAAGTGAGATACAGTAGATTTATTGCATTAATCTCTACAAAACAGAAAAATTGAAATAGTTAAGAAAGTCATAATCAAGTTTTACGATCCGAACTTTTGTCTGCTTAAGACTTGTTTAACTTTTGCATTTTTAAACCCCTATTAGCATCTGTTTACTGGCAAAATAATTCCGCTGCTGAATCTTGATTCTACGTGAATGAATATTTGCATTTCACTGCATTTAAATTATCTAAAAATGAAACCATTTATTGGAAAACCTCAGTGTTAGAGCTAAACATAATTCATTTCTATTAATAAGAGAAATTACAGTTGTTAATTATTCATACTTCCTGGGATTTAGTGTCTATTTGAGTTCATTTTGGAACAGTTTTAATAAATAAATATCTTTCGGAAATCGTTAGAAACGACATTGCAGAATAGCTTACTAACTATTTAAATATTATACACAATGATTAAATGTTGATGTATTCAAAAGATGACGTAAAATGATAGTCTGAAGTAAGATTGGTGTATTCTGTTGCGTGATATTTATTAAACTATCAATTAATTCTAATGAAAACAATTCTCAATAATAAATCATAAAAAAAAGTAGCGCGTTTGAACCAATTTCATTGCTTATGCGTTGTTACTTCTTATTAATCCGTAGATTAACAAATTGTATTTCTAAATCGTAGAAGATTGTATAATTCTTCGTGTTTCTTTTAAGATTGTCTTATACTCAAATTGTTATATTTTTCTTTTTGAAAGCCGTTTTTTGTCGTCTAACGAAAAATTCAATGGCCTTTCTCAAGCAACTACTTGGATTTTAAATTCATTTCACGCAGATGCGACTTTCTTTACTTAATTGAGAAAGAGAAAAAGAGAAGAGATTCTAAGAAGATTTAATAAAATATCGGTGTATTGAATTCCTTTATGTTATTCTCTTATTTTAGCTTCAAATGGATAGAAGTCAGTTATTAATCCTCCTAACTTATTGCGAATAGAACAAAGCCTCAAACAGCTGATAAATGAATAACTAAATTGTTACTTCCAGAAATTGCGAAATTTCTTGATGTACATAGTAATAATAATTAGAGAGTATTACATTCATAGGAAATCTGTCGTTTTGTTGACTAAAGAATAACAAGTTTTCCTGACCCTACATCTTCGAAAATAGAACTTAGCCAACATCAAGCGTAACGATTTTAAAACCCACTTTTCCAAGACATTATTCTAAATAAAATACTTCAAGGCGCGATAGATGTAACATCTTAGAAAAGTACAAGAATATAGGGACTACAAGTTCAAATGAAAAACACCTCCAACAAAACTTCAAAAGAAATTTTTCAGTACAACATCTTTAGATGATCGAAGGTAATTCTGAAAAGAAAGATTTTTAAATTTGAAGATTAGTTTAATTTCAAACTACTATATTAAATTATTGTCATACAAAATAATGCCTCACATACACACACACACAAAATCCTCTTATTTTAGTTTTAGATATATTCGGGGATTTATATTAATTAATAAAATCCTAATGGTGTACGTCCATTTGATTTTCTGTGATGCATGAATTCCATTCCCAAGGGAGTAGAAAAAGTTGGGAAAAGCTACTGATAGTCATCTACCGTTTGCGTACGACTACTTCTCAAACTGAAATCTGGGAACTGTCGAGAGCTCATTGAACTGTTTCTTAAAAATTAATCAGAAATTCCAGGAGAAAAATAGAAATGGAAAGAAATTTTGAAAAAATTAAAATTACCCAAATTTTTTATTTGAACGCTACAAAGCAGCGCCAATCACTGTAGGACTTTCAGCCATTTTTATTTCTGAATTTAAAATGAGGATGAAGAGATCGTTACAATGGCGCAGTCAATGATAAACTGTTGAAAGGTGACAAGAACGAAGATTGACGGCGCCGAGTCTGTCATGAATTAACTGTCGGAGATTATTCGTTTCTTAATAATTCCAAAACAAGTTCATTATTTTTTTTTAGATTTTTTTTTTTATATTAACTGTCTTTATACTATTTATGAATTATTTATTCTAATAATTCTAAATAAAATTTCTAATCTTTTTCATGTAAAGTCATGAGTAAGTAACAAAAGCCCAAGGAATTGTCAATTTTTGTTGATGAATCTTTTATCATTGATACTTTCTAGAATTAGAAGAGCTTAAGATTTTGTCTGAGAGGTTTGTTAAGATTTCCTTCCCAAGAGAATTGCGGTTAGTATTTGACCGCAATTTAATCCCTAGTGCAAAATGGAAGAAGAGGTCGACTTAGACAGAACAATAGGAGGGAAACAATAATCTCCCAAAGGACTGAAACGCTCGAATATCATTATTATCTTTGAAAGCGTAAAAACTGAAGACATTCTACGGTCATTCTATTTTAGATTCGAGAAACTTAATATATTTTAGTAGTACATTTAAAATATATAGAATTTATGAAAAGAACAGCTTACCACTGGTTTCAGAAAAAGATAGTAAATATATTCATGTATTTTTAACTGTCAAAGATATTAAACAACTGTTTCCAAGTATTTAAGTAAAAAACAAGAAATAGTTGGCATAAAAATTTTCAGATAATTGCTCCGAATGACAACGTTAATAAATTGCATTTTTATAAGATTTGTTACTGTTACGATGATAAATATCAGTGGCTCTTGTATTTTTAGTTTTCGGTTCTGTGGATCCAATTCGTATCAAAATTGACAGGGAGGTCACATTTGGTGACACTTCCATCATAATTTCGGAGTTCTAATTGAAATATTGCTGCCTGAAATTTTCGCCAAAGTTCATAGATAAAAAGTTCAGGCGACAGGGTATTCTTGCAGTCCGGGAAGGATGATTGCTTCTGTACTGCGGAGGCCACTTTTGGGACCAGGCCCAATTGCCGGGTCTGAGTACGGACTCTTCTCCGGCGAAGGCGGTTTGCCAAGACCGGGTACGATCAGTCTCTCTCGGCGATGGGTGCAACTTGCACGGCGTAGCCCTTTTTCTTCTCCGAGGATTGAAGACGACTGCTCGTCGATCCTCGGCTAAGGTCTGCTTCACAGCTGGAGCTGCTTGTTTGGGCTCCTGCCCAGGAACGAACTGCCTAACCTGGCTCTGCTTCCCTGTTTTATTGCTGTCTGAAGCCACCTTCTGGCTTCTGGAGCCGTCAATTCTTCACTAGGGAGGCAGATTCAGACCAGTCGACTCTTCAGGAGGGAAGTTGGCCTTTTTAACCGGTAACAATATTTTTAAGCGTTCGCGATTATTAAGATTTAACGGTAATATATTTTTGTCAATCCGATCAGGTATATATCCAAAATCAATAAAAAAATTCTACCTTTAAAATTTCAGCTTCCTAGAAACTATAGACTTTATTGTTATATTGATGTTATATTGACAATAGCACGACGGACGGACATGAGTATTTTTTTTTTCACTTTAAAATTTTATGTAGTGTAATGTTGATACAAACATTAGAGCAAACATTAGGAAATAAATGAATCTTGTGCTCTCAGTTCTATTGTTAATCATATTCTTTCACTTTGTTTCTCATTTAAAAACGATTCCTAACTTCTAGCTGCGAAATTGTCTTGCGTATTTTAAAAAGCTTAAAATACGCAAGACAATTTCGCAGCTACAAGTTATAATTTAAACTGTATTTCTGCCTAAAATTATTACGATAAACAATTCTGAACTACTTCAGTAACTTTAGATGCTCGAATTACATTTGGTTCATCTACAATATTATATAGTAATAAATTTAAAAGTAAGATAATGACACAGTATTTCTACCAAATTTAAACTCTATAAAAGTTATTGATCTTCAATTGTCCGTAGACATCAATTTCCTTTATTTTATACATTAGAAGTATTGATTTGATTGTAATGAGGTGAATCGACTTATAATCTCTTAAACAATGTACTGTCCATTCAATCAAATGCAGTAATGGATCAGCAATATTTATTTATTTATTTTTATTTCAAAGTTGCAAGTAAGTCTTCATTTTCTGCTCAGTTTCTAATTTTTTTTTTTAATTTCTTTATTTTGAAAAAAAATTGCTCGATTCAACTGAATTTCCAGATTCCGTCTGTTATTGTTTTTTTTTTCTCACTAGTAGCAGCATTGATTTTTGTCAGTCGCAATAGGAATTAATTACAACTTCTTTGGTGACAGCATCTGAGAAGGTCTTTTTACAGGGTCGTCTCAGCAGATTACCGTGTTGATTCTTACCCAGATTACGAGACCAAGAGTATTGGACGGAGAGAGAGAACTCCAACTGTGGGACACTGCTGGTACGCGGTGAGGTTTATGTGGTGGACTTCAAGGGGATTTAAATAACCGTGGTTTTGCCGCCTTGCAACAGTTCTTCTTGTATGGAATTACAAAGCGCTGAGCCAGTATAACTTTTCGGAAGCCCTGTTCTTCGTCGCTAACTTGTTTTCACGCGTTCAAGATCTCTACTTTTAAAGTTGACCAGAAGAACCACGAAGTTCACAGAAACCGCCAAGAACTATTTTTAAATTTAAAATTCCTTCTTAGGGAACTGATCTAACATTCTAAGGTTTTCTTAAATTTTGTAAAAAGAAATGTTTTAAAATATTATTTTTGTTTTATTATTTAAAAAGCATAAATTTCCTTATTCTCTTTAATGCTAACTCTTATTGTAATTAAAGTCATGCCTAAGAATTTTAATATAATTGATTAAATTCGATGGATTTAAATAACCAATATTCCTTCAATCAATTTGAACTCAATATTCCGAAATTTCATTTTAATCAAGTTCAATTAAGGTCCATTTTAAACTGGTTGATATTACGTGATTCCATTAATGGATTATTGATAGGTATAAATTAGTTTCTTATGTGTAGGGAGTTGATGTAGTTCGTCATCATCTAACACCATGTACACACACACACATTCAGATATTAAATGCATTTTTTTTTTCTTTTATTAAATCTCGCATTTACGAGTGAAAATCAGTTGCCTCTTAATTTTTCCTTATACTTTTTTAGTGCTTAATTTATTTTTTCAAAAAACAACTATAATATCTTTAAATCAAGGTACTAAATGGAATTCTGATATACAGTTTGTTGTTCATCTGTTTATACATCGAGATACCACTGTATTAGGTAGATTTATCTAGTGGAACGCCTCCTTAGGCTTTGAAAACAGTCTGCATTCGTTTTTTTTTTATATGGATTCCGCAATATGCTGGAAGAATTGTGCAGGAATGTTGTACCACGGAGACATGATTGTGTCGCACAGGCGCTGCATGATTTATATGAAATGATAAAGTGATATTTCAGTGTAATTGTAAATGATTTCAATAGGAGTCTTTGTAGTGGAATAAATGGCGGAATATCGTTATTTGTGAAAAGCAACTCAATAATATACTGCTGATGAAGTTTTTGTCAAGTCGTAAAACTGATCCTTTTGCATTTTGGTTAAGTTTAAATTCAATGGAAAAAGCAATTACAAGTCCTAAAAGAAGTTTCAGGTAAGTTGCCATGAGACGAACCTTGAGTGAAGCTAAGCACAGCAAATCTATTACTTAAAGTGAACAAAAGAGTTGAATAAACAAATAAATAAATAAATTTAGAGATGAGTTAGAAAGCAAATACATCAACATAGAAAAAAAGTTAGAAATTTTGAATTCTTAACCTTTAATAGTCTTTTTCGTCTTAAATTCGTAATTTTTTATCAAATACGTACATCCTTCTTCTCGCCGTAAGAATGGTAACTTCTTATGTACGCGACTTTAAATAATACAAATGTAAGTTTAATCCTCGCTAAGAATTCATTTCATTTGGAATTAGCGATTAACTTTAGATAAACGTTTTTTATTGCGTATGTTATTAAAATACTCTGACTAGATACTCTAAAAGCCATTTTTTACAGAGGTCGAAAATGAATTCCTAATAAAAGTTATTTTGTAATATAGTTCCATATTTTCAATGATATCCATCTTAATTCGTAGTCTACTTATTAGTGATATTCAAAGATTTTGGTTGGCAGTTGTGAGGAAATATATTTTGTAATTCAAACAGAATAATACTCTTAGTAACAATTAATTAATCAACGTTGATTAGTGATATTTGAAGTCTAATTTTTGGATATACCACCAAGACAACAGTGTTCTAGGCACAGAAATGAGTTAAAGAAGAAAATAATTAAGAGGCTTAATATTCTCAATTAGCTGTGGTAGAATCGCTTTAATGAACTGATTACAATTCTAGAATCTTATAAGACTGTCAGAAAAATTAAAATTCTAAAAACAACAATAAATAGATGAAACTATTCTTGAAAAGCAATTACATCAAAACTGAAAACCATTACAATTTTTATGTTCATTATAGTAATTATAATTTACGAAAGAAAATTGTAATTCTAAGACGTTTCATACAGTTAAGTTATAATTACTGTAATAAATTATGAGAACATGGTGGGTTTTAGTCTTATCATTAAAAACTTTATATCTTCATGGATTTTTTAAGCTTGAATAAGGATCGTCTTTTTTTGATAATAAGCTGCTATTGTATCTTAAGTTTTCATTTTATCCCATTTTTATTTGTTATTGTGCCAATGTCTCTTGACGTTTTGTTTATTAGACCGGTGTAATTTATTATGAGCTGTAATCAAGTGGATACTGCCTTGAAAATGTTAAATTCGATCTAATGTAATCGACTCGCTGAATCTTTATTAAGTTGTCTATATGGCTTATTACTCTTTCTTTAAGGCACTCGAATGTTAATATGAATTTTCCTCGATATCTTCTGTAGTCGTATACATTTTTCTGAATCTGAAATTTTATTTTAACTTTTATTAGTCTTATGTGTATTACATGTATAACAATAATAAGAAAGTTTTAATGTTATTTAAAGTGCTTATACAATAAACTATAGTAACTAAATTAGAAAGTGAATTGAACAAACGGATAAACAATAAAAATAAATGTTTTGTTTTGTTTTTTTAACTTTTCATTTTTCTCTGATAGAAGAAAGTTTGAAGTGTTTTAGAATTGTAAATAGCATTTCAAATTCAAGTTAGTTAATTGCATTTTGAAGTTCAATCATTTTCTCGAAATGGAATTGTCTAACTTGTTTTCTGATTTAATGAAATACAAATGATTCCTTAAGAGCAAAGACCGATTGAAATTTTTGTAGAATAGTTTCCACCAGCATTGAAACTTCACAACGAAGAGGAATTGGCCAGAATGGATGATTTGGCCCCAAAAGACGATTCTCTGAAAAAGTAGCTAAATTCCCTTAAACATTGTCGAAATTCAGGAAGTTCTACTCGAAATCGCAATTCTTCTCAACTTACAACATTACAGAGCATTTGTTTCGGTGCTAATGAGGCCAAATCTTCTTGGAGTTTCACTTAGCTGTCTTCAAGTACAATTCCTTTGCGCCTCACCTGCATAGTTGGCTGGTGTTACCCAGTGATAAATAGCTTCAGTTAGCGTTGAGCTACATTTGCCGACCGCTACCGTAAACAACACGTAAGCTGGATTTTGGCTGCAATGCGACAGACATCGTTAACGTGATTAAAGCGAACACTTAGCATTCCAGAAGGGCTTTTTCCATTCTTTTTTTTTTATTATTTACTAAAACCCCTAAAGCTTTTGTTGGCTTAGATTAAAAGTATCTGGGTTCCAACATGGATTCCTGGTTCATTTTTTTTCCCCTGCTGACAATCACGACGGGGGTGGATTGGCGCCAGGGAGAGTCAACCTCGTCATCTTCAGAGGGAATGGTGAATTTTATTTGCAAATAACAAAGTACTCCATCCCTGGAGGGAAACGGAGTAACCGAGGTCTCTTTACGTGGTTGCTTCAAACATTATTGATCGGGAGTCTCTTAATCGTAAATATCCTCAATAGTTGGGAACTTTTTGGTTGAAAACGATGTCTCTTCTGAAAGATACACAGAACACATGAACAGCGGGTAAAAGTTTAGGAAAAAGTAAGAGAATAACTGAAATTGAAGTTGTAAGGTTTAATACAGAAGTATTTGAATATTTTTGACTTTGTTATACTTAAAATGTTACATAGAACGTATTAAGAAATGTATGATGAACTTTACACACTTGTACTTACTTTTTTTTACACGAAAAATACCGTGGTTATAATTAAGACATTTCTGTCCAAAGATTGAGAGCTCCAGTCAAAAGAGAGAAAAAGGAAAAATATTTTTCTAAGCTTTTTTTGTTTTTATTTTTAGATATTACAGCTGTTGTTGCACCAGGGATAAAACCAGGGATAAGTTAATTTGTTTAAAGCTTTTCTGATTAACAGCTCTAAACAAGTTTTGCCTCGTTCTGTATATAAACATTTTTGAAGTTTCGTTTATATCCAGTTATTGAAGTAATAATTAAATAGAACGGATTTTGTTTTCGTGTGTTTTTATAATTGATAGTTCTGTAGCAACCTTTAGCACCTCACACTCGAAATTAAAACCTTTCATCTCGAATATTCTTTCTGCCAATAAAGGACTGAAATAAATCTTTGACTATTTTTTGTATCTTTCTGATGATTAACGTCTATAAATAAAAACTGTAAAGCATCTTTCTTACCAATATTTCTTTCTTGTAATCCAAGAACTTTATCAAGGTATTTATAAACATAAAAGAAATCTACATAAATTTCCTGAAAATGCTATAGGAAATATCACTGAACTTCAGGATTTATCCTTGTTCATGCATTCTCTACTATAAATAAAGCAGGACTCCAACATTATCCTTTCATACTAATCTTTTACATTCATATAAAAGGATAATGTTGGAGTCGTGCTTTATTTATAGTAGAGAATGCATGAACAAGGATAAGTCCTTGAAGGTCAGTGATATTTCCTATAGTATTTTCAGGAAATTTATAAATATTTAAGAATAAGGAATTTACTCAGGCAGTAAGTCTGTTATTTCAATGTTTTGTTTTGTTTTAATTGTTCATTTATTTGTTATATTTCATGATTAATGTTTAGACAAGGAAATTAACGTGCGTTAATACATTTTTACAGTAAAATAAACCAAAGAACGCACATAACTAAACAAAACAAAACACAAATTCACTGAGCTATTTTTTATATTAGTGCTGGAAATGGAGGACAGCGCTGTTTCGAGGCTTTTTGGCCTCTCATCAGCTCCACCTATCCAGCATACCCAAGCTCAGTGAAATGGGACGAATAGACAAAACGGACAAACATACAAATCAATGACCCCTGAATTACAAAGACATCAAAATAAAATCAAGAATAAAAAGGGGTGAATAATTAATCCCCGCTAGCGTTTAGCATAGCATCAAGGGACCCTGTGAAAAGTGAATTTGTGTTTTGTTTTGTTTAGTTATGTGCGTTCTTTGGTTTATTTTACTGTATTCATGATTAATGTTTGATTATTTATATGGCATGTCACGTTGTTGATGTTATTCTTTGTTAATATTTTAAATATTTGAGGAAAAAAAATTTTTTCTTTATTTCTTTTATGTTTATAAATACCTTGATAAGGTTCTTGGATTACAAGAATGAAATATTGGTAAGAAAGATGCTTTAGAGTTTTTATTTATAAAAGTTAATCATCAGAAAGGACTGAAATGAAGATGGATTGGGAAGGCTTTAAATTTGGATATCTCCTTTGCTAGTTTTATTTACTTTTATTTTGTCAATAGACATTAATTACTTAAACTTATGATTTCTAAAATCTGGAAGCAATTATTTCCTCATCCCACAATAACTTTTCGTCATCCCATATCACTTTTCTTCTCCTTCGTAGATTACCATCAACGAATCGAAAATTATTGGAAAGATTTTAATTTTAATATAGAACAGAAAATTTTAATTTTAAGATAATTAAAAATTGTGGTTTTTTTTTAATATTATCAAAGAACATACTCAGAATCAATAATGTAAGTTATTTATCATAAATTGAATTCTAATGTTTTTACTTAATCAACTTAGATGGTTCGAACGTAGAATGTACTTAAGTACAACCAACAAGCTTTTGTACTTTAATAAATAAATCAATTTTCAGGACCTAAATATAAAAAAAAAATCCAAAATTTTGGTCAGGTTTTTTAAATGCGTATTATAGAATAACGATGAGTTTCTTTCAAGAAATAAAATTGTAAGAAGGTGATTACATCTTTCCAAAAAAAATATATGTATTCATCTTTCCAAAAAATATATATTAGTGCTTCTTTACGTTCAACTGTATTTAACTTTACAAATTACTTTGAAACATAATTTTGTTTGTTTCCTCTTTGAATATTTGCTTAATCTGTTTTTGTTTGATTTTCTAGCTACAAACAATAATCAAATCGAGAGGATTTGTTATGTTTGAGCCAAATATTTCCAGAGACTAAAACTTTTTCTTCTGTTTTTTTTCTAGTGCCTTCAAAGCCGCCGCAGAACATTAAGTGCGTAGCGGTTTCCTCACAGAGTCTAAAAATAACGTGGGAGACGCCACCTTTATCCGAAATCAACGGCATTTTGCAAGGATTTAGAGTAATCTACAAGTCTCTGGCTAATCGGCATGGTAGGTATATTTAGTGTTTTAAAATGGAAGTTTTTGTAAAAATGAAACTTCTTATTACATCCACATGAGTTTCTAATTATAATGTAACTGATTAGATTGAAGCTTTATATTCTACTTTAATATAAAACTAAATAAAAGTCCCTATTAGAGAACGACGTTGTTCTTAATATGTAGGTAAAAATGAGGTTTCAGTGAACTTCAATCCATTCGCTTCAGCTCTCCGGCATCATTGTCTTGGATGTTTATACTTCGTGCCAAATCCAACTTAGATTGAAAATTGAAATCTCTCCTCAGTGCTAACTAAGATTACGATCCAGAGTAGAATACTTGTAGCATCATAATAATATTCAATAATAATAATAACATCCGTTTTGAATTTTGGTTGTGAGAATTTAAACAAACAAATTGAAATGTAATAGAACGAAAAATACTTTTATTTTCGTTATTTTTTATAATTTGTTTGATCGATCACTAAGGATTTTTTTTGTAAATACTGAAAATTTGCAGGTATTTTTTTTTTAATATTTTAAATACTAACCATTTCATTTGAAAAATGAGAAGACAAAATAGGTCCCCCTGCTTATAGAAACAAAGTAGTGTTTACTAACATTCTCTATGATAAATACAAGCACGGAGGAATAATAAGCACGAAACTAAAAATGTCAGTCTTCTGGCAATAGAAAGAGATTGGTTTCCATCGCATTTCTCTTTGACAGTTCTGTTCTCCCAAACTTGTCAGATAACTGATAGGAAAGATAAACGATTGTATAAAAAAATGAAACTAGTTTTCGTGGATCTTCAATCAAACAGAAGCAATCTGATGTTTATCCTATTATTTCGTATAGTTGCTTCGAAATATAAAAGACAGGCACATGCTTCAAAATATGCTTAACCTACATCAACTACAGTCCGTGGCAACCCTGGGAAAGTAGCATTGGAACTGTTAAGGGAACTACTTCCAGTGCTAATCGAATGAGACGAGGTTGTATCCTTGCGCCAACGAAGGATTTATTCCTTACAGGGAGTTAAAGAATGAAAACGAGATTATTGTGATATTTTGTAAATTCACAATCAGCCTAAAATCAACTTTTTAATTTTTTTATTGCTAAAATACTTCATCTCAACTTTGTAAATATATAAAAAAAACTCTGTTGAATTTAATTTTAAATTAACATCAAGGTTTAAGCAAAATATAATTAAATACTGAAGTTTTTTGTTTTTGTATTTTACTTTTATTTCAGTCATTTTTATTATGAACTGATAAATACAAACTGAATAAATTTTGATGCGAATAAAATTTTACTTAAATTTAGTTTAAATATTTTACAATTGCTTTTTATTATTATTATTATTATTATGTTTGTATGTTTCAAACCTTGGGTTTCCCCAGCAAAAACAATATGGCGGGTCAAGGACCAAAGCACATATTGCCAAGTGTAAAGACGTGTGCAAGAATGATTAGGGATGTGTGGTTGTGTCCATAAATTTCCTATCTATGCGTGTAGTGTTGAGTACCACAGCCTTCTGCAGTTGTGCATAAGTGTTTTTGTGAAGTCCTAGTGTATTATTATTATTATTTGTTCTGGAGCAATTTAGAGATAGCGAGAAAAACAAAGGAAATGTTAATTATTATTTTTTTGTTCAGTGATTTTGTTCAATCTTATTATTCTAAATCCAATGAGGAACGAATTGATTATTCTTTCTCATTATTTGTTAGCCTTGACAAGGGTTGTTTGTTTGTTTGCTTTTTTCAAACAAAATTTTACTCCATCTTCTCAATTGCCGGGTGCAAGACAGATCAAAACTATCATACTTTTGTAATCCTGATCGCTGTGATCCCGCCATCGTCCAGCCGTGAATCGGAGAAGGAATCCCGCAGCTTTAGGCTTCGGCCGATATCCTGAAAACTATCGATGAACTCATTCTTATGAAGTCATTTGTCAGTTCTACAATGGCAGGATTGAGTGAGAAGGATTATCTCTTCGAAGTTTGGGTAATATACATTCAATACAATTTGTTTTGAAAGGATAGGTCAAGCAAAATCTTTGCTAAGACGCTTGAGCACGACAGAACGCAGCCATGGATTCACTATTTGAATTCGTTCTTCACATTATACCTCATTATGAAAAAGACGATTATATAAATGATATTTAAAAAATAGGACCAAACACACTGAAGAATAAAAATAAATTTACAGCATTCATATTCGTTACATGTTACAAGACATCCTATACAGGCCTCTTCATCAGACTACAAATATTAAAAACAAATTAGGCTTTTACAAGATTTGGATTACAAATATTCCAGACGTTATAATAATATCTAAGTATCAAATATTAACAGTAGCCAACTCATTATTAAAACAATAGATAAAAGTTAATCAAGCTGATACTGTAAAGATTTTTTATTGACAATTCGGTATTATAACACCGTTGATTTGGAATTAATCAACAATGATTCATAAAACTTGCGTAAGTATGGATCTTTAACAATATTGTAAATGAATGGATTGTCTGTCATTATTAAATGGCCAGTATTCTTATGATGTACTGCCGTTAAATATTGGTCATTGCCCTTTTTTATGGCATTAGAATGCTCATTGATTCGAATTTTTACTTTTCTACCCGTTTCCCCAATATACTGACACCCACCCCCTCCTGATTGACACCTTATTCCATACACCACTCCCTTTTTTCCTTTATTTTTTTCCTTAATTTCTTCTTTGGACATTATGTTATGTTCATAATTTAGGACATTTCTAATAGTGTTTCTTGCCTTATTTGCAATTCGTATTCCTATATTTGCAATTCGAATTCCTATATTTGCAATTCGTATTCCTATAGAGGCCTGAATAGGATGCCTTGTAACATGTAACGAATATGAATGCTGTAAATTTATTTTTATTCTTCTCAGTGTGTTTGGTCCTATTTTTTAAATTGATTCCTCTACACACCGTAAACATGAATGATATATAAATGATAGTAAGAAATGTCATTTTAATATCCTATTCATATCATAAAGTCTTAGTAGATGTGATAATTTTTATTGTGCTTAGTTATGGACTCTTTCCTTACGAGAAATGGCAGACGAAATTAGAACTCTGTAACTTCTACTAGACTGGCTTCGTTTTTAGGGCGTTAAGTGTATGTTCCTTTACGGTGTGTGTATTTCTTTATCATTTATTAAAAATAAAATCTTTTTAAAATGATAAATGTGATAAAGAAAAATTGATATAACAAGAGAGTTTGAAAATGTAGAGTTCGAACCACTGAAGAGAAATTTGGAACTCACTTAAATAATGAAAAAGTTAATAAATTAATATACCAGCACTTTCCAGAACGTTCTCTCCCCTCCTACGTTGAAGAAACACTGATCAAATAAATTACCAATTTGAAATGAAATGACGGTTGTAAACAATCAAGTTAATTAAATAAACCTGTTATTCATCTTGTTTCTCTTTAGTATCACCAGATGGCAGCAGTAGACAGGAATTCCAATGCTTCTTCCATCCACTAGAGATGTTTTCGAACTGCTGGGCTTTAATTGACTCTTTTCAGTTATTTTAGCTGTGGTTCTTAATCTCATTAATCTACTCATTACAGTCACTGAAGAGAAATGAAAGGATTCCTTGTATGAATTTTATTTATAAGCATTTGAATTCCTCTTATCCCCTGGGCTCTTTAAAGTAAATTGATCTAATGTCAGTTACATCTTTTATATAAATTTTGTTTTTGAGCTTTTATTTTTACGATGTTCAAAAAGAAGATGTGAGTAATAATATGGAGTCCATTGTTCAAGAATTTTAGACTTTTATCCTCTTGATTAAGTACTTCTTTTTTTTATGAAATTAATAGTCATAGGATTGGACATTGTACAGGAAAATTCGATGTTTTGTCAACTCTAGCTCTGCCAAGTTTTAAAAATCAGTCAATGTTTCGAAAATGTTTATAAACTTTTGCCTACTTTTTTTCATTCCTATCATCACCTAAATCCAAAGGTTACCTTGCCAAATTTGGCGTAGTTCTGATAAGGTCTAATTGCATAAAGAAGAAACAAAGTTATTAATTCAAAATTATTTTTTGGAATATCAAAATCTTGTTTTTATACAGCTTATAACTTCATGTTAAATTTATATTTCTATCGTGGTTATCATAACACATTTTGTAATATATTTTTTTGATAAGGACGTAAATTACTTTTTGCTGAAGAAACAAAATTTTGTTACAAATCCAAATTTATTTTGTTAATTGCTTGGTAAATTTTTGAAGTTGTAGAAAATTAAGTTTAATATTTCTTTAAAATTCTATTGAAATTTGTTATTTCATTTTTATTCAAATAAATTCAATTATCAAAGCGATAATTAATTAAAATAAAATGTAATGACCTCCAGAATTACTTCGTTTTAAAGTAGTTTCGACTTGAAAAAGTGCTTTAATCTGAATACTTTAAATTCAGTTGTAAGAAAGGATTAACTACATCAAGTGTGTTTTGTTTATTGTAGGTGGCAGCACCGGTCATACGAAGACGACGACTGAGCAAGCAATCACTTTGCACAGCCTGGAAACTTTCACCAATTACTCAGTTCAGGTTCTGGCGTTCACCCGACTGGGTAACGGCAGTCCCAGCGAGCCCATCGCATGTTCTACAGACGAAGATGGTGAGTTAGGGGAAGATTACGGACGAGACCTTGTAGAGAGAGGGACTGAGGAAATAGCTTCGTAATGAAACTCACTATGAAAATGAATATTTCAAAAGTAGATGGCTCAGGAGAATACACCTCGTCTTTGAGTATTTTTTTTAAAAGAATGAAAAAAAAAAGAATATTTACATAAAAGTTGAAACTGCGAGCACATAAAATATTGTGCCTCGGTATTCATTTTGGAATGTAATAATTTCATTGTTAAATTTATTTCACTTACAAAAATGTGCAGGAGGGGGTAAAAATAGGAGAACGAATCAAAAATGGAATTTTAATGGCCTTTATGTCCTTTGATGGATCTAATTTCATGAAAGAATTCCGACAAACTCAACTAAAAATTATTTTAGATTCATCATAAAAAAAGAAAACTATTATTTTTATTAATTCTAAAGACAGAACTTTAAAGAGGTTCCAAACTTTTAAAGATTTTATTATAAACTAGGTGCATCCGACATGCGTTGTAATGCCACTCAGAGAAAGAAGTGTTTGTTTTAATTCTGTTTATTGAAGTGCTTTTGGATATACAATATTTTTTTGTTTTTCCGCATACACGAATAAATCGGAAGGTTTTCCGACCCGTGAGCAGGCCATATACAGCTGTCCATGTGTTGTCCCTGTGATTTTTTGATGGTTATTGCAAATACGAGTCGCACCGGAAACTGCAAACGTTGAAACCGGAAATACATACATTTGTTGAAACGACTCGCATTGTAAAATGGTTCTACTAATTCAGAAACCTTCGCGGGCGTGCGCACAACAACTCACCAAAGTTTCATCGCAATCTGATGAATGGTATAGGAACGCATAGGGGACAAACAAACAAAGAAACATTCATTTATATATATTAAGATTGATTTAGAATGAATCTGGTAATTTATTGAATGGGACAGTGGATTGGTTAACAGTTGATCATTTTACAATTTGACTTGAACCAAAAAAGTAAAAATATGAAACTTAAATTGATTGTATTTTAAAATTTTGCTTCTGTTTTTGTTCATTGTTATTTCATACTCAACAATGCCTATTTTTAAAAACAAAAAGAAAAAAATAGATTTGCACGTTTCTTGAAAGAAAAAATATTGAATATCTCTTATATACAGTAGCTTTCTGTGTTGTAAGGAGGAGAGATGCCCTGTACATCTCAAATGTACGACAGGGAAGATCTATCTGTGAGCGCTCGCATTCGCAATCGTGGGAGGATTTGTTTGAGCGAGCCGGTATTTTCACATGGCCAGCTTTATGTTGCATTGTCGCATTCACGAAACAGAAACAACATCAAAGTACTCATCCAAAAAAAAAAAAAACCGACGGTCAAGGTCATTTGCTAAATAAAAGCCGAATTTTCACTCGGGAGGAAGAAAGCAAATTAGAAAGGATTACTTATGGCCTAACAGTTTATTTTATATAACAGTCCTTTGATTATAATATGATTTGACTATTTTTTTTAATTATTGCTTCAAAATTTAAAGCTTTATCTTAGAATTATTTTAATTAAGTTCAAAAGCTTCAGAATTTAAAAACAGAAACAAAAATGTATTTATTACCGTTGCCATTAATTCATCCTTCGTGATTTATATAAATATAAATTGATTTTCGGTTAATTGGGGTGAAGAAATCGTTAAAACTACTCAAAATATAGTGCAAATAGGCTTATTAGTTAAAGCATGCTATTATTGACATTACATTCAGTTGCTATAGTCATTACTCTAAAATGTTTTAGAACTTTAAAAAAAAATAGTTATCATATATTACATCATCGTATTATTCAGAGTGAGAGAGATTCACAGTGTTAACGGTTTTTTTTAACGGAGCAAATTTTAACATAGCTAATATCCACGCAATTGAATGTGTGAGGATATTTCTTTGATGAACTTAATTAAAATAATTCTAAAAGAATGAACTAATCCATTTTTAAAAGCCATTCCTTTAATTTCTAATGATTATAATTATCTGTTTTCAGTGAATTCAAATTAGCATCGATAATGGAAATGGAAACGTTTCTTCGTTAGATTCAGATCTTGCCTCCGAATTATCGACTGCTTCCTTTGACCTTTGTTATGTGGTTTCCACTAGGATTGCCAGATAGTTGGAGATGTTTATGGCCAAACACAATTGAAAAATTGGCCAAGATTGATCAAATAAAGAAAATATCTATAAAACATTGCAAACCACGAAACGGATGTGACAAATGCACTTCATTTGCAGTCATTTTGTTGCTACTTCCTTCATTCATGTCCATATTGAATTTTTCAGTCTACGCAAACCATCACTTGCAAATCCTACGCAATGTTCTGAGTTTATATCCTACTAACTCAGGTTAGTCTTTAACGTATCAAAGAGAGATTGTGCCGTTGCTGATGATACGGGAAGCAGGCCTAAAAGCTCAATTTTAATTCTTAGATCTTTAGGAAAAAACTCAACACTTAGTATACAATTGCTTCTGAATTGAAATATCTGTTGATAACTAAATAAATACCATATTTCCTCAAAAAAGGTAAAAAAAAAATGGCCAAAAATATAAATATGGACAAAATAGAAAATTCCTGGCCAAACGTATTTGAAAAAGACCAAAATAATAACCCTGTTAGGAATATTAAAATGGAATATGGATAGTTATATTTGGTAGCTTTACATTATTTTAAGAATCTGTTCTTTTTTTGCAATTGAGTCCTCAATGAAAAAGAAAAGTTATTTTTTAGTCTGTGTACCCCTGTGAAAGTGTATTGATTTGTACCTTTGGAAATTTGCTGTGTAGATATTATAAGTTTTGGGATAAAATAATAAAAATCTTTTAATTAAAAATTAATTTTTTCGATCATGACTAATCATGATACTTAACAGTTATGTATCAACTTTCTAAAATTTTAAAAAGTTCGAAATACTCTAGGCAAATTTTTAACAGAAACAAGAGAACCAATCCAATTCCATTTCATGAAAACTCCGCCTGCAGATAATTTGGTGTTGCTTCACTGTATAACACGGAACTGATCTTGTAATGTTATTTTCATTAAAAAAAGTAATTCTTTAATTTCTGGCGTTAGATTCCTTAAAAAGAAGACATTGAAACTTTATTATTGTTATTAAGAGGGCATCCTTAAGGTTTTTTAAATAAAATTTCACTAGCTAAAGACTGAAAACAAATGGTTCGACCTTCAGTACTACAATGAAAGCCAATTCAATCTTAGAAAATAGATGTCTGTTAAAGTACTCAGTGTCTGCTTCAGGATTTCAAGTATTTTTACTAGATTGGATTCTAGATAAAATATTCAGTTATCGCGATTCTGGCCTATTTCATTGGAGATTTGATTCGTCATCAAATTACCTTCATTTGTAGAAACTTCTGGATAATATTATTTTGATATTGAATCGAGGGAAACAAACCTATTATCAAATCAGTTTACGACTTTTTTCGTTTATTTTGCGTAAACTGTAGAAGTGTTAAGTACCTATGTTCTCTGCACTAAACCAGAGCTTAGTTTTTTGATAATTTAAAGTTGTTTTCATTAATTTAAATTTAATAGATTTACAAATAAGGGAATTTGATTGTAAAGATGTATTTCTTTGAGATGGTAATTGGTTCCTGCGACTGACCCAAAAAATAAAGAGCAACTATGTTTTTACTATTAATTGTAAGAATAATTAGATTTTATTTTAGAAATAAGTGTATTTTAGAAAATATTTATGTCTGAAGTCTTTCAAAGGGAGTAGAAGGTATAATTTATCTGTGTCACTTTGAAGGACGAAATCCCATGTGAATTCCCTTGTAACACTCTTTAATTGAAGTGTTTTCATTAACTGCATTATAAAAACTTTTCCTCTTCCTAAATTGCTCGCTTTCTTTCCTTTTCAGAATGTTTTAAAACTTAATCCTTGTTCATTCTACTTCGTTATTATAGAAGGCGCTTTGCCATTCTACGATGCAGAAATTAAGTTGCTAACTGCACGATTTTTTTTCTTTTTGCCGCCTTTTCCAGTGCCCGACGCTCCTGCTGACATTAAAGCAGCGATTACATCCGCCGACGCCATTCTAGTCGCCTGGAAGCCACCGGCCAGGTCAAAGGGCAAAGTGGTGCGTTATACAGTGTATGTCAGAGCCCTGGATGGAACCAAGGAGGTGAGATTTTAAAACATTCTTGTTAAAAGCTATTTCAGGATTAAGGACTCTTAAACTCAATCCGAACAGAAAAAGAAATATACAGTTTCAACCAACTAGACTTAAAATTGGGTCATTAAAAAGGGCATAATTTTAGCAGCATTACAAACGATTCGTAATATTCATAATTGTACTTAAAAGAAAGCCCTAAAATAGATTCATCTTAAGAGTGTAATAGACTAATCTCTTGCCACATTTCATGGTAAAGTTAGTTTATAATAAAATATTTGAAATTTTGTTGTGAAATCTAACATAAGCAGGGTGTCGCAACATGAAATTCTGAAAAGTCAAAGTAGGGGATCTTTTAAGAAAAAACTTCATATGACTGTGTTTTATTCCGAACAGTTTCCGAGATAGAACTATTTGACTGTAGAATTGCAAAACTTTATTGGTAAGAAATATTACAACTTTCTAATATTTACCGTATTCTTTAAGTGACAAATTACCATATTGTTCGGCGTATAAGACGCCTTTTTAAACCAGGAAAATCTTCTCAAAAGTCGGGGGTCGTCTTATACGCCGGGTGCTGAAACTTCCGAGCCGGACTGGAGAAACTGCGGTCGCCGCATATGGTGGGGGGGGGGGAGCTCAAAAACGGCCGCGGCCGCATCCCCGCCATATGCGGCAACCGTATGAAAGCAGCAAGGACGGCGCTGTATAAGTACGGTAGAAGAAAATCCACTCACTAGGATTCATGGAAAGAAGTGACTTAACGCGGTCCCCATGACGAGGTGAGGGGGCGCCTCACCGAGAGGAGCAAGCTGCAGGAATCAGCTGCAGGAAGGAAGTAAGTGAAGGACGGAGCAAGCTGCAGGAATCAGGGACGCTCGGGGTATGGAAAAAAGAGATAGAGCGGGGACAGTATAAACAAGGCTACAGTTAAGAAATACTATGATTTTAGTGAAATTCTAAAAAAATGTAGCATTAAAATAATGCACCAGAATAAACAAAGCTACAGTATTACTTGGAGACAGGGAGAGCTGACCCATCCAAGCAGGCGTTGTATACAACCACCAGCCAATCGCCGGTAAGGTACATCGCTTTTAAAGGAAAAGTTTAATTCACTTGCACTGTTTTATGTTTACATGTTTGATGACAAACAGCATTATGTTTATAAGTGACAGTTTTCCTGCTAAGTATCTGCATGTCATAAGCATTTGAATTAAAATTACCATATTGAAATCAAATCTGATGTTTTTTTAATTTTTATTTGGTGTGCATTGGAAGAGGGGTAGTCTTATACGGCGAGTATATCTCAAACTCTATATTTTAATTGGAAAAATTGGGGGTCGTCTTATACGCCCAGTCGTCTTATACGCCGGACAATACGGTAATTATAGTTTATAACACGTGAAAATAATTTTGAGCGAAAGCATAAATTTAAGGGCCATTCATAATAACAAAATTTTAAAATAATAATAAAAAAAAGGAAGTATATTAACGAAAGGAAAAATAAAAAAAAAATTAGGAAAAAAATAAAAAGATTGTTAGGAAAACAAGAAAAACAAAAACAACCCAAAGAGAAAAAAAGATTCAGAGAAGAAAAAAAAAAAGTAGATAGAGGAATTTGAACTGACAACCTTCAGTATAGGAGTCCGAAACCAGCGAGCTACAGCTGACAACTGAAATAAGATAGTTGCATTTGTGACATTTCTGTTAATAGCGGAAATTCAATGAAAACAACGCCAAATATCTCGAACATGGGGTAGGGGCGTTGGCTCCTAAAACTACCCAAAATGTTGTTTGGGCCTCTGAACACAATGATAAAATTGGTTTCTCGATCCGACCTTCCGTTCGGGAGTTGTTAAGAGGGTACAATGGCTACAATGCCAAATATCTCGAACATGGGGGGGGGGGGGCGTTGGCCCCTGAAAATATCCCATTCCTACAGTCTCTAGGCCTCTTAACACGATGGTGATATCCGTTTGTCGGTCCGATCTTCTGTTCGCGAGTTGTGTTAGGGGTGGATAGACACGGACGGAAGGACAGGACAAATTCAATAGCTACCGATAGTGGTCATTATCACAATAACTCCCAAATGGGTGGCTAAATAAATTTTCAAAATTTCGATCTCAACGTCAATGCGCTTTGTGTGAGAACATGGCTGTTGCTCGCCTGAAGACATCTTGACATTATTTTAAGCGGACATAAACATTTCTTATGCGATGAGCAATTTGTTTCTTGTATCCACTCGTTTTTACAAACATTTATGCAATGTCACTTTCAACAGTTAAAACAGTCAACTTATACTTCACATTGATTCACTTGTTTTAGGCAGTGACCCATTCTTGCCTGAGGGAAAGTCAATATGCACCCACATTCAAAATAGTGTCAATTAAATAGCTTAAACTCGCAAAGAGTTCTGAATACGACACGTTCATAAAAACTTTTTTCTGAGAATGGCCGGTACATGATCTCTCGGAATATTGACCTTTCTTCCTGGGGCAACGAATAAATATAAATATATACGCGAATTCCCGGGAAAAGAAACACTATCTATGTGTATATATTCAGAGAAAGAGTGATGAACAAAGGAAAAAACATTAACAGCAATAATGAATAGTTGTAGTTAAGTCTTTGAACTAACCAGTATACATCAATAACATTGTTAGTCATGTAACAATGACCCACAGTCAATAAGAAATATGGACTGACCATTTCAAATCAACTGATCTTTTAGGTGGTTTTAGTAAAAAAATAACAGTGCTTCATAAAGCTGTTGAAACTGTTACAATCACATTCAGTTTCTAATTAGAAATGAGTTCTAACTGAGTTATTATTAAAAATCATTTGTAGTAAATGCGTGCATCGATGATAAGCTTCTTTAATTCAATCTCGAATCTTTTGTGGATTCTGAAAATACTCTAAATTGCAAAGACTTCAAGAATTCTCTTCTTTGTTTAATTAGTGATTTTTTTTTTATTTCTTTGAATTTCTGCTTAATTAAAATTGATTTTGGACGATTAAGCGACAACATTATTCCTTGTGGTTTTTGCTCGAGAACCATCTTAAACAAATAATTGACTGATAATTGCTTTAATTAGTTTCGAAACGCTCCCTTTTCATTGAGAAATTTGTTTCCGAAGTTCTGCTGCTGCTAACTTCTTTCTTCGAGTTTTCTCTTGAAGCCATTCCAGCAGTATTGATCGCGTTTGAAAAGTCCAGATGGTTCGGATCGTGATTTTCACTAGAAGCAATAAATAAGGAAAGTGTAAGACAGTGCGGTTTCCATCAAAGTTTGAGAATGACTCCCTCCTCAGTCTACCTGGTGCTGAGAATATTGGACTGAATATACACGTGTCGCTGTGGTTTATGCGAGGTTTTGTCCAGCGTCAGCATCTAGGAAAGGTTCGTTCTAAAACTTCATCTATTTATGAAGATGAGGAAAGATGTCGTTTGAAAACGAGATTGTGCTTTTAGTGGAAACTTAAATGGAATCCTTAAGAATTCGTAATTAGTTTGCAGAATTAAGTAGTTTAAAAGAAAAGTGCTATCAAAAGTAGCAGAATTTCTTAGCAAACAGTGCAAGAAGCCAAAAATAGTTTAACTTCAAATATTAAACCAATTTAATCTAAAGTTATTAAGATTAATTCGACTACATAATAGCAATAGGAAAGTTGAAATTTTCTGATTAAAATAATACTTAAATCATCTTAACTGCTGGTAAATGTAAATAAAAGTGTTAAATCATTAGTTATTTAATTTTTTAAACTGCGTTTTAATAATTGATTTGAATAATTCGAAACGTTTATAAATGTTTCTAAAGTATCAACGAATTTTTTTTCTTATTCTTTTATTTTCTTTTATTTTTCTTATTTTCTTATTTAAATATTTTAAAGGAATTTAACATTCAATGATTAATCATGAATAAGTAAAACTAATGCATAGTTTTTATTCGCATTTGGAATTTTTTTCAGTCGGAAACTGGAACAGCTGTTTTGTTCTTATTAGTATTCATCTGCCGGATTTACCCATTTGATGAATTGCTCACAAGGTGGCGCTGACGGAATTCGCGCTTCTGTCAGAGGGAAACCAAAACACAAACAATAGGAATTTTTTGTTTTACTATTTTTTTTTTTATTTTTGTTGTCAATATTTTTATAAAAATCGTAAAAATATTAGATGATTTTAGTTAAAAATGTTTCTGATTGTTCCAAGAATGCTGATCATTTAAAGATTGATTTTTTTTGCTATTAATTTTCATTATGTTTAATTCAATTTTTAGATTGATGCTTAAAGGTTTAGAGTCAAAGAAAATCTAAATTAAAAAGTGTAGTTTTAAGAATAGTAATTACGTATAAATTTTAGCCAGCTTTTTATACTAATTAAAATTATAATCAAAAGACATTTCATCATGAGTTAAAACATAAAACTAATTTTAACCAGTTGAACTTAGGGAATTTCCTGAAACGATTTTCCTTTTCAAGAATAAAAGTACTTTTACACATACCTGAGTTGACTATAATATAGTATCTCCAAAGAAACATCCAATATTTCATAAACTACGAATTTTCGAAAAAAATTTTTCGTGTTTTTCTTTAAGAAGCAAAGACTGGAAATAAACAAATAATATGAAATGACCTGAAAACAATCAATTCAAACGTAAACGTCTGTATGATTATTTATTATAATGTAGACCATAATTTGAAAAAAAAAATTTAATATTGAGAAACAATAAGGACAAGCATTTATGCAACAATGATTTACTAATTCTGAACTTTTGATATCACCATTTTTAAAATATCTAATATGTCATTTATCCTCTCCTGGATCAATCTGGAAGTACTATATAATCATGCTGTTATAAATGATAAATGCACACTGTTCTAAAAAATATATAGAAGTTTTACTATATAGAGAGAACGATTTACGTAGAAAAATAATAGAAGCTATATTTATTCAAAATTGTGTCTTAATAGAAATAAAGATGAAGATGTTATCTTTGAGTTGGGAGATATAGAAATTTTTAGAGAATTATGGTTTTACTGTCATACAACAACAACATTTTAAAATAGAGACTTTAATTATCCGAAATATTAATAGAAACAAACAGGGGGCTATTTATAAGATTAATTGTGCTAATTGCAACATGTTTTATATTGGAGAAACTTCTTGATTGATCTAGTAAAGATTGATCATTTATCAATGATCACATTAGATTTTTTAAAAATTGTGATATTAAAAGTTCAGAATAAGTAGAACATAAATGCACATTATTCTAAGAAAGATGTAGAAGTTTTGCTATATGAAGAGGATGATTTATGTAAAAAGATAATGGAAGCTATATTTATTCAAAATTGTGTATGTCTTAATAGAAATAAAGATGTAGAAGTGCATAATATAGTTTTACAACTTTAGCTAGAAATGAAGTATTTTTATTAATAAGAAACGCTAAAATCAATGGTTCATTACATAATAAAGGTATTTGATTAATTGTATCTTATTGTTTCTCAACATTTAAATTTTTCAAATTATGGTTGAGTATACACTATATTAAATAATCACAAAGCTGTTTTATTGATTGTTTTTCATGTCATTTGTAATTCACTTCATTTATTTCTTTTCTATTTTCTGTTAAAGAAAAGCGCGAATAAAGTTTTTTGAAAATTCGTAGTCTATGATATATGATGTTTCTTTAAAAAAAAAAAATACTTTTACTCATTCAAATACCAGAATTGCTTGTTTTCCCAGTATATTCGTTGTTTAATATATGTCTTTGTCTATTTCTTTGCAGGAGACTGTGAAACATACGGTCCCATCGTCTCAAACAACTTTTTCTGCCAATGGACTTCGTAAAAATAAGAGGCATGAATTCTGGGTAACAGCTTCCACCTCAGTGGGCGAAGGGCAGAGCACAAAGGTCATTGCGCAATCTCCGTCTTCCAAAGGTATCTCAGCTTTGGTCATTTCTGTCAAAGACTTATGTCTCCTTTGGCCTTACTTTCCTTTTTTTCTTTTCCTTTTTATTTAAGAGATAAGAGGGAGGAGTTCACAAGTTCCTAGACCTCCTCCAACATTTCCATCGCTCAACGAAATTAATGGCTCAATTAGTTCACTGGAGTTTCTTCTATTAGGAAAAAAAAAGGTTTTTTTTTTTTCTGGTTTTGTAACTAAGAATTAAGAACAGAACTAATTAAACGTCGTTGTTAAAATCCTATCCAGTTCATGATTTCTTGACTATAATTATTCTTAACTATTCCTTTGTTAGTCAGTCGTTCTGATAATCTCAAAAAAAAAACTTTAGCACGTAATTATAATCAGATAAAACAAAAGTTATTAAAATTAAGCTATTGTCTGAATTATTTCCTATTCCTTAGTAGCGATGAATCAAAAAGCAATTTATTCTCCCATTTTCTTACCAGGATATGTAGATAAGGCAACCAGCCCAATGCGAAAGCATTCGAAAGATTATCAGGAAAAAAAAAACGATTGCGAACCTTCTGTCACAAATTGTAACCGTAACGTTAGGGCCATGTAGTTGCATTTACCGTTGTCTGCTGTACCCTACGCCTTTATTTAGTCTAATTAATTTGCAGATTCATAACAAGGTGTTTCCTCCTTTAATATTCCAAAGTTAAATCAAAAATCATAATCCCACAACAAGTGAAGGAACATTTAAATAATGACAATTGAATACAGCCTTAACTACCATGAAACAGCAATGTATCGACACAATAGTCGAAATTTTTAACGAATTACATTTAAAATTCCTCATATTTACATATTACTAAATATCGTAGGAGTTCATTTTACGATATTTCTCTACTTCATTGCAAATACGAGAAAAGAAACTTGTTTCCGAGATAGATAAATTAGAATTGATATTTCGAAATACAAACTTAAAGGTACTTTTTCTGAAATTGAAAGACAAAAAAAAAACTTAATTCAACCTGAAAAAGTTTCAATTCAAATATAACTTAACGTAAATAAGATCAAAATGAAATTTGGTTTTTCTACGTATATATTCCTTTATCAACTAGACAGTTCAATATTTCTTGGAAATGTATTCCTGATATAGGTTTTTGTAAAATTTGGTTCTAAAATGTTTGGGTTTTTTTCGATTCCGTGACATTCAAGGAACTATGATAAGATCATAAACTTCTCGGTAGTGGAGAAACTAGTAATTTTAAACAACCGTTTTCCTGAATCTTCCAACACCCACAATTGGCAACGGAGAAATCTTTCCTACTTCAAACCTTTGTATAGTTCGTTTAAATCAAGGATTTACGACCCCCTCTTCTCTGCGGTGAACCAATAATATAAAGCAATATGTCAATATATCAGAATTTATTGCATAAATACCCCATTTAAAACCTAAATCAATCCTTTACCTCCTACCCTCCTTTTCTTTTCATCTTCTCTGCTAACCAACAAGGTTCATATTCCAACTTTGTCTGTCCTTCAGAGGCTACTTTCCTCTTAAAAACAACATTACAGATATTCATGAAATTCGATAGATAGGTAGACCTTACCAAGAGTGTCTGAAAACGGTTGGGAACATGTTTCTAAGTGAGGATAATATCTAATAATAGCACTTACAGTTGCCTTTTTTTCCTATAATATCATCGTAAAGTGACTTACTTGCTAAGGCAATCTAATAGACTTTGCAAATTGTGCACTTTTAAAATTAATCTTATTATTTAATGTTAATCTAGACGATGACTATCTAAGACAGCAAACAATTGTTTTTGTCAAAAACAACATTAAATTCTTGAGGAAAATACAATTCTGGCAATTTAAGTGACCATCAAAACAATTTGTGAATTCAAACCAATTCAAAATTCGATAAATATATCAATCATTATTAAACTGATCTTATTTCATTTGCATTGAGAAAGAAATTATTTTCCAACCTCTAAAGGTATTGGTTAAATTTTTGATATTTGCTTTTTTTTTTGCGTTGCTGTTAAGAGATCATTGTTACAGAAAGATGCATCATTTGTCATTACTGTCCACTAACATTGAAATTTACAGTTCTGATTTTTTTATTTATTTTCTTATCAAAGTGATGAAGCAACAGCTTGTAATTTTTGTGAAATTGAGAACTGACAATATAACGACACAAACTGTAATGATTTGATTTAATCTACGATTACTTTGTATTTAAATCTTGAGATAAAATGTAGTGGGAACAATATTAATGAAAGAAATAAAAGGAGAAAACCAATCTAGAGGCATTTGCAGTAAGAATACTGACGTACAAACTGAGATAAAATAAAAACACAGATGGGTCACATTAGTTAATATTAATGAATAACTAATCTGACCTGTTTCTGTTTTCTTTTATCTCAGTTTATACATTAATATTCTTACTGCAAATGCTTCTAGGTTGGTTTTCTCCCTTTATTTCTTTCATTAGATGCGTATATTATAATTGAGCCATTTATATTGATAAAATCAATTTGTTTTAATTCAAATCAACACTGAAGGTGTGTTTTGTTTTTATCATGTGGTTATTAATGTCTACATCACACGATCATAGATTTCGTCATTGTTTGATCATTGACAAAGTCATTGAAGCTCGTTGATCGTAAGATTTGTTTCTGTCATCATGAATTTCATGACTGAAGAAGCTTTTAGAGCAAGTTCTGAAGATTTCCTCAACGATGCAACTAGTGATGAAAATAATGACGAAGCAAATCTAACGATCAAGTTTCTTCGGTGATTTTGTCAATTATCAAAAGAGTGACGAAAACTATGATCCTGTGATTTCAACATAATGATTTTTTTTTTTAATATTTATTCCTTTATAAGTTATAACTACTGTTTCTGTGGAATTTGTGGGATGGTTACATTGTTTTGCATTCTTTCTTCCTTTGATTAATGCAACGATGAATTGTAATCATCACTAGCCATTCTTGACTGCCCTAATAGAAAAAAAACATACGTTACTGTTAGGAATGTAAACATGCTCCACAGAAACTGAAATTTGTTTACAGAATTCACTCCCTCGGTCATTATTTTTAAGTGTTTATTTTTAAAAGCTCTTTGTCTCCAGGTAAATATTAGCTATCAATTAAACGATATCGGAAAAGGAAAAATTCAATCTTTCACATCTTATAGTCCCACATTCCATCCAAATGTCCAGGAAACTTGAATATTTTGATACTCATGACTTTTTTTTTTCACTTAAAAATTGCTTATGTGTACAATATTATTTTTTTTCAATTTCTTTGTACTCAGGGGAGTTTTAAATTATTTCTTTGTATGGATTTCAAAATGAAAATATTAGATTCTTTAAATTTTGATGGGTTGTGTTGAGCTGTTGAATTCTTTTTATTTTAGAATTAATATTATGTTGAGCTTTATGCATCTTCAAAAATTACCATCAATTGGTGATAAATTCGGTTATTTTTGTTAGATCGTGATTCCTATTGTCTTTTCTATTGTAGTTCCTGCCAAGATCATTTCCTTCAGCGACGACATCAATAAACATTGGAAGATGAACGTATCCCTGCCCTGCAGAGCAGTGGGGAATCCTGCTCCCGAAATCGATTGGATGCTCAGGTGAGGCAAGTGGCGACATCTCTTATCAGTCGACAGAGTTAATGAATCAAACAAGCCGTAGTAAAGTGAATTACTATCGCACTTGAATAAATATTTATATTCCACTTATTAACGTCAGCTCCGAAGGTTCCTTTTATTTGACTTCACTCGGCAGAGTTTGAGAACTTTCGTGTTCGTTCAATTGGGAGGATAATTAAGAGGCATGAAAAAAAGTATCATTAATAATCATTAATAAAAACTAATGATAAAAAGTATTCATCATTAAAAATGTAATTTTAAATTAAGATTCAACAAATACCTTTTTGCTATTTCTTTCTTTTTTTTATTTCAAATGTACTAAGTAGGGAAATTTGTTTTTTAAGACAGATTTTGATAAAGAAAATTAATCTACTGAAAATATTGAAAATTGCTAAAAGCATTGTTAGAGGTCTTTAAAAATGGTTTAAAAGCTTTGTTGCCTGCTTCACATTTCATCAGTTTGACTCGAAAAAATAAAGATAAGTTATCGGAGAAATAATAAGTAGATCTTTTTATTATTATCCTTTATCTTTTTTTATTATCTTTTTCACAATCAAGGAAATGAGGAAGCTCTGGATCAGTTTCCAGAAAATAAAAATTTTCTTATCTTGGGTTGGCCAAAAAGTTCAGATTGTTTTTAAGTAAATGTAAAAGACACATTTTTCAGTTTCACCAACAGTTTTAGTGAAAAACATATTCACGGTTTGTTCCACGACCTTGTGCCATCTTTCAGGCAACTTCATAATTCCATCTTCCCAAATGTTTTTATCTTTTCCAGATACCTTTTGCAGTCTTCCAGGAAATTGAATATTTTCTATTAAGAGAATTGTGTAAAGATTAAAATAAATGGAAATCCGATGGTGTAATGTCTGGTGAATAGGGCGGATGAATCAGGGCTTCTCAGCCAAGCTGTAACAGTTTTTGCCTGCTCATCAAAGAAACATACGGTCTTCCGCGCTTATTGTCTTCCATCTTCAATATTAAATTGGCTCAACAAAATTCACCAATTTTGATAAGTTTTTATTTTAAACGCACGCTGATATGACAGCTGTCATAGTACAATCTAACAAAATGGTGTCGAATGACAATAAAGACAATTAAGCGCTACTGGAGGTAATTTACGAAAAAAAAAAAACTGAACGATCTTTTTGGCCAACCCAGTACGTTCAACTAAAAAGTGCTGGTTTTGTTCCTTGAACAATTGGCATTTGAAAGTAGAAAACCTATTTGGACACCAATCGCCAGACAAATGCTTTGAGCAAATTCATATTTTAGAAATTTCAATATTTTCTAAATTGAACTTTTAGCGGAGAGAGAAAGTTTTAGCAGAAACACATCTTTTTCAACTAATTGTGGAAAGAAGTTTCATATTTATCAATACTCATCAATATGCAGAATAAGTTATTTCAGAGGATGCAAAGAGAGTTAAATTATTGTCAATTTTAAAAATCCTATTTAAATAAACGTTTAGAATCGATGAAAAGTACAAAAGACTCCAAACAATGAAAACTGTTGATGCCAGGTAGAATTTATCTTATTCTCTAAGGCTTTATTTTGTTTTAGAAAAAAAAATTAAGATAAAGCCTTTATCGAAGTATTTTTTTTATTTTTTAATATTCGAATGTAAGTAGGTATTTCCGTTTGAATTCTTATCATCGTTAGTTGTAGTTTATTCAGAATATTATGATACGAAGTGAAGAATCATTTAATTAAACAAGTGTTTCTCAAATCAGGGCGCGAACTCCAAGCAAAGATAATCTGAGCATTTTTATTTATAAATATTGTTTCACGACATCAAATTGTTTTTAAGATTGAAAAATTAATAAAACTGTTGTTTTCAGACCAAGGCAGTAATTATCTGAACATTTTTAATTGTGTGTACAAATAATGTTTAGTTTCGTTGTAAATAATGAATATACAAACTTTGGATTTGTGAATGACCTTGTGATTTCATCCAAATTACAATCTATCAGCATTAGAGTGGTATGTGTCATCTCGTTGACATTAGGTTTTGAATAACATGTTATTTATGAAATCAGAATTCTCTAATAATCTTTAAATGTAAATAATATATATATTATTTTAGACAGAATCTAAAGAATGCAAATACAATTGAGGCCATTTACAACTGATGAGATGTTTGCAAAGAATATATCAGGAACCAAGTTCTCTTAAAAACTAAAATCCTTCAGTCGCAGAAGTGATTTGGTTAAGTATCTGAAACAGAACTATTTATTGCTTCCGGTGATTCAAGAATAGATAATAAGCTACTCGCAGATGAATACAATTTTCAAAGCTTAGTAATCTAAGATCCGAAATATCTCGTGGTTAAACATAAACATTTTATTGTTACTTTAATAAATTCATTACGAAAAACTACATCCTCTTAATAATTTGATGACAAATTTTTCTAGCAATGAATCTGGAATTTTCATGACTTAACAGTGACGACTGACTTCTACTGTTTTTTTTAATTTGATTAGATAATTTACGAATGTATTTTTCTATTTAATTACGGTATATGGATTAATATTTTCTAAAGTTATTTTGCTTAACAATTGCTGTTACCTAAATATTCAAAGCAGTAGAAAACTTTGGGCCGCAAATAGAATTTCAGGGAAAGGTGAAGTTATTTTTTGGCTGGTTTCTACGGAGTTTGAAAACCCTCTGTAGGGCAAAGAATGAAATAACGATCTTAATATATGTAATTTGGATTGGAATCCATTTTTAAAATTTTGTACGTTTAGAATATAGAAACTTAATAAAGGGATTATTATTATCTTGATTCATATAAAATGAAAATAATAAAAATTTGGTAAAAAAGACACTAGTTAAAATGTGAACGTATAGAGATTAAAATAACTTTGCCTGATAAGTCTCAAGAAGAAGCATGTCGATTTTGATGTGCGCCAAACTAAACAATTTGAAACCAAATATGAAGAATGACAGGAATCGCGTAGCTGTGACCATAAAACTATTTAAATTCATTTTTATAGAATCCTAGTGTTGTGTTAATTATAAATAATTCAAATAAACAAATTCGATGAAATGGCCGGTCTTTGCATAGTTACAATTACCACCACAAGAGAGTCAGGGAATAATTTAAAATATTTTTGAAGTGATATGTATTGATTGCTAAAAAATTGTTGAAATATCAATTTATTTTTTTTTTGCAAACATTAATAAGAAAGATAATATTTGACTTTGTGATTGATAAGATAGTTTTATATAATCATGTTTTTTCCTTCAAATATATCGAATTTGGAAGCTTCCGATCTGTGCATCACTTTGTGTACGAAGCTTTTAGTAAATCAAAGAAAATAAGAATGAAATGCTTTGGAGCAATGAATGAAAAATGTGTATGTTGCTGTAATGTTACTTTCAGATACTTAAAAAATGTTATGATGCTAACATATTCCAATAAGAGTCGGTTCATTATAAGAGTCGGTTGATATTTGCATCAAATAGTACTAAATTTTTTTCTAGTTCACCATTGCCCTTAAATTCATATTGAAAGATTTGGCTGGAGAATCTGTCACCATTGCTTTTGTGTTGACTCAATTTATTTCTCCACTGCTTCTATTTGTTAAACAAAAATGCCATTAAATAGTAAAAAGATGAAGAATATTTTGTAGCAACCTTTACTTTAATTTTTCTTTTTCGTTGCAGAGAGGAAACCATTCCCACCTCCGACAGGATTCGAATCGCTGCTGATGGAACTCTAGAAATAATGGAAGCTCAAAGTGGAGACGCCGGCAACTACACCTGCAGAGCCAAAAACAACTTTGGAACAGATTCAATCGTTTATAAACTTGTTATACAAAGTAAGAAATATTATATTTTGCTAATTTTGTCTTTTTAAGACAAAAACATTAGAAAACATTTTATTTATTTTTTTATTTTTTTTTTGAAGCAAATTCTAAGCGAAAAACACGTTATGTAAATATGATATCAAATAACTAAGAAATTAATCCCGGACATTAATTCGCATTAAGATAACGTTTTTCTAACTTCGTGTATTGTATTTTATTATTTTATATTGAAGGGATGGTTGGAAGTAATTGTTCAGTTTGTCGAATTGCAACTGAAGTTTAACACTTAAGGATTGTAACTGAAATTAGATCACTGAGCAAGGGGTGAAAAACTGCATTAGAAATTGCAAATACAATAAGTCGTATTATATGACGCTAAATCTTAAGATTTATGGCTAATGAACAAAAAAAAAAGTATCGTTTCTAATTCATTTTTCATTTACTGAAAAACATTCGATTTACCTTCCATTTTATGTCAATTACGTTGCTGCCTTCCTGCCTCTACAGTCACATTTGTCTTCATCCTCTGTAAGTAAATCTCCGAAAATGTTAACTACGATTCCAGTCCAGTTTTCTATGCTATATGTTCTGAGTTGGTTTTGTTATCCTACCCTAGATTTTTAAATCGCTTATTTTTTTAATGTAGAAATTAAAACTGGATATATCCAGTCAATTATAATTGACATAAGTGATATAAAGAGGAAATCGCTAATCAATGTAAAGAACACGGAAATTTAAGTTTAGAGAGGAAAATGGTAATGGTTTCGATAGAGGCTAATAAAACACGTGATTTGCGATCTGTAGATGATCCAATTTAACCCTAGCCATAACTGGGATGATTGTGACTACTAAGAACTGAACACTTATTTGAACAACTGGAAAAACTCACAATAGTTCAGCCAAGGGTCAAATGGGACAAATGTTTGAAAATAAAATAGGTTTTATAAATTCAAGTCAACAACGTTTCTCATTTTATAGCGTTATAAAATAGAATCATTTGACAAGTTTTTACGACTGCATCTTCCGCAATGACCCCAAGTTAACTACATTTACTTACAGACACTTACTTTTGCCTCCCGCATAATTCCTTTTCCCTTTATAGCGTTTTAGATTGTTAAAATTTAGATTATGGTAATTCCTTTGGCCGAACATTGTATGACGACTAGTGGACTCTGTCATAAAGTAATAATATCAATTAAGAAATGCTGCAAAGGCTTCATTAAACAGCACTGCTTTTAAAAGTCATTCAAATGTTAGTTTCGTTTTGATATGGTGTTGATCACTAATAAGTTATCTGATTAGCAAAGCAAGAAGTCAGTGATTTCTTTTTATGCTTGTTTTTGCTTTGTTAACTTTCTTGAATTTCTTCTGATTTGTGGAATACGAGATCTGACTATTTTTTTTAATTTAATGAAACTGTGGTCTGATTCTTGTACTTCGCGGTCAATAATAAATAGACATACTTTAATGTATTCCAAATTGTTTGGAAAATTGATTTATTATTTACTTCATTTACAAATTTAACTGCAAAATACCCATTAAAATTGAATGCGATTATCTTTTCAAAAAATAAATTATATGTATGCCTTCCTTTAAAATTTGATTCCGTGATTCATTTTAATTTGCAAAACTCCTATTATAATCGTGATGAAAAAGAAGCCGACAATTGGAATAAGACCTAAAATGATATACAATGTTTCAATATTCAGTTATTCTACTTTCTAAAATTAGAAAGTCACTGTTTACTATTGTTGGTTTTTGTCCAACAGCAAGAATGGTTGACCCAAGATTAGCCTTGTATTAGATTCCTTGTATGAAAGCAATCTTGTGTCACCAAATTGCTCATTAAATGGTTATTGTTTTCAGCATCGTTCACTAACGAGATTATTAAATACATTATCATAATATTTGTAGGAGGTATGTGATAACATTGTCAATCGCTTCACGAGAGTGACAAGATAGAAAATTATTTTTTCTGTTTTATCGAAGCCGCAAAAAAAAATGCATTCATTAAATTTATGTTCATTAAGAAATAGTAAATTTCCAATGAAATGATATTCACCCAAAGTTAGATTTTTTTCCCCTGATACTTTCTTCATATGAACTGTGCTTCCGTTATAAATTCCATAATCTATTCTAAATCGCTTTAAAAAGCAAAATATACTTTAACAGTAGCAGAGTAACTAAGGGATGAATTTCTATTTCGTTTTAGAGTTGACTTGTTTTGTTTAACCCCTGGTGTTGTAAAATTAATCAGATTCCTCGTGTGGATTTTGTCTGAAAGCAGTCGTTGCTCTCTTGTTATTACCGCTAATGTTAACCATTTATTCCAAATGTTGGTTCAAATCTACTTAATTATAAATTTAGATTTAAAGCAACTTAAGCTATTAATTCTCATTGCTGTGGTAAGAATTATTCAACGAATAAGGACTTAATAGGACAGTCTGAATAATCGGCCTAAATAGTTCACTTCATCTTATAAATTAAATCTTTCATTAATAAAATATTAAATGGAAATTCTCCACAATTTAGTATGACTTACACCAAAATATTTAATAAAGATTTTCAGTGAAATTAAAACGTATAAACAGAGTTTGTAAAAATATAACAATTAACACAAGTAATTATATAGCATAGTTATAGCAAAGGCCATCGTAATATCTCATGACTAACCCAATAGGCTATTTTGAAATCCGACTCTTTCTTAACAAATTAAGAATTCTTTAGTGGCATTAAAAAACAGCCAGCAAATCTCAAAGGGAAGGAAAAAAACGAGAAAGACAGCTTTGATCAATTCTGAATTTTACTTAATGTTTGTAAATTTACTTGAAATTAAAGTATTAATTCTAGAAATAGTAAATGCATCACTTTTCTTTCTCTCGTTGTTTATTCATTCCGTTATTATTCTCTTCGATCTTTTCTTTTCGGTTTATTCTTTTTGCTCAGAAATTCATGATAATTCAACTATGGCAAACTGTGTTCGTATTTTAATATACGAAAAAGCTTGTGAAAGGATGAAACAGTTTCTCTTTATCAAAGAAAGATGTGCAAATCACAACAGCATTATTTTCCTAATTTGAGATCATCTACGTATATTTAACTTATTATTTAAAACCATTATGGTGCTGTTCAAATTAAATATTACAGTTACCGGCAGATTTCAATACCAAGCTCTTGTTTTTTTTATTTTTTGCAGCCCCACCAAATCCACCTATGATTCATATCGTTTCCATAGGATTGACATCGATTCATCTCCAATGGGATTTTATAACCGATTCATCTGTACCAGTTTCAGGTAATCAATTAAATATTCATATCACACGAAAACAAGAAAATTATCTTTGTAAATACTGTAGAACAAAAACAACTCGACATACCATGAAATTCCGAATTACCAAGATTATTCCAGAAATATCAGGACTTCGATATTTTAAGGACAAAACTCTCACTATTCGACTACGTTCAATCTAAAGATAAGTTGAGCTGATTTCATTCATTCCATATTTCATTTGTCCCCATCCATTTTTAACATAATCCAGGTTGTTTCAGTCAACTGCTAAAGCCCAGTGAAGCATAATTCATGTTTGGGATGAAAACACAATTCAAAGAGACAGACTCCATTAAAGAAATGTAGAGGTGGAATCCAAGATAGCGCATTTCAAAGTTAAATTGAAATTGACAGGCTGAATAATCACAGTCTACATTCGTAAAATGTTTGCTTTGAAAGAGAATAGGTTTCAAACATATAAATTTTGCATTTTATTTTTCCATAACTTTTAAGTAACTTGAGATTGACACATTCATTGCTGTAATTTACTGCTGTTAGTGATTGTAAGATTATTATATTAATATGATAGTTTAATACTTTAGATTTCTTGTAACAAGTTCTTAATATATTTAGAACATTTTAAACCTGGAACAAGTGAAAAACAGGATTCTGGAAGCGAAATATTTACAAGAGCTTGCAAAAATTTACTTGAAGGAATTGTTTTAGATGTCATTTTTTGCAATCAGCCTTTAGGGAGTTAATGTTATGGAAAAAAAAAACATTGTGAAAAAGATAATATTGAAGTTTCCTTAGTAAAATATTGCAAATTAATATCCAATTAGTATCCAAATATTTCCTGAAGTGCCTAGTCTGTCTCAGAATTGCTTTGTTTCACGTTTTTACTTCCGCTTGTGGGAAATGATAAATATTGTGTAAAATGAATTTTTTCTTAGCATTGATTAAATTCGATTTATAGGAATATCAATCCTAATTTACGATTGTAGATATATTAGGTCAACAATGCAAAATTATCTTCTGCATTTTTGAGCGTTACATTTTTCTAAAAGTTTCTTACATCTGGTGTTTTGCTTACAATCAAATCACGGATTGAAGTTTACTACAGTTTTCAACAATGGTAGAATTATCATCCGCAAGATAAAAAGAGAATTAATGTTTCAGGACAATTTCTGAGAGCATTTCTGAAGCATTACCATAATAATTTAGATTGAAATTTATAATGCCCTGGAGCCATTTGAAATGTAACGATTATTTTAGTGGAATTCTGACATAGTATTTGCATGTATAAGTTGTTGTGTTGTAATAGATATGGAAAGAGTGAGTTCTTGTGAATGGATTCTAGAAGGACAACAGTGATACATAAGACATCATAGAAAATCGTCTTCGGTAAATTATGCATCATTTTAATATCAGCAGATTCTTGTCAGTATTGTGATTTCGTTGAAGAAAGGCTTGTATTCAATCTATAAAACGAACATTAAAAGGTGGACAGAATTTTACTTTGACTGAATCTGCAGTAGCTTTAATCAGCTTGATTTTCCTGAAGTTACGAAATTCAAATTTTTTATACAGGAAAATAATCAAATTGAAATCTGAATCAAAACAAGTTAGAAGACTGTGTGAAGATTCACAGCTATCATGATGATACGTTAGATTGTTAGATGTAATGGAATGATAAAAATAGGTAATAAAATATTAGCACATAACTTGTGAAAATATATTATAAAATACGGAATGATTCAGTAATCAAACAAGATTTTAAAAAAGTTGAGCCTATTTATTTTTTTAAAAAGTCGGATCTTTTATTCAGTCAACACGGTGTCATCATGACTGCATCTCTTCGCCTTATTGAAATTTGATGAAAGAAACAACTTTGAAATTTAAAGGAGAAATACCTTTTTATAAGATGTGTTATTGGTTCAAAGGTTAGCCTAACAAGCTGTGATCCTCGGAAAATAGGCTAAAACTCTCATTAAAAAAAATAAAAGTAAATAAAACGAAAGAGGAAAGAATTTTTTGAAATAATTGTTTCCATTGTCGGACAATTTACAAAATGAATTTTTTTAAAGCAACACAATGAATTCGATAGATGTTCAGGGTCATATGTCCGGATCTTGATGCATTACTAAATAAATGATTTTAGAATAACTACTGTTTTTGAAGAGTTCTACAAATAGGAATCTTTTTAGTTTTATTCTAATTCCTCTTAATTGAAGATCTTTAACATTTTCACCCATTCTTAAAATTAGTCTTCAGAAATTATTCGATGAATTAGAGATTGTTACAAATTTTATGTTAACGAATATTTACTTTTTCTGTTTACTTTCCATGAAACTTTCTCAAATGAGAAAAGTACAGTAATCGATACATTTATAGTTTTAATCATTTTAGTATCTAACTTCTTTAGAAGATAAGTAAATAACTACACAAAATATTTTGATTTTGTGTATCTGAACCTTCGATCAAAATGTATTCTAATATTACTTGAAGTTCCCTAGAAGAAGAATGTAGAAGATGGGTGGTAAGCATACCTAGCGACCTAAGGGCTATTGTACTTCCTGAAGTTCCCTAAGCACACAGAAAGTTCCTAATGGTTGTAAATAATACTGTTTAAATGATCAAGGGGATGTTGTTTGTAAATTTAGATTTAGACCCAGAGCAACAATTCTATTAGAGAATTAACATATCTGAATAATTGTCTTAAAAATTAAAGCTAAGTTATGCTTTATCTAAAAAATAACAGGTCGTATTTCTGAAACGTTGGAAACTTGAGTTACGTACAGAAAACACTTGTGAATTTACGATGTTTAATCTGTTTCCATTCCATGAAATAAATAAAACTTACACAAATATGTTTATTTTTTTACTTAACTGAATCGAATTTCTACTTGGTTAAGAGGAATTAAATAAGAAACTCCGAAAATTCCCACGTATCTGCAGTTATGTCCTTTTTGCAACCAAGAATCAGTTTTCGCTTTTAGGATATGTAATTTTTTTTTAATTTTCTTTGACGATGATGTCATCTTGGAGACATTTTTGAGCTTTGAACAAGACAGGCATTTCAGGTGATAATGTCATTTTTCCAAAAGTTTTCTTTTTAATTTACTTTAACTTGCATAATTAAATTTCAAAACGAAATTTCGATAAAAAGCTGGTTCTTAGTTTGTGAAAAACAATAAGTGACCAAGTTTTCTAGTTTTAAAATATTTTAAAGAATGTAGTGACTTTATTACGAAATCAATAATTGACTTCCCACGCAGTCACTGTCACAACTTGGCCTATTCCTGAATTCGTTTTGTTGTTATTTTTATTAAAGAACGATTTAAACAAATTTGCTGAAGTATCGACGCTTAGAAATTAGTTTAAAAGTATTTAAATTAGAAATGTAAATATATCAAGAAGCACAACGAATTTGAGCTTAAATATCTTGGTTCTCGACCGTGGAAATGCATTTGAAAGTGGAGTTGGAACGAAGCAGTTCAGAATGTTAAAGGTTAGATGAACTGGTAAATCAAGAAGTTCTAACTTTCTTTTCTTTTTCTTCGTAGCCTATTGCATCAGTTTCCGCAAAGAATACGGAGAATGGGAAGAGAGGCAGCTCGAGCCCGAGTATCGATCTTATGCCTTGGAGAATCTGTGGTGTGGAACAAGGTATCAGTTATACATGACTGCGTACAGTACAGTCGGACCCGGAAGACCCAGCGAGATCCTGGCAGTGAAGACCAAAGGATCAGGTGAGTCCAGGGGAAAAAAAAGGACCCTATTGAAATAAAAACGAACCCTTTACATTTGCCGACAACTAGACTGACTTGAGAGTCCTTTTGCAAAGGATTACACGAGAGACAAAGGGAGGTTATCTTCTCAGGAAAAGAGTAATTTAGAATTCAAATCAGGGAATAAAAATATCTGGAAATACTACCTTAACAGAACTTATTGTAACAATCGTCAATTTAACTGATCTTAATTAAAAATTTAATATCTTATCCATGACGACCTTTAATTTCTAGAACTGATATAACAAATATTTTTAATAAACTACTGCTTATACAACATACTAGTTTAAAACTCTCATTTATCAAAAAGAAAAAAATTTATAACTATATTTCCTTTAATTTATCAAAATTCCTAACTATAGGGAAAATTGATTGCAAATAAACATCTTGCATATTAAAAAGTATCTCTAAAGGTTAGTAATAGAATTCTGACAAACAGAAATAAAAACCTATCTTGTTTTTTGTCCTGTTATGAAAGTTACACTAAGATGTATTTTGTATCTATTTCATAAAAAAATATTTTTACAATAGAAGAAACACCCATGGAATAACATTCTTTACAGGATTATTATAAAATAACTTAAGAACCTCTTCAAATCTTCAAAATAAAACAAAAATAAATGCATAAAACAATACATTTATTAAAATAAATATCTCTTAATTTTCGAAAAGACATGACTTCTTTTCTTTCTCAAAGCCGAAAAACAACAACAATATATTACAAACAAGTAGAGGAAAACGATACATATGTGAGACATTCATGAAATTGTATTGTTACAACAATACTTACAAATGTTATTCTCCTAATTCTTTAATTTTCACCTTATTTTTACAATTTGAAATACATATATTGTTAAACTCTTTGGCCATTTCCACAATAAATTTGTTTACATTAACACCTTCATTTCTATTTATATTCATCTTTTTGGTATTTCTAATTAGTAGACTTTCCATGGTTTTTCTCGTTTTACAATCTTTTTCAATACATAAAATTTTGATTTCATTTTTTACACAATGATTTTTATTCATACAATGTTCAGCCAATTCAGATTTCTCCTCTAATTTGTTTTTTATGTATGAATTATGTTCCAATGCCCGTTCTTTTATTGAATACTGTATGAATAAAAATCATTGTGTAAAAAATGAAATCAAAATTTTATGTATTGAAAAAGATTGTAAAACGAGAAAAACCATGGAAAGTCTACTAATTAGAAATACCAAAAAGATGAATATAAATAGAAATGAAGGTGTTAATGTAAACAAATTTATTGTGGAAATGGCCAAAGAGTTTAATAATATATGTATTTCAAATTGTAAAAATAAGGTGAAAATTAAAGAATTAGGAGAATAACCTTTGTAAGTATTGTTGTAACAATACAATTTCATGAATGTCTCACATATGTATCGTTTTCCCCTACTTGTTTGTAACATATTGTTGTTGTTTTTCGGCTTTGAAAAAGAAAAGAAGTCATGTCTTTTCGAAAATTAAGAGATATTTATTTTAATAAATGTATTGTTTTATACATTTATTTTTTTTTTATTTTGAAGATTTGAAGACTTTTCAATATATAGCATGTCTAGAAGAGGGAGAATTAAGAAGACTTATGGTTAAGAACCTCTTATCTAAGTTACTAGAAAACGACACTAAATTATCTGTTCATCATCAGGTTCATATAAATCGACGGGAAGAGGTGAATGTAACTGCAGTAGACGTAGCAAGTGCTGTGAAGGCGTTGTATCTCATCTTGAAAATACTATTCAATTTAATATCTCATAAATTCGAAGACTTTGAAGCTGACTTTTGATGAATGTTTCAGAAGTAACTTTATATAAATTAACTGAACTTAACACTAAGTCGAATATAAATTATACTGTAGTTTGGATGATAAAAAAAGATTCAAATTTACAAATTGTTTAGCATATTTGACTGTTAAATAACTGAAATAGCTTCAAACCAAGCATCAAAAGGCAGGGAATGATTCATTCACGAATGATCGACAACTTTTTATACCCTTCACTAGTCTAATCTTACTACAAGATCTCTGGATATATTCTAGGGCAATAAATTCAGCTGCTAATTATCCAGCACCAGATTAACTCTTCAAGATGGATTATTTTCAGCACGTACAAAATCCGTATTCACTTTATTTTCCTCTTATTATTTTTTGGTGGACCTTTTGTTTATAATTTAATAACAACTTGTGCCCAAAAGTTTCGGGAGATTTTCTAAAATCCTGTTGAGTAACGGGTATTTTTCTTTTCTTGTTTTTGAGGGAACTCTCATCCCGGAAAGGGTAAGGGTTCCATATCTTTTCATGCCTTCAGAGCTTGTCATCGAAGTGGTAAGTCTGGCTGAGGAATCATAAAAATGACGAAACGGTCTCAGACTGCACTTCGTTGACATGATTTAGGCATAAATTTTTGTTCTTTTCTTTGGTACATGTCGGAAAAAAATCATCTTTCCTTAATTATTAATACATTCGTATTTAATGACGCTTATTTTTCATTGTTTATTTTATGCTCGTAATATTTAGAGATAAATTGCTGGAAAAGCTCTGCATAGTAATACACAGCATATCGTTAGTAATCCATTTCTATCCTCGTAATGTTAAATTTTAATAAATCTTCAATTCAAATTAGCTTGTTATTGAATGTTCTTTGGATATAGAAATGTCAAGAACATAGAATACTTCCAGCTCAGACATCCAGCTTAGAGTTCAGAAATCAAAACTCTACTGTCATAAAATGAAGAATATAAATGAGTTATGCGGAAACCTGTTTTGAGACAATCACAGTATTTTGCAAAACAAACGGTAGTGAAAGACAGATACTAGAAGTGGGAGCAGTAAAAAATATCAGTCACATAGTATAGGAATACCCTAACTTAGCATTATTCAGCGAAGATATGTACAATAAATTATGTTCGCCGTTACTAAGAACACACAGTTCATACCGTTCTTGCAAGTTTTCTACTTTGAGATGACAGGAAAGTTTTCATAAAGAAACTGCCTGCACTCCACAACTGAATGACAGGTAAGCTCCTGTTCCAACAGACTGCCGTGATTCTCATTTGGTTTTACGGTTCGTGACCGTCCCATGCATCCTTAACGCTACATCAGCACTCTATCGCTTCATAAGAATTGTTGGATGACACTTAGAATCCTACTGTCACCTGGGCATGTTTCCGAAACGTAAGCTGAACTCTTCACACACGGAAGGCTGGTGCCGTGTTTTTTCATCCTAGACCCGTAGGAACGGTTTTAATATTCTACTAATAATACCTTTTCTTCTGTGATCAGAGACATTGTTGCCTTGACTGATTCAAAACCTAACACCAGTTACTATAGATTTTATATACAAATATACGCCTTGTTATCGCGTGGGGATGTGGAATGTTTCACTGCTGTTTGTTTTGCCGATAACTGAATTTGTTTTGCCCAATACTTTTAATAAAGAGGGAGTTAATCATAATGTATCAAACATTTGTCATTTGACTATTTTTATAATCAGATAATTTGTAATACTTTTATAATCAGATAATTTGTAATACTTTTATAATCAGAAAATAGTTTTGATTCTTGAATGTAGTGAAACGATATTTTTATTGATTAATATTTTTTTTCTTTTATCCTTTCAGCACCCATTGCTCCTCCTAGAGAAGCTGTTCTTCGGGAGAATATAACGTCGGTGACTTTGCTGCTGGACAGTTGGTCAGGCGATGGTTGTTCCATCCTTTACTTCGTTATCAAATACAAATTAAGAGGATCTAACGAATGGGCGCTCGTCTCCAATCACGTAAAGCCACAAGAGCGGTTCGTTATCGGAGATCTTCAGCCAGATACAGCTTATAGATTGGAAGTAACCGCGCATAATAGTGCAGGGTCAACAACAGCTGAGTACGACTTCAACACTCACAGTTCAATGTTAAGAGGTAGAGTAATAGTGGATATTAATTCTAAAGTAAATATTTTCTCTGTCAAATAAAATGATGATGATTAAAATTTAAATCTGATCTCTCTTTTAAATGAAGGCTGAGAAAAAAAATTTCGTCTATTTGAAGAAAATTCATATTTACTCAGTAAAACATAAAAATTTTAAAAAAGTGAAATATTACTGCTTTCTTTTTTTTTTTTAGTTGAAAGATCATTTAAATTAAAAGCAATTTCTGTAATCATAACTTTTGCACCCCGCTCCTTTGCTTTTAAATCCGTCAAATCCTTTTCTAGAAAACAGTTTTGAAATAATTAAATTTCAATTATTATATCAAAATTTAAAATGTCAAATAAAAATTATTTCTATCAAACGTAAGCGAAAATATCACTTTTCCTTTTTCATTAGCGCAGTGAAAAGTTATGCATGTTGTAAAAAGATGACATGATTGAATTTTGGAAAACAAATTTAGTTAATCCCAAATTTTGAGTGTCGAAACAACTGGTTAAAAATTTATGTTCCAAAAAAAGTTACAGCATTTTTCCTGTTGATGACAAAAGTAAACGCAATTGAATAAACTTAAGAGTTGAATTAATATATTAAACACAAATACAGTAAATAGGCTTATTTTTGAAAACTTAAAAGTTGTTTGTTTTTTTAAAGGGCCAATTAACTCTACTGAAATGTAATCGTCCATACTTAGTTTAATATGTCCAAAAATTAATTTAAAAAAAGAACAAAAAACAAAAGACCAGTGATTCTATTAGCTGTTGCTTCTTTATTATCCCCAATGCAATAATGTAAATAGTGTAGTCATATATTTAAAATCTATACTTTCCTTATTTAGATGCGTAATGCGTTTCCTGAAACACTACTTGTAAGATGACTTTTGATTAATCGGAGCCAAATTTACTTTCAATGGGGAATATTACATATTTCAGAGACTAAAAAATCAGGCGTTTCTCACTCAAACATGCTATTATCTAATAATAAAAGACAAAAGTATTTCAATACTTTTCTTAAGCCTTTATAGAACGCTTTTATTTGATGCTTTGATGGAAGATAATTCCCTGCTATATTAAGAAAGAACTAAACTAGTAGGTGATTAAATTCTTTGAGTGATATAACAATACAAAATGAGATGATAAATGACTTCGATGACCATTGCTGAAGCACGTACTGTAGAAATGTGTAAAATTATTGTCGTTGACTTATCCCATATTTAATAAAGCCTCTGTCGTTACATATCATCGCTAGGTGACAGACAGACTTCAGCACTCCGTTGTAGAAAAGAAACAAATGCAGAAAAATAAAAATCCAAGCTCCCACTCCGGAATTGAAACCCAAGTTCGGACATATCAGCTTCATAGCAGACCATCACTGAACGGCATGAGTGAAATAAAACTTGTCTAAATTCATTATCATCAAGTTTTGTACTCTACTGCATCAAGATAAGTATTAATGAGACTGTAATATAAGACAATAATAATAAATAATATAATAATGACGGCAAGGAGATCACTTATATAAATCATATAGTAATTCATTCACTAATGATAAGGAGAAATGGTTGTGAATTCTCATGAAAGTAGAATACTTTTAAAAGCGCTTAAAAGCATATATATAACAATTATTGACTAGTTTGATTCTATCAGCAATATCTTATTCTGTTATTAACAATTGAATATTACTCAGTCGGTATATTTTCTCTAGTTTTTTTTTTGTTTTTTTTTTTTTGTTTTTTTTTTTGTGAATGTTAAGACAGGATGTTGTTGGCATTTCCTCAGATTTCTGACATAACTGTTTGAAATCGGTATCTTACAGACTTCTATAGAAAATACTCTACGAAGTAATTTATAAGTTATGTGTTATTAATGGTAGTGAATTGTCAACAGACAAACCCAGCTACTCTTAAAACTTGATTTCGCCATGGATTTAAAACTAATTTAATCTTAAGTTAGTTGTTAATCTTATCAAAAGGTATTAAGTTATATTTTAATGTTTTGTTATTTAAACATCATTACAGGATCCCCACCACAAGGTTCCATAGTTACAACAGAAGCCCAAGGCGTTCCATATTATTCTGCTTTGCTTTTGAAGATAATTGTTCCCACCGCAGCAGCCATCTTTATTATCGTCGTAATTGTCTCTGTGCTGTGTATTCTCATTAGAAAGAAAAGAGATAATAACAGACGGGAGAGAGGTGAGTGTCTAAATGTAGCTTTTTTTCTACATATTTCAGTCTCTCTGATTTTTCATAATATCACAGCATTGATCGTAGTATCCCTAGTTTTACACCAGTGTCTTTTCCATTAGAGGCTGTGAAAACAAACCCCAAATATGCGCTTGTAATGGAGAGAAGTCCAATGGCAGATTTGAAGGTGCAGCCGAACAACCCTCACCCCAACCAGGAGAACATGGATACCCAGAGAACAGGTAAAGAGCTGGAAAATCTTTGGTGTGCTCGTTTAATTTAACATTACAAATTAAAAGCAGTTGGAACTTTGTTATATAATTTGTTATCAATTAAAGATCTGTTGTTGTTATTTATAGAGGGGATTTTTTTATTATTTAACTCTTCTCCCTCAGAATTATGTGGACCATTAAAAATAATATTAGCTCATGCTTTCTTTCTGTACCGATAAATATTACAACTATTTCAAAATCATTATTAGTTGTGATACAACATATATAAAGTATTCATCAATGTAATTGTTAGTCACCTAATAATGATCCTCTATAGTTGGAAAAATGGCTCAAAAAACCCCTGCCAGCGGTTCACATTGGTTCTGTTGTCTTGAATGATGTAAGTCTTCAAAAATTATAAACTTCAAGTTTTCTTGAAGATTTTAATGGGTTTTATCATTACAAAGCAAGGTGTGTTTTCTAAGCCAATATTTCAATTTCTGCTCATATTTGTCTCCCATGTCCAAAATATCAAACTTACAGATACATTATTTTTAAGCTAAACTCTTAGTGTCACTTTAAGAGGAAGAAACGAGAATTCTTCGAAGTGTTTTTTTTTTATCGCTAGTGAACCAATGCTAATAGGTTTATTTTTTGTAGGTCACTATTAACTACAATTATGAGAAGTACAGTTTACTGGAACTGTGCTATTACGGATTTGAATGTAAAACGCTAAAGAAACCTTTGGAATTTACCTCTTTTTTTTTTTTTTTTTTTTCAGTGCCTCTATCAAGCCTATATCCATCTCCGATGCCGTTTCAGGACGAGGTCAGTCCGTATGCCACTTTCCAATTGGCTGGTTTCAGCAGAGAGAGAGAAGAAGCAGAGTCCCAAGCCAATCAGATGGAACAGCAGAAGTCGTCAAATACCACCCTCAGAATGGTATAAATCGAGTTTGTTTGGTTTTTTTATATTGAACCAAAAGTTTTGCTCAGTTCTCTTACATTGTACTTATTAATTGCTTATAAGACTAGAGCGAATGTTTAGCAAATACGCATTATAGTAGTTTTCAAAAAAGAAGGGTTTGCCATAAATGGTCACTACTTAGCGATCGATTGTCTGGAACAAACGTCACCAGTCATGACGTCATCAACTTGAACTCCGAGCAGTCAGTCCAAGATGGTGCTGTTTTGTGATCGCGTAAGCGTGAACAAGAAAGGACAAACTTTGCATAGCCAAGCACTGAGAATATTGTGGAACGTTTGTAATTATTTCAATTTGAATTATTATCATGTATTCGAAACTGTAGAAAATACAAAAACCAGAATGGTTTCGTAATGTTTATAGGATTCCGTTACGGATTGTAGCAATAGATGGCGCTGTTACGTCCTTTGGAAACATCAATCTATAAGGAAATTACGTCACCAAAAGCTTTTCTTTCATGAACTGAACTGTATGTTACTCTGAATTTGAACCATTGCTTAAGAAAACTTCAAGATAATGAAGCAGTTACATCATTCTTGCTTTATGATGAAAAAGATCATACAGAAACTGAAATTACACTTGATTTAATGTAACGATATGTTAAAAAACATATACTGTCTGTTGAAATAGTTTAAGAGAGAAAAAAAATTGGAAACAAACAATACTTAATTCCTGAAAAACAATGGGCAAAAAAAAGCTTTGAAACCGAGAAACTAAAATGATAGTTTAAGTAAACTTTAACAAATACAGTATGGACGAAAACAAACGACACTGAACAATTTAACCATATGAAAGGTGGCACAGCGAGATGAACACGTAGGTGATTCTTGTATTCTGAACAAAATGATTGTGGATGTGAGATTAATCAGTGTTGCTGTGAAAATGGTATTAACTACCGAAGAGAAAGTGTTTATTATGGAGCACTATTTTCGATCATATGGAACAGGTCGTGGCAATTGCTACGGATGTTGATATTTCGGGAGCGTTTTAACTGTCCAATACCCACGAACAAGGGTATGCTATCCGTCGGCGATAAATTCTGTCGAACCGGAAGTGTACTCAAACAGCGGAAAGGTTGCACCGGCCGTCCGGTAACAGTAACAACAAATGAAAATCTAAGGCCGATTTTTTGAGCAAGTGTTGCAGTCGCCACAACGAAGTCTCCGACGAACGGCAGTGAAACTGGACATGGGTCGAACATCAGTTCGATGTATGTTTAAAACCATTGGAGGGTTCCCTTACAAGATACAGACTGAAGAACCATTGAAACCTGTCGATAGCAGGAGTCTTGTACTGTGCTTCCATGTTAGCAATGGTCTATGACGATCCCGGATTTTTGGGTATTGTTTGGTTTTCGGACGAGCGTCAGTTCATCTGAATGGCTTCATCAATAAACAAACAACCCGATTTCTTGATTTCGCCCGACCAGACATCATTATTGAAACCATTCCACACTGAACTGGTGACGATATGGTGTGCGGTCTCTGGAAACGGCATCATTGGTCCGTACTTCATTGAGGATGACCAACAGAATCCGATGACTGTAAATCAGGTGCGTTATAGAGAACAGGTAATCACGCCGTTTCTCAGGGACATCCAACATTTCTTTCGAGCACGACACCTACGTCTTCATTCCCAATGGTTCCAAAAGGGTGTGGATATGTGTCATATGGCGAGGGAATCAATTCGGCTACTTCGTGACACCTTCGGAAATCACGTGATATCCCGTGGAGCACATTCCATATCCCTCACAATCCCCTGATTAAACCCCACCTGATGCTAACGTTTGGGGAATACTGAAGGAAATGCTTTTTCAAGACAACCTCCGGCAAACATAGCTGAGCTGCGGCAAAAGATTGAGACAAATGTTAAGGGAACAACCTCTCTTCCGGGACATGGTGGACAATTTATGCAACTGCTATGAGTGCTGCTTAGAGCGTCAAGATCATCACATTGAACATGTATTTGTCAAAAACCACAGTTGATTATTCTTTCGATTGCAGCGTTTTCTATTCAAAACGATTCAGTGTCGTTTGTTTTGGGCCATACTGTATTTATAAAAAAAAAATGTGTAACATTAATCATATCAACCAATTTACTTTTGGACAAATAAGTTCATTGCAAAGTAAAATTCTAGTAATAAACATTGCATGAAATACATGTTCATGAATGAACAGAAAGAGATTTATTAAATTTTTCTACAAATCCAGAAATACATCTAAAGAAAGTTAATAAAAATTAAGTTTTATTTTTATTAACGAGTCAGCTTAAGCAAGGATATTACCCTTATCACAGTGATATCTATCCTTAAATCTGTACATTATATTTTTTCAGTTCGATTTTGCTCTTGATTTTCTGAATTCGATTTCGGAATAAGGCCTGAATGGGTATTTCTTTTCTATATTTAACATTTAGTGCCTTTATTATTTGCAAAGCATGAATGATTCACGTTCTCTTGTTAAAAAAATTCAAGTTTTAGTTAGAATTCATTCATTAATGTAGTCTATTTCTAAACATTAACGATTAAATAAGTTTAAATGAAGTTAAACAAGATACTAAAGAAATGACAATTTTACAATTATTAAGTCAGAAATTAGGTCTTACTCAGAGGAACACTTTTTACAATGTCTGTAACAGGTTATCGGAGCTCATATTGATATCCCCTTATTTCTATTAACTATGGAATGATGCTCTACTAAATCCTAATTTTCTGAGACATTAACATGTTTCTTATCAAAGTGCGAAAAGAAGACAGGGAAATTCAAAAAGCTCTTATATAGCAAAGAGGGACGAGAAAAAACTAATCAAGCGGAATCGGGGGGTCTAATATTTGCTTGATAAACATGAAGAAATCATTTGCACTGTATAAGACCATGCATTACAATTTGATTAACTAACTTGAAATATTTTTGTAATTCTCATCTCATCATTATAAAGAATACTCACTAATACTTGTATTTTTTTTCCAGGCTGATGTCACAGCTACATATTCCAAAATCACGAAACAGCGACAAAACACACATTATCATCCAGATCCTACTTTATCAGACGAAACAGGTATTTATTTCCCTGTAAAACACAGGGATCTAAAACCCCATACTGGATTTTTTTTTTGGGGGGGTGTTTTTTACTTTACAGGAAATGAGTTTCAAGGTTTTAATTACTATAAAATTCAAAATTATAACTTTCTTTTAATATTTAACAAATTCCTTCGTTACAAAATATGAAAAGGTTTTATAAAAACATTTCTCAAAGCTTTAATCTTTTAACAATTTCAGACTATTTCTATTAATATCTTTTAAATTACACTTTTTCCTTCTACCATTCATTCCTGATATATTCTTGCACTTTCTTTAATGGATCTTGAACACAATTTTCTATAATTCTACACCATTTTCTTGTAAAAACAATTTATTTATTTTTTATAGTAAGCTGTTTCACTAAGGTTTTATTGATTTTCAATCATTGTTAATCCTGACTGGAATAGAATAGTTAATGTTTTCAGCATATCTAATAACTTAATTTTTAAAATTTTCAATTTTATTGGGAGATCATATTCCTTGTATGAACACCATAGGAATATGTCCAGCATGTTATTGTCCTGTCGGAACGGTGGAAATTAGTCCCTTAATTACCGTTCTTATATACAGTAGTGATTGATTCTGAATATGAAGTTCAAGCTGTTGTAATCATTATATAATGTAAACTCCTATTTGTAAAAATTGCAACACTATGATAGAACCATCAGAATGGAGGGAAATTTATTACACACATTACTAATAGTGATACAAACAAACGATTAGTACAGAACAATGCAACAATAGTTCTTGCAAAAAATTATAATGGTGTAAACTACAAAGCCTCCACGAGCTGCAATAAGAGCTGTTGTACGCCGTGGCATCGAAGCAAACAAGCCTTGGATATGTTGCTGGGATATCACCTGTAGGCTGCTTCTCTCCGAGTCCATAGTTCATCTGTATTGGCTGCTGGATGATAATGACGGGCTAGTTGCCGAGTGATCATATCCCACATATGTTCAATAGGTGACATATCGGACGAACATGCAACTCAGGGAAGAAGGGGTATCTTCCTTGCTTTGAAGACTGCCTGAACATTTCTGCAACATGTGGTCGGGCGTTGTTAGAATATGGCTCCAGGAATATGCTGAAGAAAGGGTACGTCTTCAGCCTCCACAACTTCCCTGATGTAAAGGTTGAGTGCCCACACTTCCTAGCAACCGAGATCGCCTATGATACCAATTGCTCCCCAAACCATCACGCCTTTCGTTCGTGCGGTATGACGCTGGAAAATGCAGTCTGGAAGATGGCGCTCACCTTGAGATCGTCTAATCCGTTTGCGACCAACATTGTAATTCAAGTTGAAGCGGGATTCGTCCGAAAACACGACTTGGTGCGTCAGTGGGTCAATGTTCGTGAGCCAGTTGATGTGTTCGTGAGCCGATTGTAGCCTGAGGCGTCGATGATTTAGGCCCTTGAGAATCCTCTGCAAAGGAATGCATGCACGCAGGCCTCTGCGCATCAGGTGCCATCGAACCATGGAACTAGACAATATCAGACCTGTTGCAGTGTTCCAACGTTGGCTCAGGGCCGTCGCGTGGTTTGTTGGAGCCCGAGGCAAGATTTCGTCAGGCGCCCTACACTTGATATTTTCGTCCCCCCCCCCCCATCCCAAAAATCTACAACCAAAAAAAAATAAAAAACGGAATCTCCAATTTAATAACCAAAAACAAAACGGAATTTCCAATTTTTTTTTTATTTTTGCAGTGCTGCGGCGCCCAGAAATTTCCAATTCAACAACTAAAAAAAAAGGAATTTCCGAATTTTTTTATTTTTGCCGTTGCTGCGGCGCCCATGGCGATCGCCCCGGTCGCCCCGCCCACGCGACGGCTCTCGTTGTGCTAACACTCAAGAAGCTGAACTGTCCGTAACTGCCATGCGGATAAGGTGTCTATCATCCCGTGGTGGTCATCAAATTTTGTGGTCCACTTCTGGATTTTCGACTCGTCCTGTTCTCGTCAGTCCACTTTTTCCACACTCGCATCGTTGTCGTGGCGTTTGCCCCGCAGGAGCAGCAATTTCGCGATATGAAAATACTCCTTCACGCAAGCCGATCATGGCTTCGTTCAAACTCCGTAGCTTACTTATAAGGCGCCCTTTGACGTCGACGAGGCATACTGACGAGGCACGTATACAGCTCACTGACGATGAAAAACTACTTGTCTGGATCTACAACAGTCCTGTACTTATACGCGCTTATACGACAGTTCAGAGGGCGCTGCTGAGTCTAGGCATGTGCAATCATTCCCAAATTTTAATCATTTGCATATCATATCCTACTTTACATTTCCTGTAAGTTTCACTTCATTTGCATGTTTAATTCACGATGTTGCATTTTTCACAAACATGTGTATTTACTAAATATTAAAATTGGGTATAAAATTGAATATAAAAATGATGGAATCATTTAATTATTATGATTAAATTATTACGGAATATAATTACGAAGAATCCCTGTCAGATTAAGAGGAATACGTAGAAGTTAGTAACTTAAAGAGCGTTCCCTTAGCGTTGTTAGATGGTTTTAAGAAGCCCATTTCGAAAGTGAGGAATGATTTGTTATAAGTTCCTGAAGGGATATATCCTAAATATGGATAAATATAACTACAGATGGCTTTATGTAGTTTAGCTACGTTCTGTTGAAGATAGTGGATTTTGTTTTCTAACGATCGTTCCCTTGGTGGCAGAATTTATCAGTGTTTTGACGTACGTATGCAGAGACACACACATTTGAAGACAGGAAATTGAAGATTTGCTGTAGAATACTATCATTGAATTATTTTTACTTTAATAAAGTAAAACGTAATTTTGATGATAGAATGAAACCAACTTTGGTTTGGTCGATTGTTTTTGTGGCAAAAAAAAAAGGACTACAAGGGAATTTCACTGTCAGAGTTTAAAAATGTTACATTAGTTTTTACCTGAGACAGTTTATTAACTTCTTCTCATCTTAAGTTTTTAGATAGTGGTTTTCTTTGGAATTCGCTTGAGAAAGTTGATTTAGTAATTCTTATCAGTAAATCCTGTACATCATCGTTACGTCATTTCTGTACAATATGGTTTTTATTATTTGTTCCAATGTCAGCAGTTGAGTGAGTGGAGTGTCAATCCTTTATCTAATTCACATATTTGGATTTAAAATGTGATTTGATTACTTATTGTGAACATGGAAGGTTGAATGTAAACCCGAAATAGGTAATACTGTAATAATACATTTGTTTGCTGAAAATAATTTTATTTCATAACTACTTGTGACTTAGATCTAAGAAATAATTCTTAATTTCAGTATTACTCGTATGTATTAAATAAAGTTATTTTTTCCTTAGTTCCAGATTTGCTATATCATAGTCAAGAATCTAGTTCATCGAATGAGGCCTCTCCTGATCTCAGCTCTCGGGGGCTGAGTGATGGAATGGATATGACATATCAATGTTATTCTACACTTAATAAGGGGAGGTAAGTTGCAGTAGTGTTTTTGTTTCTATTCCTAATTTGTACTGAATCTTTTCCCTGACGGAAGTGACTAGAAAACATTTCGAATTTTTCATATGTAAATGAATAATTTCCAATGGAAAGAAAGTAATTTCAACTGTTTCAATGTTTTCTTGAAAACTGTATCTTGTTGGTTGACGGGGACTTTGCCTTACTCGCAATTATATAATCCTCCCTCCTGAAAAGATCGAACCACGTGCTGAAACGTATAGTCAGGTGGCTGCCCATATAAGAAGCAGTGGCGGATTTACACTTTTGCCGCCTGTGGGCTATGCCAGATTTGCCGCCCTTCCTCCTGACCCTCCTGTCTGAATATATCACTAGTAAACTATACTGATGTTTACGTTTAGTTTTGAGCTAAGTTACTGATAATTTACAACTCGTCTATTCATTAGAATTTACTTACTCAGAGTATGAAAACAAAAATATATAAATATATAGGCCCATTATGATGTATTCCTTTTCTTAAGTACACATTCTAAAAATATGTTGTAAAAAGTTGTTTAACAAAAAATTAAACACAAAAGTTAATGTAAATAATCGGAATATATTTCGTACATAAAAGTCGCAGAAGATGTATTAGAAAGTAAATACAGGTATAACATTACTATCAGACAGTCCCCCCGCCGCCTCCCACGCCTGAGTACTCCAATGCAACGTCCCTTCCACTTCAAACCTACGGCCACAGTCATCATTCACCCGATTTCCCGGGATATACACTCAAAGTCAAAAATACGCTCTGTTCGCATATACTGTATAGACACATCAAAAAGACAGGAAATGTCTGTTTATTTTCATGTTTCCCTCATTTTCTGCTTGTAATATGACACTTAATATTTTTTCATATTAATATTAAATATTAAAATTATTGAAAAGTATATGATTTTTGTTTTTTTCCTATTTTTTTGCCGCTCCTAAAGTTGCCGACCTTGGCTTATAGCCCTTTTATCCCTCGTGTAAATACACCTCTGCTTCAGATGGAAAGTTTGTGAGTTCGAATCTTATACAAAGTGCAAAAAAAAGACAATCTTTATTTCTGAGCGTTGTGAAATCATATTGAAATAGAATAAAACAGAAATTGAATTTGTCTGTGTTGTGGTGGTTCAGTGGATAGCAATGCTGACTTTAGATTGAAAGTTTGTGAGTTCGAATCTTATACAGAGTGCGAAAAAAGAAAATCTTTATTTCTGAGCGTTATGAAATCAGATTGAAATAGAATAAAACAGAAATTGAATCTGTCTGTGTTGTGGTGGTTCAGTGGATAGAAATGCTGCCTTTAGATTGAAAGTTTGTGAGTTCGAATCTTATACAGAGTGCGAAAAAAGAAAATCTTTTTTTCTGAGCTTTACGAAATCAGATTGAAATAGAACAAAACAGAAATTGAATTTGTCTGTGTTGTGGTGGTTCAGTGGATAGCAATACTGACTTTAGATTGAAAGTTTGTGAGTTCGAATCTTATAGAGAGTGCGAAAAAAGAAAATCGTTATT
>JAFIDM010002131.1:7438018-7488966 GCA_023159025.1 Thereuonema tuberculata
TCGCACTCTGTATAAGATTCGAACTCACAAACTTTCAATCTAAAGTCAGCATTGCTATTCACTGAACCACCACCACACAGGCAATTATTTCATAAATTTATTAGCATTAACTATAAATTTACGAAATACTTTGAATATCCTCTAAACGATTTTGCATTATATCGTATTATTATTATTTATTTGTTTGTTTGTTTGTTTCTTTTCAAATATCCAGCATATATGAGAGGCACTGGCAAATCGATTTCTTACTCTCTACGAAATAAATATTAAAACATTCACATTTAATTTTAATATGTACTATAAATATATTTCCTCATGACGGTTTATTTAAAAATTTTTAATCTTCTAAGGCTATTTCAAATGTTTCTCTTTTATGTATTAATTTAATAATATTTTAGATAATCATAATTTTATTTAACAAATTTGATTAGCTTTAACTTTGTCTCAATCTGGTATTTCTGTTGCCTGACTAAAAATGGCGGCAGAGTTGAATTCAAGCTACCCTTTGAATAGATGCTATGCAAACGAACAGGTCATCCAGGTCTTTTGGAAATAAGTGATACAAATAAGGAGTCGTCCATTAATTACGTGAGGTCAAAAGGGAGAGGGGGGGGGGGGGGGGGTCCGGCAAAATCTCACCAAATCTCACCAAGAGGGAGGGAGGGTGGTCAACGAAAATCTCACGTTAACTTTTTCATTCAGAGAATATACGGTATTTTAATAATTACAACTTTTTGTAATTTTGACTTTTTGACCTTTTTTGATTTTTTGACTTTTTGAAATCTCCCGTGAGGGAGGGGAGGTCCCACCACATCTCACCATGGGGGAGGGGGGGGACCAAATTTTTTAAAAAACACCTTACGTAATTAATGGACGGCCCCTAACTGCTACAGATAAAAAATTGTTTAGGTTTCTGGTATTATTTTTAAAGCATAAAAGTAACTAGAGTACATAATGCTGAATAAAAATAAAAAATGCAAATAAGTTATATACAGCAACAACCGGAAGTAGCTGATGACTTGTTAATAATAGGTATATATAAAACTCAAAATAACATTATCGCTACTGATAAGGTCTTATCTTATATATCTATAAATTTACTTATTGCAGTGTTAAATCGTTAACTAAATTAATTTGAAATTAGTAACTTTGAAGTATAAAGATGATGGAAAGGTATTTATGAAGATAAGCTCAATCAAAATAAATAAATTAAAATTAAATTTAATTCAAAATTGTACAGCTTTCAGGATTATTTTTAATCCTGATATGGCTTCGATTTTGTTTGTTTGTTTGTTTGTTTTATTTTAAACATTATATTAGCTTTATATCGCAAAAAAGATTAAAAATGTAAAATTGATAATTAATTTTGAATTCTTAGAAAAGTCGCAAAAATAAAACTCTTGAGAACTGGCTACGTAAGAGTGATGGTTTATGTTTATTCCTTTGGTTGGGCTATCGAGAATCCTTTCTGGTGGTCTGACTTAACTTTGACATGGGTAACAGAAGAAATAACGGGAAGAACATCTATCCTGACGATTCCCCAGCCTTCGGACAGATATGGGAGGAGAAACATCCATACCTTACGTGAGATTCGAACCTATAGTCTCCATTTAAGTCAGCACCTTACAATGAAGCTGATGATTAGACCTGGAGAGCGGTGGATATGTAAAAATGTTTGCAAGCAGTACAATTAACATAAATATATATCTGCTTCTAATTAATAACTTACTTTATACAGTACTTAACTTTTTTTTTACATAGTCGTGACGACTATCTCATTTACTGATAGATCTTATATTTATTTAATTAAAAATCTTTGTTATTTTTTACCTTTATATTAGTAATGTATTGGTCATTAAAAACTGCTGGTTAGTTAAATGAATCAGTCTGATAGCTACATTTTCTGCGCTGATCCCTATAGAAATTATATATAGGTTTATTCACAATTCCTTGACATATTTCAGAGGCTCGGCGGCGGAAAATGGGATGTTTGCCTCCGAGATATCAAATAAAAGCCAAACTCACTAAGTTTTTTGTTTTTTCCATAAATGTTCTGTGTCGGCCTTCCGTGACGCGTCAGACATCCAAGCGGTAATCCAGTTCTGACCATACGCTGTGCAGCGTATCTCTGGCGATGTTTGCAATTTTATTGGTGATATGATATGGTGAATAGCGGTATTGGTGATATGATGTCGCCGTTCGGTGAGGTCAGCAGGAAATGAGGAACGAACACTATCTTTCACCTACCTCCAAGGAAAACGTCTGAAGAAATCACATCTGGTGCAGAGGCGGATTTACACTTTGCCGCCTATGGGCTATGCCAGATTTGCCGCCTTTCCACCTGACCTACCTGTCTGAATATATCACTAGTAAACTATACTGATGTTTATGTTTAGTTTTGAGCTAAGTTACTGATAATTTACAACTCGTCTATTCGTTAGAATTTACTTACTAAGAGTATGAAAACAAAAATATATAAATATAGGGGCCCATTATGATATATTCCTTTCCTTAAGTACACATTCTAAAAATATGTTGTAAAAAGTTGTTGTACAGAAAATTAAGTATCAAAGTTAATTTAATTAATTGGAATATATTTCGTACATAACAGTCGCAGACGATATGTATTACAAAGTAAATACAGGTTTAACCAAATGATGAATCATTCTGATTCAAATAAAAAATTGTGCTCTGTAAATATACTTTACAGACACATCAAAAAGCAAGAAAATGTCTGTTTCTTTTTATGTTTCCCTCATTTTCTGCTTGTAATATGACACTTAATATTTTTTGAGTATTAATATTGAATAGTTCAGGATTTTTGTTTTTTTCTTATTTTTTTGCCGCTCCCTAAAGCCCTTTTAGCCCTCGTGTAAATACGCCTCTGATAAGAAGGTTGTCTTCAGTTCCAGAGAAGTGACATCAGCACCCCAGAAAACAGGTAGTCTTCGGTTGAAGCTACGATGTAGCTTTTGCTTCCTATCCAAGACAATGCGCTTTGGACTCCCAAAAAGGCAGTTCGTGCTGAAGATCAGATTCCGTGAAGTGAACCTGACATTTAAACAGTTGATGCAGGTTTGCTAAAATCAAGAAAGAGAAAAAGTTCGATCATAGTCGGCGCCTTGAGGACAATAGATATCCGACAATGCTGGCCATAAAAAAAAGCTCCATTCCTGCAAAACGGTGTGAATAAAAAGTAATTAGCAGTAATTAAATTCGAAGCGATTAAAGGAATACACTCTAATGTAAAATTTTGTTGAATTTTATCTGCAAAAGAAATAGTCTACTTCTTGTTCAGATTTATTTCAGGTGTAGATTTAAAATGGCGAATATTTTTTTTATGTCAACATTTCAACAGTTACTTTTTATTGTGAGAGTACAGCGTCCGGGGATGGAGATTAAGAAGTGTAAAAATTATCAATATTGTATCTATTTGAAATAATCATTTTGCTACTATTTCAATTTTCTTGCTGTTTTGATTGTTGCAGATGCATTGAAAATCCATTATTACAATAGACAAAATAGTTTTATTCCGATTTTAAGAGTAATATTGCTTCCTTGTTGTCTGCTTATGACTATTAAGAATGTTCAAAACAAGATTTGTTTTGAATGCTCTGGAATTTCCATTGTTTTTCCTGCAATTTTAAATTTTCTACCTCTACGGCAGAGCTAAGATAATTGAATGAGTGAGTTGAAAAAGAATGAGTGAGTTTCATAGTTGTATGCTATAAAAAGTTATATATCTATATATTTACAAAGCACAATGAATTCACTTCACTTAAAGGTATAAATCGATAATTGAAAAAATTTTTGTAAAAAAATTAGTTTTCTTAAAAAACAGTTTTTTTTTTAGTTTTCCAAAAATTTACATATGTGGAATATGTACCTTTTTCAACTCACCCATTCAATTGTTTTTGTGTGAAGACAAGCAAAAAGCGTGAAACAGCTGTCTCGGATGCCACCAGCCTCGTCTCAATAAAGTGAGACCAACAAACTTGTAAACGAAAGGTCTCAGTTTATAAGCCATAATCAGACTGATGTTTGTGGATAAAAGTTTAAGACAAACATGGGATAATAGAGATATGCTTGATAAAGATCGTTTTGTACAATGTGATGTCATTTCTATTCATATCAAATCAAATTTAACGTGCGTGACAAGTTATTATTATTTAAAAGAAAATAAGAAACGCATATAACTAGGAAAAAAAAAAACAACAACAAACAAAAATTCACTGAGCTAAAATTTCACTGAGCTGGGTATACTGGGCAGGACCGGACTGATGAGTGTTGCAACTCGAAACGGTGCAGTCTCAGTTTCCCAGCAAATAAACCAAAATTAGCTCAGTGAATGTTTGTTTGTTGTTGTTTTTTTTCCTAGTTTTTTGCGTTTTTTATTTTCTCTTAAGTAATAATTTCTATTCATATTTAATTAATTCTTATAGATTAATATCAATTAAATACTGTAGTTAAATTTTATTTCCTATCTATGCCTAAAGCTTTATTTCTATTTTGTTTATTTCAGGTATCCTTCGCCATATCACGAGGGGACGGAGACTTCTTCTATGTTTCTTAATCAAGATATGCCTCCACCTTATTTTACAGACTGCAGTCCAACTGGAGATCCTAATAGTACTCCAGAAAATTATTACCAGTATTTAAAAGGTAAGGAAGACTTTGGTTACTTAGAACTTGCAGATTTAAAAAGAAAAACTGCTCTGGCACATTTTCATGCACTGAACTTAGTTTAAGAATATCGAGTCAACAATAGTTGTTTAAAAAGTAGTAAGTCAATGTCAATAAATTTTGTTTTTCTATACAATATTAATAATGCAAACTTCGTAGACAATTTTTGATATCCTAATTATGAAACATTGTTTTGTGGCTATTCTTACAAGAATGGACACATTTGACACAGCTCTTTACTACGGTGGTTTATTGCACGACAAGAGATGTAAATTTCTGTATCTGCTAAACACTGGAACTAACTCAAGCTCTGCTTGAGCTCTATTTACAGTAAGAACATTCTAGATAGAATGGTACTATGGTTAGAAATGACATATTTCCAAGGTGTCTCCATATCCCTCTTCGATCACAAAGGAATTTGTAACTAATGTAAAGAGATGAGTATATTTGTTATAATGTATGTATGTTATGTAATGCAGGTAGTTTTAAGTTACGTACGAGGGTTAGTCAAAAAGTAATCTTAATATGGCCATAAAAATTTAAAATCTCATAGTAGAGGATTCTCATATACTGTAGATATATTATGTCTTACCACTTGAGGAATCTGCGGGCGCATATACTTTGGCCTATGCGCCGACTGTGACGTCAGCAAGCCAAAGCCAAGATGGCCACGCAGTTAGAAAAGAGGGGCAGCATGCAGTTATCTGGTTTTGGGGCAGTAAGGGTGAAAGGCAGACATTCATCACAGGATGTTAAGACAGTATGGGGATAGTTGTTTGTCGCTTCAGCAAGTTTACAAACGGCACAGGAAGTTTAAAAGTGGCGTGTCAAGTACGACTGATGCAGCTCGCTCCGTCACACTGCGACTGTGGCTGACATTATCGCTACAGTGAAACGTTTGATATGGGAAAACCGGCGGATACCAATCAACGAGATGGTTGAAATAGTGTTCATTAGTCATGACTTGGTATCACGATATGCTAAATTACAGCAAGGTCTCCTCTAGTTAGGTACCAAGACAAAATCAAAGAACTTCGTGTGGATGCTTGTGAAACGCTATTGCAACGTTTAAGAAGTTGATGGGGATGACTTTTTACGATGTATCGTCATTAGTGACGAATACTGGGTCCAATATTACTAGCCAGAGACTAAGAGAGCAAGCAAAGAGTGGGGACATTCTTTATCGCCGAAACCAAAAATATTCTGCACAACTCCATCGCCTGGCAAAGTGATGCTCGCGCTCTTCTGGGACTGTAAAGGTCCAATCCTGGAACATTACATAAACAAGGGATTTACTGTGAACAGTGAATCGTATTGTGATCTTCTTCAGAGCCATTTGAAACCTAAAATCAAGTCAAAATGTCGTGGTTTGCTCCGTTCTGGTGTGCTGTTGCAGCAGGATAATGCTCAGCGGGATATCGCTCGTGCGATGATAGAAAAACTAACAGATCTGCGTTTCGAGTGTCTTCCACATCCTCCATATTCACCAGACCTTGCACCGAGTAATTACCTTGTTTGGTAATTGGACCCTTCAAGGAGGCACTAAGATTTCCACAAAGTTTCGCACGGATGATGAGATGAAAGAGGCGGTGCATACTCGGCTTCACAGTCAACCAAAAGATTTTTTTCTCGCGGAATCCAGATTCTGCTAACGTGCTGGTGCACCTGTATTAAACGTAATGGGGACTATATTAAAAAGTGATAAAGTGTTTTTGTTTGTGTGTGTCTTTATTTTGTCAATAAAAAAATTTACGTTACTTTTTGACTCGCCCTCGTAGTTTTAACGGGCAGACGCCCATTCGACTAAGAAGGGGGGAGTGGTGTTTGATTTAATACCTGTGTAAATTGCCGGCAACTGTGATGCAGTTGTTTAAGGCGCGCGTCAATACGAATATGATTGATCCAATTTCAAATTCCGGCCGAGTAATCCTTTACTGTTTTTTCAGTTGTATTTGCTTTCCAGAACAACCCAGAAATACAGCATTTGTAATCATAATAACATTCCTTCTAGAATGTTCTTACTGGAATATAAATAGAGTTCAAGCACAGCTTTGGAGTTAGTTCCAGTGTGTAGTAGATATTTGCCACATCTCTTGTCATGCAAAAAAACACTATAGAATAGAGCTGTGTCAAGTGTCCATTCTTGTTACAACTGGTGGAAGCGCCGGGTATCCTTCTCAGTGAACAGTTTGTAAGCAGTGCGAATTCCTCATTGGAAGACTCGGTATCGTCTTCTGTTTTATCTATCAGCAGGCCAAGCATTCCTTGAATGACGGAGACAGGAAAACACCTTGTCTATGCAGTTTACAACGTTTCCACCTATCCCACCTCCAACACCATCAACGATGACATTCGTATCATTTCGCCAGCGGGAATCTGACATGTTCTACGATCGCCCAGGTGAAGATCCGGAGGAGTGGTTCAAATCTTACGACCGTGTCGTCCGTCACAACTTCTGGGATGCCTGCATGAAACTGACAACGTCTTCTTCTTCCTGGAAGGCCCGGTCAAAGTGTGGTTCAAAAACCATGAAGATGACTTTACATCCTTTGCTTCTTTCCAGCGGCAGCTCCGACAAGCCTTCGTCTTCCCGCAAAAGGAATGGCTGACCGAGATGCTGCTCTACAGATGGCTGCAGCGACCTCACGAACCTGTATGGGACTTCTATGAATCTGTACTTCATCTCTTGCATATTTGGATCAACTCGAATGCAGACAGGCGCAAACTAGAATATCTGATGTGTGGTGTCCGAGAAGAATTTTTTACGGTACTAGTAATAACACCACCCACTTCAAGAACAGGTTTTTACGAAGTTTGCAGAAATGAAGACGACATCCGAAGTACATGCTCCGCAAGCTATAACTACCTTCTGCCATTTGGAAGGTTGTGCGAGAGGAACTGAGTGCCATGTTCAGGGTCCAGGAAGCACTAACCCCTTGCCCTGAATCCTCGGGAGATCTTTGGGCTACCGTGAGGGAGGAACTGCCGACCGCGATCTCTGCTGTTGGTCCATCATCAGTGCTTCCCTTACGACCAGACACACGCTAGGACGATTTGATGATACATAGACAGCTACCCCGAAGACCATCAACTCCACAACATTTAACAAACGTTCATTCGACACCAATCAGACGAACCGATCAGTGGAGGATAGCACAACCATCTGCTTCAATTGCGGATGAGCAGGTCACGTCAGCACTACTGCCGAGTGTTTTCCGCAAACAGAGAATCCAGGACTTTCTTCCCCTCGACAAGACTACAGCCTTAAAACCCTTAACACCCGCCAATGAATTCCTGCCGCTGTCTCCGACATCTGAAAGACGAAACCGATCACCGTCCCCAGCAACTAGACGATCTGCATCTCCTGTCCGTAGATGCCAACTAAACTAAACGCAGCGAACTAAAGAGCGGGTCCACCAAGCATTTGACAAACTCTCCGCCACTCTGCAGTGCCTGCCCCAGTAAAATCGCCGTCCAGCTCAACCGGAAAGCCATCACTGCCCTTGTTGACACTGATGCTGCAATTTCCATCCTGGCGCAAGACATCGCCATCCGCCTGAAAAAGGTCATCACGCCATGGATGCAAAAAATTTTAGTCCGACCTTTCAGACTTCGAAAGAGACATGATCATTGGAGCATGCCTCGCAGTAGCTTCAGTGTCGAAAACAGCCAACCTTGTGGGTGTTGTAAGAAGCACTGACAGCTGTTATGACCGAATTACACCCGAACGGAAAGAGAAGATGTACTAGATCTCCCCCAAACCAAGTGCTTGACCCTAGCCAAAACCTACTACCAAACTACTATGAGCAGCAAATTGATCTCCAAGGAGAGGGGGAGGGAGGTAAGAGAAAAACCAGAAGCAGGGGCTAAAGCAGTATTCTATACACCTCCCCCCCCTTTTCCATGGCACAGGTCTCCATGCATATGGGCTGGTGTTTAGAATGAATGGAGGCTATCTGTGGAAAAAGACCAGAGGGTGTTACTTGATTATTAATTTAACAAAATTTAAGCATTAAATCAAAATTTAGAATACTGTTATTTTTTAATAAAGACATTTAATAGGAAACGTTAGAATATTCCAAGTGATTTATTCTTGTTGGCCTAGATACATAAAATATTTAGTAATAACTAATACCTTTTTTTTTAGAATGCACACTTTCCCTCATGGAAGATCCTATCAAGTAACCTTTCTTTCTGACTAACTCTCTTAGCCATTCTACTTTTAATGTTCTGTTGTTAATTACAACCTTAGCTTCTCCATCCTTTTGCAACTACAATAACTCCCATTACCAACACAAATCTAAGGTTTTGTATATTTCTTCAACGTAAGCTGGAGTACCACTTAACAAATTTTACTTTTCATTTTTCAGAACTTAAAATGACTGTAAATAATCCTGATTCCTCAAAAGCTCCCAGTATTATTAGAAGGTAAGTTTTATATTTGTACATAATGAATTTTAAAATAAATATGAGTAGGTAAAAAAAATATTAATATTTCAGTATCATACATACATGAGAAAACTATGCACAAATTTCAATGACCACTGTCTGCGAGAATGATTAGAAAATCTAATCAGCAAAAGATCGTTCCTTACGTAGATGATTTCCAGAAAGTATATGTTACCTGTTGATTTAATGAAAAAGTAGTAGACAAAAAGCCCTATGTAAAATAATAATAGTTCAATAATCAAAGTATTAGAACCAGATAGAATCAAACGCACAATATTAGTATTTCATTGAATGTTTTAGTGCTGCCAACAAAATCTTTGCTTAAAATTTTAGAAGAGACAAAATGAATTCGTTGCGTATGAGAAATGAACATTAGTAAATTCTCCTCTTCAGATAGGACTCCACTTGTCTCATATGTTTTAATGTCATTTCACTCCACAGCCATGTTTCAATGTAAACTTTAGTGTTACTTAAAATTTCCTATCGCTGTTTTAATTTTTATTTTGTTTGTTTCAGGCATCAGGAATTTATTTCTGGTCAACCAGGACAGACTAGAAGTTATGCAAAAGATTACACAATAGCTGTGTAATGGAAAAAATAGACTACTTAGTTCATCCTCAATTGTGAAGGGTGATCTTAACACTGTATCATATTTGATACGGAGGGAACAAGTACTTTTTTTATAAACCACGAGTGTGATAAGACTTAGCCTTTGGAAATGTACTACAGCCGATGCAATTTGTGCATTGCCTTTAAAAATGTATATTAAAGTTCTTTCAATAAAATACAGTTTATAGAAAAAATTCGTTGTTATTCCAATGAATCTATTTGAAAAAAAAAAACTGAACAATGAAGGGTCTTGTATCTGTAATTCTAATGTAGTAAACATTTAATATGAAAGTCAGTGTTTACCTCCAAACTTGATCGACATTTGGAGTGATGATTGTCCTAAATATTTCAAACTCACTTCGTCAATTGAACGTATTGGATGGTTGATTTTGCTGCCATCATTGTATCTCCATATACAATATCTTCCATTGGAGTGAACATCCAAGCATTCAGCGATGCAACAGGTAGGTTATAATTAAGCAGCTATTACTTTCTCTGATATCCAATTTATACTGTCAAAAAAAAATTCAATCTAATTTTTGCTCCTGTAATTAGTAGATAAAAGCCATGCTAAATATCAAGGGAAGAAATGTTAGTTTCAGATTAGCTGCATTATCTAATTGCAGATTGTCTCATTAAAATTACCATGTTATATTAGATATATATTCATTATGAATAAAATTCCAACTACAAAATCTTTGCTATATTTCGCAGGTAAAACTTAATTCCTTCAATTAACATAAGTCTGCTAACTATGGAACAATACAATATTATTAGTGTTGAAGAAAAAAAATTATAGTAAGTTATCCAAAGTAACAGCATAGGAACCGTAGTAACTTGAAAGAAATTAATCCAGTCTGTATTCTAAAAATAATTCTTCCTAAAAATGGCAAGATGTAAATCACTATTAGCAGATGATCTTGCAAAAAATCAGCATTTTACATTTTTTATTAAATTCGAAGGTTTAGCTTGAAAGTCTAATATAATGCATCACTTCAGTTTCACTTTGAGAAACAAGGTCTTGTGAACCTGCCTCGTTGAGCCTTCGATCTCAAAAAGGCGAGCTTGGGAAGCAAAATGCACTAGAGCACATATGATTTTATAGTTCTGTTTCAGACGCTGTTAGGGTTCAGACAATTTCATAGAATCCCTTTCTCATATCTTTCTGTTTATTCTCAACCTCATATCTCTGATTAAAATCATCTTCCCTATACTTCTTACAAATGTAGAAATCCCAGTGTCTGAAGGGTTTGTTAATCAGATTCATCAATGTTTCGTTCCAATCTGTAGCAGTTTTGACAACCTTAGAAAGTGCCGAAGAGTGCATACAAAAGAGCTCAAGCCGTGAATCCTGTTTTGCCATTAAAGACACTATCCACTATTCTCCCATTATTTGTTTCTTAGATCTCTGACCCAGAAGGGCAACAAACTGAGCTCAAACACAGTGCTCTTGTCCCGAGCAGAAGTCGGAATAAGACACCACTGCCACTCTTTCTCAACCCGTGGGGAATAGTCCAGCTTGGGCATTTCAGTGAAAGTGAAGAAGAAAGGATACCATGGCATGTATGGTATCCATCATCCATACCCCCATACATTCTCTTGATCGCAGAGTTTCTCGAATGAAAGTCTGCATACTCCCACAATCTAGGATACTCCTAGGATAGCCAAAGGCGTCTACTTCATCACCGTTTTAAAGGGAAATAGTTTCAAAACATCATTGCCTTTCGTTCCCTAGCCACTGGAAGACAATGGCAATGATGCAGTACTGCCTAGGAGTATTACTTCACAGCAGCCGTACAGTTGGCTTAAGACATTGGCTTTCACTTCTGAGTAGCAGGGGTCAGTTCTCGTGTTTTGTGATGGTGGACGATCCAGGCTGGGCAGGTTTTCTTAGGGCTCTCCTATTTCTCTTGCACTACTTCCACAATTCTTTCTCAGTCTAATTTCTGTGGAGATGTCAGGCTAGATCCAGTGTCTCAGCTTCCCTGCCACCCGTACTCACATCACTCCACGTCCTGTATGGAGCAATGGCCTGTGCAGAGAATGCAAAATCCCCTATGACAACAAGACCGTGGAACACCTTTGCTCTGCATCATTTGCTGTCACATGACTCCTCTTTAGTTGTGAACCTGTCTGCGATGGTGTATTCCCCAGTGGTTATATAAAATCTGTGCACATAGTTCTAAGTAGCAGTCAACACATCGCACTGACCTGAATCTGCCACTGATCAAGTATGCCATTCATTCTCCTAATTTTATCTGGTTTGCTGTTTATCCCGGTAATTTAATCATCACAGAGTCTGCCTCCCATGATTGAGACATCACAGGCCACAGATTATTTCCCATAGCCCAAGATAGCTTTCCACAGCTCCCTCTTTTCTGATTGCTCCTCCCAGTCCTTCACCTCTGTGCTAGTGGCTTTGTTTTTGGGATGGCATGCACTAACATGTAACAGTTCCCTGAAGAATGGTCCCAATGCTGACATGTCATTTTCACATGTCTCTAATGTTTTCAAACTTGTTCAGAATCACACTATCGGTACCATACTAACTAAGCTAAGACAAAGCTCAAATTCATGTCTGATTGTGTAATCTCTTACAGCTAAATAACAATCTGAATCATACAGCCCATGGCCCAATTCTGGGTCGAATTTCCATATCTTTAGTGCACTTTGGTTTGCAGACTCAGCTTTTTAAGTGAAAATCAGTTTACAGTCAGCAGATCACTTATGATGGACGAATTGAACCAACGGGTCTTGGTTGTGTCATAACAAAACAGGATACAAAAGATCATCAAAAATAACACATTAAACTTACATAAAATTCCATTTTATTACTTAACTCCTCAAATCCAAACTGCAATATTTCGAATTTCTGATCGGAAATTCTTTTTCAAGCTTTTTACAAAGGGAAAAGAAACCATCTTCCTTCTTCCCAAATTAAAAATATTTTAAATAACATCCATGAATTCTAAACTAAACAATAACAAAAATTCGATTCTTCAAAGATAAAGATTTTATTCAAAGTTTGAACAATTAGGACGTAATAATTTATAATAAAGCTTCGTGCTTCATATGGCACGGAGCATGTGACGTTTTTGTTATTGTTTAGTTTAGAATTCATGGATGTTATTTAAAATATTTTTAATTTGGGAAGAAGGAAGATGGTTTCTTTTCCCTTTGTAAAAAGCTTGAAAAAGAATTTCCGATCAGAAATTCGAAATATTGCAGTTTGGATTTGAGGAGTTAAGGATACAAAAGAATTAGGAAGAGGTTCTCAACTAAAATTATCTAGATATATCTATTTGTAGATGAGAAAGAGTTTTATTTTAAATGTGATGCATTACTTAAAACCATGTTACAAATTTACAATTTCAGCCTATGGGATTTGTAAAAAAAAGTCTTAAAAATAACATTTGTTAAGATAAGTAAGTAACCTTACCTTAAATATATATATACACAGCTTTCTTCTGGTATGTCAATGATACTGGTCGTATGGTAGCCCGCTCCTGACTACAGGGGTTCATCTTTCTTATACTCCAGCATCATCTTCACCATGGAAACTGAAAAAGATGGAGCCCGTGCTTTCTTTGACACCTGCTGCAAATCTAACAGGACACTGCATCAGAGCGTCTACCACAAACCACCATTTGTAGACCTATATTTGAGTATTTCAAGCTGTCTCAACCCTTAGCCATCATGCCTTAGCTATGTCTGAAGAAGAAAGCCTCCCCAAAATGCCCTCACAACATCAAAAGCTGTAAAAAGCCACTCTTAAGCCACTTCCCTCTATTGAAGTAAAAAAACTAAAGAACCAGCAAAAATGGCCTTATACCTTACACAGTCAACTGTTGTCAGCTGGACCTGGAAGAGTGTTAAATTAACGAGAGATACCAACCTGATTTCTCTGGCCACTATGATCAATTTATCTGTGAAGTAGTTGCCAATAATGATACTAACACAACAGGGACAATGGCCTAGAACTCGTCAGCAAGTAGCCCTGTCTTCGCAGCAAACCCATAGCAGTTTTTTTTTTTTTTTTTTTTTTTGCACCCAACACTTCAACAATGAAAATCAGATTGCATAGAGTGCCACTCCACGAATTATACAGCCTCTGTGTTCTCGCTTCTCATTCCCAATGTGGCTACTTCCACTATTGCCAGATTGACGTTGTTCTGATAATCAGTGGCCCGAATGATACAAAACAGAGTTATATCTTCCTTATAGTTATCTTCCAGTGGTAGGTGGATAAAATTGGTATATTGCCTGATAACTTGACAAGTGATTTTTTTTTCCAAATCTCTAGGGCATGGGGAATTGCAACAAGTTGTGATTCAGACTCCTGGTTTGGGTTGTGTAAGGCATTATACTAGCATTATACTATACAAGACAATTACTAGCTCCTTTGTACTTGCTAATCTTAAAGGCCAGAGTATTTCAACAGTTTGATCTATTATAAAAAAAAACTACTTTCTATTTTCTTTACAACAAGATATCTGTTCAAATAACTAAACAATGATGAATTTAAACTTTAACTCAAAGATAAATGTGTTTACATCCTATTTGAAACATTATCACCTATCCCACATTATTTTCACCTTCAGCAAATTATCAGATGAAACCTTTAGATTTTTTTTTTCATGATTACTTTCAGATAAAGCTTAACTGGCCTCAATAAAACAAAGTTATTGCATAAAAGACAATCTAAGCAACATTCTTTGTTCTTCACGAGAAAAAAAAAAGGGGGGAGTTTTACCTGACAGATTCCAATATTTTCGACTGACATTACATTCTGGACATTAAATCGCTTTTTTACCAGCTGCCCAGACAAATCGCCTTCCTGATATTCCGGAAAAAAATTACAAAATCTTGATGGCAGCACATTTCAACTACAACAATAAATTCTTCCTCCAAAAGAAATTTCAAATTTTCATCAACGAATTTAACAAGATCCACCTCAACATCACCACTACAAAAGAAAAGAAAAAAAAACAATGGAGAACTGGAATGGACCACTTGAGGATAGGCGAGCTTCGTAGTTCCAAAATATCCCACCAGTCTACTTTTTGGCTTGTGGGATAAACAAAGCCATGTGCTTCGTTTTAACCCTAGTAGATATAGAGGCTGAACTAAAAGATTTGATTTGGATGCAACGATTGTAAGCCTTCCAAAATTTTCAGATTGGATGTAGAGTTGATTATAATCTATTGAAGAAGACAGCAATATATTTTCAAAGAAGGATATAATTTAATGGATCACTTGAAGATAGGCGGAGCTTCCTAGTTACAACATATCCCACCAGGCTTTGCTTTGCATGTGGGATAAACAAAGCCATGTGCTTTGTTTAAATCTGTGTAGATATAGAAGAAGTATTATATTGAAGAAGGATATTCCAAGCGTTTTTACAGAATTATTACAATAAGGATCTGCACAGTACTGAACCATCCATCTTGAAATCTCAAAAACCGACGATTTTTTAAGTAATTCACACAAAGTTATATGTTTGTTTATGCCACAAGCTCTCGCCGCATATGGGATACACGTCTTACGTTATGTCGATAGGGGCGTAAACCTCCAGTGGTCCATTCCTCGACACCAGGATCAAAAAATGAGTTGATCGGCTTGATTTGTTCATATAGGGGAAAATGTACACCATGAATTGTCCGCACATTGAAAAACACAAACAATATCTCGTTTAACTTCTTCCTCAGAGCCCTTAAGAGCAAATCCAATACTCTTTTATCTCACTTCTTGTTACTCACAATCTCCATAAAAAAATATCAAAATCTTGTGAGTATTAGCATGCTGACAAAGACTAAATTTACATTGAAATTTAATACTAATAATAAAATATAGACTTGTAAGTACTCTTTTAAAAAGAAAAATTATCAGAAAAATTATCAGAAATTCGTTACATTTTGAAAGATTATAATAACTTATTCTAATCATTACTGCAATGACCTAATAGAAAGTACATTCAATATCAGTATTATCCATCTAATTATGGTATTAAGTTGTAAAATGGTGTCAGTTTTTTTTAGCCTTTTGTTTATTTTTGCCTTTCTTTTTCTGAATCTTTATTTTCTGCCAGTTTTCTCTTATTGTTTTACCTTTAATTTTAATTTATTGTTTTCTTTGCTTTGGACTAATTTTGTTTTATTTTTCCAACTCTTTTGTTTTCCAATTTTTTTTTTTTCTTTCTTTATTTTTCGTTTCTCATGATCTGTTCTTTTTTTTCATTGTATCGTTCCATTCTGTAATTTTGTTTCTGGTTTTCTTATTGGTCGTTTTATTTCACCTTTTTTTTTTTTTTTCTGTTGTTTTCTTGGATTTTGCACTTTGTAAAAATACATACAGATATCGGAGCCATTGTCTTATAAAGACATTGATTGCGGAGTCTCCTTTATTTATTTTTCTGTGTTTTGAAATCAGATCCTAAGAATTTAGTAATTAAAAAGTAGTAAGAAGTTAAGTGGTAGTAAACACCACACTTATATTGTGATTTGTTGATGATATCAAAGCGATGGATTTACCAGTGAAAAGAACACTTAATCTATTTCTTGACTTGGTGAGCGGCGAGACTATGTATCCCTCATAATCCTTTGTGCACTTGCTATGCCGAGAAACCCCGAAGCTGCCTAGAGCCATAGCGCAGTCCCATAGACGGAGCTTTCGGAGTGTCGTCGGCAGTGAAAGTTCGGCGGACCTTGACATTACGATCACGAAGAGTGAAGTCTCTCCTTGGTTTTCGAAGATTATAGTGAAATAAAACAGTTTGTGCTAAGTGACATGAGTGTAATGTTTATGGTGAAAGGCTCCCAAGCTTTTTTTTTTTTTTTATTGTGAGTGTTTTGATTTAATATTTTGTGCTACGAAAAATGGAATCCCAAAACTTCAACACACTGAGAACCTACTAACTAAGTAATATTTCTTATATTATTGAAGGCTAGCAACAAACATCCATCTTTTTCTTAATTTTTCTTATTTTTAAGCCTCTTCCTTCAACTGGACAAAATAAGTGAGAAAGGAAGCAGGAAAGTGGAAAAACTTTTGACTTTAACTGATTTTTGGGGTAATGTAGCTGTGTAGAACTTTCAGTTTAAAATTATTTTTTTTTAATTCTTTTTATCTGTATTTCTTTTTACATCTTGGCTCCATTAAATCCGTGTTTTATTTTCCCATTCAACCAATTATACTTGTCTGCCATCATAATGCAATACCACTGTCTCAACAGAAATTTAGAAAATATCAATGGTAGTTTTGAAACTATTTCATTTTGTTTCATTAGATAACCACCAGTTCTAGTGACATGGGGAAAAAGCATAATATTCATCTAAGTTAATATGTCAGGTGAAACTAAAAATAACGTGGTGAATAAGAAAATGGACAGAGAAAGGAATGTAAAGAAAGAAATTTTAATCAAGACAATTACAAAATTAGTTAAAAACGTTCTCAAAGAAAAAAACAAAGACACTTCAGTGGATAAATTTAACTGTTGCCACTGGTTTTGATTTTGTTAATGAAACAGAAGAGTTTCCAGTGTTAATAACAATCCATCCAGTAGCAGTATTGGGACAGTAGAGGGAGTGAATGTTACCTTTGGCACTTGAAATTTCACCTGAAATGGCAATGAAAGTAAATTAAAATCTCAAAGTTAGACGTTTTTTAATTATGAATTAAGAAATCTAGATTTAATAATTTCTAAACACTAAGAATATTCTCGTTATTATTTAAATTTGATAAGATGTAATGATTTTTATTTTTTTCCATTCGGACAGTTATTCTATAGGCAATATCTAAGTGTACAACATTCGGAATTTAAATCTAAACATAGCATCTTTGTTGAATGTTAAAAATGTTTTCATATAACCTTTTGATGCATATCTTGTCTTACAGTTAAATAACTTACAATCTAGCAGATATAAGTTTTAAAAAAATCTACTCGCCTACAATCGTCTGTAAGTCAGTGGAAGTTTTATCTTTAAAAAGCAGCAAGTTTCCTTTGCTCAAAACAACACCTCCTTGGAAGACACTGTCATCAATTGAGCATAACAAAGCCATGTTACCACTTGCACATCCAACCAATCGAACACGCTGCTGTCCAGTAGAAATGTTGACACTCACTGCAGAGCTACAACATTCACCTTGTAATGGACTGTTAGGTTGAACACTTGTGGAAACCTAATGCAGGGAGGAAAAAAAAAATATAAATACTATAGTATTATTTATTTACACTAACATTTTTTTTAAAGTAACAATCCTATGGATGTATCTAAACCTACAGTTATTTTAAAACATTTATTTACTTCTGGTGTACATTAATGATGAAACATGATTCAAAAGGTTTAATGCAAAAGTGTCTTAGTGGGTACAATAGTAACCTATTTTCCACAGATCTAAAGTGCTTGTACTCAAAGAACTTCACTCATTCAAAATTCAGGATACTTGACTACGTTTCATGCAGCAAGACACCTGCCATATTTGAAAGTAGATTAGAAATTAATTTCACATATCAAAATTGAAGATCAAAAGATTAAATAGCATCTCCTATAATTTTGGTTGTAAAATCTGTCTAATTTCCTAGTAAATTTACTGATTGATAATTATAAAAGCATATGTAAAATATCAAAAACAGTAATGCACTGCCTTTGTATGTAGACTCTACCACCACTTTGTTAGATGTCTGGCTGCTATCAGCAGATCCCTTACTTTCTTAGGCCTCTAGCATCTGATGATTATATTCCACAATTCTTTACAACAAAACCTAACAAAACTAACCCAATATTCAGCCTCAGAATTTTGTTAAGTGGATAGCAATGACGTTAATGCTTGTTTTTGTTTTTTTTTGTTTTTTTTTTTATCACATTAACAATGGATTTTAATTATTCATTGTTATGGCAATGTAATAGAAAACAGAAGTAATGTCATTCTTGGCCTTCAAACAATAATCTTACAAATTTGTCAAGGAAACCTCCTAAAAATATTCAACCTTCACCAACTCTCAATCAAGCTCAATATTGGAAAAATTAATCACATTCAAATAAACATGATTAGGATTTGCCACATTCTATCTTCGTTCTGAGATGATTGCTCATCATATGAAGTAAAAAATTCTATTGTCTCAATGCATTCTGCTGTAAGTGAAACTTCATAGCAGCTTACCCATAAACACAGTAGATTCCAACCACCACCATTTCACTATTTCCGACAGCAGTCATCCAACAACTCAATTATACACAGTCCTTGCAAAGTAAATCCTGCAACAACAATCCTTTTCAGCCAACTTACATCCAATACAGCAGTTCCTCAAACTACTGATTTCCAAGGATTCCTCCTCCGTTTGGGGTCTGTAAGCTTCATTCAGTCACTTTCAAGCTCAATCAGGTGACATTAACATTCAGCAATGACTAACTTCCAACCAATCCACCAGGGTTCAGTTTATAATTGAACTGCAAGCTTTAGGGACTTTCTTTAAGGACCAACAAAGACACACACACACGATTTTGGAATGGAAGAAGTTCTGATGGTCAGTCATTCAACCAAAAAAAAGTTTCTCCCTTCTCAGAGTGGGGGAGAGGGATTACAGACAAACCAATGAACTTTCCAACAAAAAAAAAAAAAAAAAAAAAAAAAAAAAACCAGGTCAAAATCTTAGATTTATTCCATTTTTTGGATGCAATGGGGGGGGGGTCACCTCTCAGTATGTCAGTGAAGACCACATTGCTTCAAGGAGATTCCAACATCCCTACAATGGTAAAGAGAAAAACTGCAAGGAACTACTTCAACATTCTTCACACTCCAACACAGCTGCTTCTATAGCTCAGTAACTATCACCTATTTCTTCCTTTACAAAGAATATCCTTATGTTCAAAAATATATTCTGACGTAGTTAATTACATTCTAAAGGAATGCTAATACCGACATCCAATTATTTCTCCCACTCTGACAGCTACATTCCACTATATTTATACTGCCAAAGAAACACTGTTGAGGAGACCAACGTACACCTTTTGATTATTACAGTTGAGGATATATGCATCTGAATTGTACAACATTGAAATAAGCTACAAGTTGAAATCTATCTGTACTATTTGAAATAAGTGATATGTATAATGTAGATGATTTATTATAATATCAACTATTTTCTGACAGTGCCCATTACGTGTCAAATTCACCTTTTCCTCCCACCAACAGCTTCTTATAAGCTATATTTCAGCATTTTACCTTAAATAAAGTGTTAAATAGATAAAAGGTAGAAATTACCTGAAGGAGTTAATAATAGAAAAGTTATTTGTATATCCTAGAATGTCTCATTTCTACCTTTTTCTCCTACCAACAGGGCTTTCCTTGGCTAGATTTTATCAACTTAGTCCAGTATTATTTTCTATCTATAGCTTTCTATTCAGTTGCAATTTCATTAGTTTGAACAATGATATACCTCTTTAAGATACTATATTCCATTTTTGTTTCCACAATAACAGTTTGGTTTTTTTTTTTCACTGATAATGGGACAGTCCTTAATGGACTAATTTTCAGTTATTTCTCATTTTATAACACTTTGTTTCCAACCAACTTGCCTATCAGTGCCAATGATTGATTTGTAGCTTGGAGGGCACCAAAAGACCTATCTCCTCATTATTTTTAATGTCTTACCCTTTTCTTTCTTGAGTTATAAAGCCCTGTTCTGTCAAGCTGGAGCTTATGAAGCTACAAAGCTTTTATAAAAAAAAAACAAATAACATGCTGGACGATTATACACTTGCTCTCTTTGTTAGATTGCCTCGCTTAACATATTACACTGAACTTCCTATTGTAATCTGAATCACTTACTGAAAAGAATAGTGAAGCTAAATCCCGTTTAAACTTACTCCGCTTAATGCAGCAAGATTTTGTGTTTAATGAATCATACTTTTGAATTTGTTGGATTCCCAACAATGTTTTAATTTGATTTTCATTATATTTTTATTTGATATTTTTTAAACTTACTTTCATTCCCTTCTCTTTGGCTAATGTTGGTGCATTGATTAAATTGACATTTTGTGTGGGGGTGAGGGCTCGAAGAATTCCCACTAGAACTGCACTTCCCAGAAGATCGGACAGCTTCTCTAATTGGCTTCCTAAGGATTAAAAAAAAGGAAAGAAATATGTAAAAGTTTAGATTTTTCAAATACAAAAAGGTTTGTGTGTCTTGAGAATCAACGGCAAGATTATGGAAATTAAATTTATTTGTAAGAAACTATTTAAGAAAAAGTTTATTTTAAATTTTTAGACTTATAACAGAATTTCTTATCAGTGCTATACATTTTCTTTGAAACTTTAATTAGTAAAATTGGAAAGGAAACTCAAAAATCATTTCCTTTTTTACTGTTTTCCATCTGAATGAAACCAAACTGAAGTTCTTTCTTATTAGAATGAGGATTGGACTTTTATAGCCATTTCTTCATTTGGGAATGTTCAAAGAAATGGATTTGTCACAGTTTTTGCAGAATCATTTTTCTAAAGAAACTAATGATAAGTGAAAAGTTTTAAGTTTGTCTTTTTCAAATATCTATGAAAATGAAAAGCTAGGTAATAAAAATGGAATGAAACAGTCAAGAGCAAAATTTGCATTAAAAGCAAAGTTTAAGAGATTCAAACTGGTATTCATGAAACATACAAAATATTACAAGATAGAACTTTAAAATGACCAGTTTTTTTTTTGTTTTGTTTAATTGGATTTTAGACTTCAATTAGCAAAAATACCCTTGCTTCGCATGGACTTCAAAAAAGTTGTCGTGATATAGATGATGAAAAAATTGCAATTGTGTGACCACTTTGATCTCACAAACTTTTCCAGTTGATAAAAAAGGCAGGTGGTAGTTACAAATTATGCTACTGTTGCTTCCCTTCAGAAGCCATGCGTAAATAACAAAAATAGCAAATTACATCAACTAAAAACTGAAACTTACAATTAAGAACACATTTTAAATTTCATGCTTGCAACTCAAGCTGTTTTGGAGATATGCATTCCTGCAGAGAAGAATTAAGGGAAGAAAAAAAAACAATTGTAAATGCACTGCATTCCCAAATGAAAATTACATGAATTAACTCCATCCTCTTTATCCATTTTACTTTAGTTGCCAAATTGAGTATCTCAAAGAATAAAAATGAGAACGATTTGTGACTGCATGATATATTAGTTCACCTCTGGTAGAAACAACCATTCAAGTCGGAAAACTGACTTTTGATCAGCAGAAACTGGAAAAGTCAATATAGTTATCTTTTCTCATTTCTAACAAATGCAACTATACTTATAATAAAGCATATGTAATCCATATTAAACTCATACATTAACTGCACTGATTAATGAATTGAGTTCTATATTTTATATATATGGGCCCGGTGGCCGAGTGATCAGGGCGATTGGCTGCGTGTTGGAGGAGGCGGGTTCGATCCCCGGCCTCGGCGGAGGGCCGGGATTTTTCCACGCTCCTTTCTCCTCCAAACGGATCCTAGGGTCAACCCAGCCCTCTCTAGAATGGGTACTGGGTTTCTTTCTCTGGAGTTAAAGGCGGGCGGGTGCCGGGCTGGCCACCCGACGCCCGGGCTGGCCACCCGACCCAAACTTTGTCCCGTTGGCCATGGAAACGCTGGAGCCTGACCTCCAACGCCCCGTAGGCTTGTATAAGCTTGTGGCAGGAAACTAACTTTTTTTAATTAATATATAAATATATATAAAATTTTTGTTCTCTTTTTTTGCAATTGCTAAAATATTGTTTTCTATTCAATGCAAGACTCCTCTATAGTACTTTTGACATTTAATTTCTTTGTAATAGTTAAAAATATTCTTCATGCTAATTGATTTTTAAGTATTACATTGATAGGGATAATCCCAGATCCTGAAACAGCATTTTAATCTACACCAAAATTAAAATATTAATTGAAAACTTTAGAGTGCATTAATTGTTATTTTCTAGTTTTTTTGTTTTTGTTTTTTTAACATAGATCTAGAAAGAATATGCACCACAAGTGAAATATTGAAGTTAATTTTTATCATCAATATTATGCTAAGTGAAAACTGGTTGCTAATACAAGGATTTTATTGTGAATAATTTAAATAAATATTTTTATAAGTAATGCAGCTTTTTTGTCTTTAGCAATTAATGCGACTTTTAATAGTACTAGAGAAAATTGAAGTCTATAATATGTTACTTACCATGAACTGTGACAGTAGTTGCCATATCTTTATCACCAAGAGTAGCTGCAATAACTCCTAAACATTCTGCAAGATTTACCCAAGGTTTATTCTGTGCTTTTAAAGCCACTGAGATAGTTGGAGCATTTACCTGAACAAAAACAATGTTAGGAAGTTAAACTGTTATTCAAATCGACAGTTTTCATTAGGAATAAAAATATGAAGTTTTTAAACTAAGTAGTTTGTCAATTTTTGAAGAAATTTACTAGATATTAATAAATCAATTTAATTCACTATACAAGTTTATTATTTCTTTTCTTTTCTTCTTTTATTTAAAATGTTTTCATAATTTTGACCAAAGTGGGAGTGGGAAATTCATCCAACCAAACCAACACATGCTAACTATCAAAACATAGAATTATTCCCAATGCAACCTCTTCGATTATTCACATATGACATTACACAACCATAACCAATATTCAGAGAAATATTACCATATATTAATAATCCTAGTAATAAATGCTGACTTAAGTAAGCATCAATGAATCATTTCTCTCCATAGCTATCTAATTTCAAGAAATTTCTGGAATTAATTTATCAGCCTATAAGGTTTTCATAGGCTCCTGAAAATACAAGTAATGTATCTGCCAAAATCTAATTACATTATTATAATTGAACCAAACTAATTTAAATTTGAAATACTTCAATGTACACAATTGTACATCCTAAAAGTAAAGCTGCTCAGATATAAACAGATGTAGAAACACCAAAACTGAGTCATACCTACACAAATAGCTTGTAAAATAGGAGTTCAATTGGCAAATTCCTTCTTGAAATAGTTAAGTACGTGGTGTCTTAGATCATGATGTATTTACACCACTATCTATTGAGGACTAAGCAATGAACAAACATTTATGTTGTTGATCACAGCATTACCATTTGAATTGGGATAATATTTTTGGCCAATAAAATGACACTGAACATCAATATCTATTTAGTGCTATGTGATAAACTAAACTCAAATATAAAACTTCATTTAGACCACTATTTTTTACTAAAGATATTGTAATTGCTTCAAAACTGTCAATAAAAACCATTTATAATTATTAAAATTTAATTCAATATACAGGATGCGATTATTCATAACAAAAAGGTCTTCATGTAAGTTAGTGTATTTTTGAATTTCTTAGCATTCTTAATTTAATTGCAAAAAATAATAATTTGTCATATATTGTGAAATGGGTCCAGAAAATGGGTTTTTAAAAATAAACTGCTCAATAAAAACTTGATCACTGCTTTTCTTCTTTGGCTAAATTATGTAAAGTGAGTCATAAAATAGGTTATCAATACTGAAGTCGAATCAGATTTAGATAAAAACAAACTCCATGTTTGAAGTAAAGATCAGTACATTACTTTGGGAGTTACAATTCCCATAATATTTCAAATAAATTCATGCAGACTGGTGCACAAAAACACCTCAAAAACCAGTAAATATTTTCTATGGATCAAAAAATAAATAAGTAAACAAGTGAATAGAATTTTGTGCTAAAGCATAAATTTAAGGACGACCCATAAAAATAAAAAAAAAAGGAAGTACATTAACATAAGGAAAAATAAAAAAAGTTAGAAAAAAATAAAGAAAACGCTAGAAAAATAAGAAAACGAAAAAAAAAAAAAAAAAAAAAAAGACATTGAGAGAAAAAAAAAGTAGAAATGCAGATTCGAACTGACAACCTTCAGTATATCAGTTCGAGATGTTAAGCATCAAGCTACAGCTGACAATAAAAATAAATAGTTGCGATTCTAATACTTTAGCAAATATTGGAAATCCAATGAAAAAAATCCCAAATATCTCGAACATGGAAGGGCAATGGCCCCTGAAAATACCCTATTCCAACATTGTTTGGACCTCTGAATACATTGGTGAAATCATTTTGTCAATCCGAGCTTTCTTTCAGGGGTTTTTTAGGAGAGTACAATCACAACAATGCCAAATATCTCGAATATGGGTGGGGGGTCCTCAAAATACTCCATTCCTAAGGTCTTTGGGCCTCTGAACACAATGGTGAATCAGTTTGTTGATCCGACCTTCCATTCAGGAGTTGTTAGGGGTGGAGAGACACGGATGGACAAGACAAATGCAATAGCTACCAATTTTGGTCACTATCACAATAGCTCCCAAATAATAATGAAAATAAAGATAAAATAAACACAAAATATGAGTACAATATACTGATATAACAGTAGATAAATTCATTAAGCAGACTCATTAAATTGAAAACTGAACATGAAAGGAAATTGGTACATTTTTAATGAATGAATAAGTAAACTAATTTGTATGAAGGCATATGGAAAGTAAACTATAATAATGTAACCATAATGCTAATAATAAAATATAAAAATGGAGAAAAACATGTCTGAAGGACCTGTCCCCTATCCTCTGTTATATCAGTTTGTTTCCAATGTGTTGGAGAAGGTGGCCACGAAATCCAAAACACTGACAAAGCAACAGAATTCTTGTAACATCTTCCAACGAAGGCTCAAGGAACTGAGCCAAAATATTGAATCAACTTCACCCCAAGTGGGAAAAATTATTATATTATTTAAATATACAATTACCAATACTTGAGGTTCGATTTTCAATCAGATATTGTCAAAGCTATCAAAGTATCTTCCCAATCAAAACCTTTAAAAGATTCAAAGAGCCTATAAGGTGGATTGTTTTGAGAAGATGATATTTGAATGTCATAAGCAGATTTCAAGGGAACGGAAATCACTTCAGGACAATATACACCAGATAGGCAGAATTCCAGCTAAGGTTGAATATCAATCCAGAAACATCCCATTAAGCATGCTTGGAGATCATCATGCATGATCTGCAAATGCAACATGTCTGTCCAAATTTGTGTCTAGTAACTTCACAAATGACCAGAAGATTTACAGATGGAGATGTGCAGAGATCTGATTATCAAGACTGACAGACAGACAGATCCGACTGAACCAATCTAAATTTAATCCAAATGCATTGTGTTTTAGCACAAACTGATAATAATTTATATTTAAATAGATTAATTTTTTTATTACAAAAAAAAGGTGGTCCATAATCCTTTCCTACTCATTGAGCCTTACAAAAAAAAAAAAAAAAAAAAAGAGCCTTACTGGTTCATTAGTACTAACAATTATGAAACAGTTTGCCTCAATTTACAGTTAACTGCTCATTGTATGTCTGTGCAAGAGCACACAATCTCCCCCTCGCTCCTCCTTCACAATGTGCCATAAATCCATTTGTTGAAATTTATTAAGTTTATTGCTTTTATTAATTTTAAATTTGCAATATTTATTTTCAAGTTATTTGTAACATGAATTATTGATGAGATAGCAGATTTCATCATTTTTTTTTACCACCATTAGGAAATGTAATACTCACCACTCCAATGAGATCTCTTCCCTTGGCAAAGTCAACAAATTGTTCTGCAATTTCTGCTGCAACTCTGGCTTGGGCCTCATGTGTATTTGCACCAAGATGAGGTGTTCCAACAACTGATGGATGTTTGATTAAACTGAAGTCTTTAGGGGGTTCCTTTAAAAAAAAAATTAAATATTTTTATTTACTGAAATTAATACTTTAGTTATATATTGTGAATTACTCTTATTAAATACAAGTAGTTATTAGATCTAATAATCTTTACTCTGATACATTTATATCATGCCTCAAAATCTAAAAACTGTTTATACTTCTTTAATTGCTTTTAAGTTAAGCAGTATTAACAGACTGATCCCAGTGGAATAGTTAAGATCTGCCATACTTTCAGTGCATGGCAGCTCCTCAAGGCTAATTTACAGCACAAGGGACTCCAGAGAACAGTGGCCAGTGTTCAATTTCTAGCCTTAGTTCTCAGTCATGTTTATTAGTTTTTATGTTCAGCTACACATATACAGCTAAGTATAATAATAACTAAGATTTCCATAAATTAAAATTTAATTTGTCCCAGTGAGCAAATGAAGCAAGTCAATAAAAAGCACAAAAGAAATTGGTATCACATTCTGCATGATAAAAATATTAAGATGAGGCTGTAGTTATAGGCATTTGAAGTTCTCACTAATTAAGGATCATTTCAATTATTTTTCTTTTACTAATGCATATAAAAGTTTAATCAAAAAAAAGTGTTACATTATAGCAATTATAATTCCATGTGTGTATATTTATGGAAATTCTTTTTTTATTTAATTTTAAAAACAGTTAATTCAATTCTATCCGTTCAAGACAGACTTGTATAATAAATTTAAAAAATGCTAATTAAAAGTGTCATTATGTAATGAATCTATTGAACTTAATATGAAAAAAAAAAAACTTTTTGACTATATATATAAAAAAAAAAAATCATTTAGCTTACTCCACTTTATTTAATTTTTAAAAATTAAAAGCTTTAAAGACAACAGTAAGAAACATTCTCAACTCAGAATATTTTTAATTAAATTTCTATCATTGGAAGATAATCGAGATTTTATGCCATACTACAAAACATGAGCCCATCTTGACAGTGATTATTTCTGAAATTAAATAAAATGAATTTCAGCAATAGTGAAAATAAGGAATTACAACTATTACATATTTAACACTTTCATATTTAAATTTTTTATCTACAGCAATAAAAAGGATCTCAATTTAAAACAATCTCAACTCCAAACTCGCCTTAAAGTATTAATCCATCAAGTGGATTTATTATTTAACGAACTCTAGCAAAACTAAAATCCAACAGTCAAATGGAAGCATCCAGCTTCTAATACATATTATGAAAACATTCATTTTTATTAAGTTAAAATAACTTAAGATTTTAAAGTTATTTATTAGTCTGTGAGTAGAAGATTCCTGAAAGCATTAATTATTATAATTAAATATTTTGCTTCAATGTATCATTGGAAATTCACTATTAAACCATAAGTAACTCACATTTCAAAACAGAAGACTTCAAAAGTTCTTAATGATTGGCAAGAACTTTAGTGCATTTCCTAATTCTTTACATTTAAGTGTAACTGCCTTCCAACTGCTTTGAAAGCACTTAATGAAAGTTAATTATTTTCTTATTATTTAAAATTTATTCTTAATTCTTAGCTAAAACCTTTTTTTTTTTTCACAACTTTAGAAAAATTCTAACTAAATCAGGAGAACAGTAATGGAACTTAAGTTCCTGGACTTTCAATTCCCAATAGTTAACTATATGTTCATATTTACTATCTTACCTCTAAAAACACATCCAAAGCAGCTCCTCCACATTGACCAGATTCCAGTGCTTTTAACAAATCTGCTTCATCAATTATTCCTCCTCTTGCCACATTAATAATGCAAACGCCTTTCTTGCATTTAGCAAAAACAGCTTCATTTATTAGATCTACATTAAAAAAAAAGGAGGGAAATAAAGATACATTCTTATAATAGTTACAATATTTTATACCATCAGGATTCCAGCTGGTATTATAATGAGAAAAATAATATAAATGCCGATTGTTACTAAGGAGAGATTGATCACTATCAAATAACTGCTCTGTTAATATTAATACTATACTTTTGATCTCGTCTTGCAGTTGCCTGCAAGAGACAATTGTAACAACTTTAGTTTTCTTGGTAATATTTGAATAATATTTGAAAAGAAAATAACTTTAGTTAATTTAAAAATGTTAAATTTTTACCTCATTCTTTTCTATATCTTTAACTTCTAAGATACACTCGGATACAGTATAAATGAGTATATATTTTACAGTATATTTTAATGCTGGATTTTTTACTAACATATTCAAAATTAATACATAAACCAAGTAAAATGGCTCTCAGGAATTAAATATATGTATTGAGTATCTGAAAACATTTAATACTTTTAAAAGATTTTTGAACATTAAAAAAAAATAAGATCTAAATTGCCAGGAACTACTTCTCTTCATTTTAATAATGTTCAAATTCACTAATTCATAACAAACGCAGGAACTACTTTGCATCAGTAAATTAGCTTTTGTATTAATCAGATATTCTTAGTTAAAAATTTATGTCATTTTATAATGTCAATTTTCTATTTTTTGTTTGTATTCATCCAACTGCTTTGTGATTTCCTTTTTATTTCCTCTTTAAACATTCACTGAATAAATCTTTACAAATGTGATTTCTTGTGTTCAAAAAAGAATTTTCTTTTACTACAAAGAATCGGCGAAGCAATGCAACTGAGCTGCAGGGACAGTTTCTTGCTGCTACTGGACGACAGGCGTGTACTCAAACAGTGCAAAATCGACTCCATCACGATGGACTATATGCCTGGCAACCAATGGTATGCATTCCATTAACTGCTGAACATTGCAGAATCCACAGAAGGTGGGCTGAAATGCATCTTCCTTGGACTCGTGAGGAGTGGTCCATGATTTCTTCAGTGACGAGTCAAGATTCAGCCTGCAGTCTCACAATCGTCATGCCCTGATCTGGCATGAACATGGAACACGGAAGAATCTATGTTTCGTGCAAGAAAGACATTTCTTTGGTGGAGGTGGAATCATGGGGGCAAGCATCAGCATTGGTGGTCATACTGCCCTCCATGTTGTTAGAAATGGAACGGTGAATGTTGTAAGATATCGGGATGAAATTCTACAGCCTATAGCGGTATCCTACGCTGGAGCAGTTGGGGCAAACTTTCTTTTTATGGACAATAATGCACACCCTCACAGTGTGCATCTCATTAACAACATGCTGCAAGAGGCTGGAATCGAGCACCTGGACTGGCCTTCACGTTCTCCAGACCTGAATCCCATCAAGCACACTTGGGATGCACTAGGAAGATGTGTTGCTAGTCACCAATCACTTCCTGTAACACTTCCTCAGCTGGAAGTTGTCCTGGTGTGCAAGTGACCACACTCATCGCTATCAGTGTGTTGTAGCAGTCTCAGGTGACCATACACCCTACTGAACAGTCAATTTACAACACATTTTTCACGTTTGATATGTGAATGTTAACCCCTGAACATGTGTCATATCCTGCTCAATCCCGAAAAATGGATTCTGCACCTTATTTGCATATTTAGACAATTTCCATTTTCATGTCATTTGCTACTCTGCCGATGTTCTTTAATAAATAAACTCAAATGCCTATGTTTTTTGGGTGTATTATATTCATTTCACAAAATCCCATAAATTTTCTGAGCAGTATATATAAAAGTAATGGATTTCCAAAGTAATTTTAATTTTTAATAGTTTAAAGTAGATGTAAAAAAAAAATTAAGAACAAGATATTCAAAAACCAAATAAATCTCAGGTTGACTCAACAAATTAGATCCAAATGTAAATGGACAATTTCTGTTAAGACAGTAAAAGCCAAAAGTTCTCTTGAAATACTTAATTGAAGCCTCAAGATAAATAAATAAATAATTAAAAAAATCAATTACAACTTTCATAAACAAGACCTTTTAACCAAGATATGAAATTCACTTTTAAAGGGAAAAGATAACAGAAAAATGAAGTGAAAAACACAAAATACATGAATTAACAGAATTAAAATGATGGTAAGAAACTGACAGTTTCGGAATACTAAGCGTATTCCATCTTCAGAAATGGCACAAACATATAGGACACAAAACACTTATCACCTAAGTATTTTGTGTCCACTATGTAGACACTCCCATTACGTATCATCACCTCATGTTGTCCTATGTGTTTGTATCGTTCTATATGTTTGTGCCATTTCTGAAAATGGAATACGCTCAGTATTCCAAAACTGTTGATTTATTACCATCATTTTAATCCTGTTAATTCATGTATTTTACATGTGTTTCACTTTCATTTTTTCTTTTTATTTCAATACATGCACATTAAGCCTTCTTATTATAAGAATGACCAAGTTTTAACTCAACAGTGAAGCTCTCTCAAAAGAACCTTCAACTACAGTTAAGGAATTTGATATGCTGAGGAAAAGAAAAGGATTGGGTCACAAGGGATATCTAATATATGATCTCAAAATCCTAAGGGTTAGTGTTATTTCTAATTTGAATAAGTTTAGCAATTACTTTTGGTTTCAGGTATGAGTGGTGTGTGAACAGTAATGAAGTCTGCCAGTGGCCAAATCTCATCCAAAGTCATTGATTCTACACCAAATTCCTTCGAAACATGACCTGGAATAATGGGATCATAGCCAATTGTCTAAAAAAAAAAAATGCATTAATTTTATAACAAAACCAAATCCTTTATATTAACTTTTATTAAAATTTAACTTAGCCTTAATTTATCCATTTAAAACTCCTTTCCTGTAACTGAAATTTTTGATATTTTTAGTCTGAGATTTAAGATTTAAATTTAGTCAATTTTGATTTTCAAAACAAAAATCACCATCTTTAAGATGCAACAGTTTATTCATCTTCAATTAATTCACTACCAGAAACATGAACTTGATCTTTCTGTAGAAGCCATTTAATTATACTTCCAATTCCTTGGTTTTAGTATAAACAAGTTTTCTAACATCTTCAATGCTTTAAAAAATAAAATAACTTAATTTGTTGGTCTTATTTGAGAAACTATAAGCCAATATAATTGTGATTAACTATTACAATATCCAAAGGAGGGACAAAAGGAGTCAGAAATGAAGAGTCCATTGAAGTGCAAACATCCACAGTCCATTTTAAAGATGCCTGAAAGAAATAAAGAGGCCATGGAAACAAAAACATGAGAAAAATGTGTACTGTGTTGAAATGGAAGGTATTTTCTCCTTCAATTTAAAAAATCAGAGCTGCTCAGGAGGGAACGGCTGAAAAAGAAGAAAGAAAAGGAAAATCTAAAAAGGAAGACATAGGAAAAATTGTTACAAGGTAAGGAGAAGCAGATCAGTAAGAAACCTTTCAAACAAAAGCAAGAAGACTAATGCATTATCATGAGACGATGATTTGTACAAGTACAATGTCTATTCATGATGAGTTGGAAGGCTCCAAAATTAGAAACTACAGTGAGGAAGAGATTCTGCTAGAAGAGCCTGGGTAACAAAAGGAAATAAAGCATGATGGGAAAAATACCTACTGGATCCTTCATCATAAAGAAATTTCTTTATAAATTACACAGTAGTGTTTCAATTGTGGAACTTGTACTATACAACTGACCAAATTATTTTCATAATTGAGCCTTTCAAAATAACACGAGGAAGATAGGCTACTTCAAAAATTTTTCTAAATATAATTGTTCCTGAATACGCAGCTCTGTCACTACGGATGCTCAGAGTCTATCAAGTATGGGTCTTACAATCAAACAACTAAACATTTTCTTACTGTTTTGTAAATAAATTCTCAGTAGGTTAATCATTTTCTTTTTTTTGCGTCACGCTTTAGTAAATTAAAAGAATCTTCAAAGAATGGCAAAAGAAGAAAAGTTAGTGTAAGTTGAATAAGGGAATGATTTATTAATTTTAAACACAAAAACAATTCTTAAGGCTGTCAACTACTGGAGCCTTTACCTTTGATATATTTATGAAATATAAAAACTTATTTTAAAAAAACAAATATCTGTCATTAAAACATGCAATTTGTATTATGTAAGTTAGTTTAAAAATTTTATGTCAAGACATTCATTATTAAAATTTTAATATTTTTTTTTTATTTTTTTTAAATCAATGAGAAAATTATGGAAAAGAAAAAAAAAAAAAAAGGAAATTGACAAATGAAGCCACTTTAACAAATAACCGATTTTCACAATACTAGTTATAAGACATTTAAAACCAATTTAATTACCTTCATTCCAAAGGACTGCATCCTAATTGCCACTTCTCGTCCAATCCTGCCTAAGCCTAAAATAGCAAGGGTTTTGCCATTTACTTCATTGCCCATGAAAGAAGATCTTTCCCACTTTCCAGACTTCAAAGATTCATAGGAAATTGGAATTTTCCTGCATTAAATTATTAATTACAAAATATATGGATTAAAAGATTTGTTTGAATAGGAATAAAACCAAATAACTGCTTCAATGTATCAAGAACTATGACAAAATAAAAAAAATCTTAAAATGCCGATTTAAGTAATATATAAAGTTAAAATATTCTATTATAGACCTATGTGGCCCTTAGGCTCATAGGAGGTGGGGTCCCGAAGTTTCATGACCAACAGGATTAAGTTGATGTCAAGTGGTCAGCCAGAAACACACCAGCTTTAATCCAGGGAAAGAAACCCAATACTCATTCTTCAGAAGGCTGGGTGGACCTCAGGATCCATCTCAATGAGAATTCACAATGGAAAAATAGCCAGGGATTGAATGGCTCTTTCAGCCCACTGTCATATGTATTACTACTCTACTACCAAGCTCACTTGTATTTAAAATTCTATCAATGGTCTTCCATCAATATGAGGTTTAACCTTTGTTAAAATCTTAAATATGTCTTAAGGTTTGAAAATGAAAAATTCCCATCATTTCGAGTTGGCATTCTAATTACTACAGATTTCTTTGATTTCTTATTCCCAAATCTTAAAACAGCTTTTTGAAATTGATGTAGCATTTGATAATTTAAATTAAGATATTTCAGGCTTGAATAATTTACTAAGTTTGAAATGGGAAATTTACATCAAGTTAATTACTTCTTAAATCCAAATAAGGCGATGTTCAGTTGATAGATTGTGGGGCCAAAAATATTAAGTCCAAAATGCAATAGTGAAATAAATGGTAGAGGGGAAGTAAGATTCCATTACACCACTAATAACCAATTGCTACTTAAAACAGTGCCTTCACCAAGTCTTTTCAATAAATTATATATTCAATGGATCAGTGGCAAAGCCAGGACTTGGGGATTGGGGGGGATGATATAATATTTACTTAATATAAAATGTGGAAAAGTTAGTTCTGCATCAATTCTATTATTCTACAATTTAAATTAAGGATTTGGATAACTAAAGAAATTAACATGTGGAAATAGAAATAGATGAATAGACGTAACATCACACAATCCAATATAAAGAGCTTTAATAAAATATACACTATTAATTTCGACATAAAAAAAAGGGCTTAAATGTAAGTTTAAAACCAAAGGCCTTCCCTTGTATTACATCCCAATTTGCACAAAGATAAATCTCCAGAGGGTTATTTTAAAGCCAGACTTATTATCAATTATAAAAATACTTGTATAGAAATTGTCAAATTATATTGGGCCCATCATCAAAAAATTGAATGTTAAATCTAAATATACTATTAACAATTGTTATGAATTTAAGGTCTATACAATAGGTTGGTTAGGATGTGGCACCTTTCTCACTTATGTTACTGCTTTATTTACATCTATCTCTTATGATTTAGTGGTTAAAAACTGTGGATTACATTTATGATGTCAACAATATTGATTATATGGGTTACTGTAAAGAGAAATTGTTAAAATTAATTAAAAGTCTGTTAAGCATGCAACATTTTATTTTTGAAAGGTATTTTTTGCAAACTAAAGGTTTTTTTTCATGGGTCTCAGGACATCTGCATTAATTGGGGAATGGGTGATGATTTATGTTGAAGATACTGCTATGAAGATTTTGGAGTTGGGACAAATAGACATACCAATTTATGTAAGACATGTGGATGATTTATTTTTTGTTATGCTTAAAAATGTTCAAGTAGCAATTCTTGATGTCTTCAATGGGATCAATGATGACAAATTTTGAATTAGAAAAAGAAGCCAATGGTAAATTGGCTTTTTCGTACACTTATCACAATGCTCACTGAGAACATTATTTTGTACTGTTTTTAGAAAACCAACATATTCCAGAATTTTACTGAATTACAAGTCTAATATGCCCATGAAGTTTAAAGTGAATACTATCTCCATGTTATTGAATAGGCATTTCAAGTATGCTCTACTTTAACCTTATTCATGCAAGAAATTGACTATCAAATCCTTAATGTTTGCTAATGATTACCCTGTAAATTTCTCACACAAAACTGAGTAAATTCCTTAATAAGCTGTACAATAATTCAAAACCTACAACTACAAAGCCATATGCATATGTTCCTATTCCTTTTCAATCCAAACAATTCTATGAGATCTCCAGAATACTATCTAAATTCAGTACTTCTGTTACCATGCTTGCTGATAATACGATTAGTAAACTTATCAAATACACAGCTCATGACCGATATCAAATTATGAAGATATGACTGTAATGTCATATATGACATTTGGTGTGTAGATAATTGGTTGGTTGGTTGGTGTTTAATGGCGCAAAAGCAGCTGCGGCTAAGCTGCGCCAAGAAAGGTAAAAAGGAAAAGAAAATGGAATGAAGACTAACTACATGTATCTAGCTAAAAAGGACAAAAACAAGAAAAGAACAGGTAGTGTGCAAAGTAAGATAATAGGATATAGGTAAAATGATAGGTATTTAGAAGAAAAGTAAAAAATCTGAGAATTACAATAGAGTGGCAAGGCCACATTGATGAATGAAGTATAAAACTGATGAAATGGGTAAAAGATCATTATCATTTAAAAGCAATGAAATATGAAAAGGAACATGAAATTTAAAAAGAGGATAAAAGCACTGACGACGATGTTGAGTAAAAGCAGGACAGTCAATTAAAATATGATGGACGGTTAAAACAACGTTGCACGTAGAACACTGGGGAGGTGGATGATTGAGCAATAAGTAGCTATGTGTCAGTCTTGTATGGCCGATCCTCAGACGCACCAGAAGAACATCCTTCCGGCGAGTTGGAAACAGTCGAGTGGCAGGAGAGGATAACGAAGGACTGACAAGACGAAGTTTATTGCCGTGAAGAGCATCCCATTCGTGTTGCCAGGCAGATCGGAGACGAGAACGTATAAGTGCGTAGATGTCAGAGGCCGGAGTGGAGATCCGTCGCAAGGGTAAACTAGCAGCAGACTTTGCGAGAGAATCAGCGTGGTCATTGCCGACAATGCCGACGTGGCCTGGGATCCAGCAGAAAATGATAGTGCAACGGTGAAAACGCTGTAAAAAATCTAAAATGGATAAAACAAAAGGGTGACCCTTCAGGGTGTGACTGCACAGTGCCCGCAAAGCGCTCTCAGAATCACTGTAGATAAGTGTGTGCGTAAACTTCTCCTGCAAAGCATACTGTAAAGCTAGGAAGATGGCATAAAGCTCAGCAGAAAACACAGATGCCTCAGAAGGAAGATGAACAGCACGACTGAAAGTAGCAGTGTAAAAAGCAGCTCCAACATAATCTGCACCTTTAGATCCGTCGGTATAGAAGATGTTGAAATCAGAGTGACGGGACAAATGATCTTGATGCAGAGACTGAAAGACTGTCGAGGGAGTGTTGGTTTTCGCAAAAGTACGAAGAGAGAAATCACAGGTGGGGAGAGGATATTTCCAATGCGCGGATGGTGAAGTAGGTAGAGTGGCAATGTGAAGGTCAGCGAGCTGTAGTGTATTGAGCCAAGTCGTCACCCGATGTCCAAACGGTGGTATAATGGAAGGACGATTGGTGAAAAGACGTCGTTGACGAGGACGACACACACATTGATAAGCAGGATTATTTGGAAGTGAAGAAATACGGGCGAAATATTGGAGAGACAAAACTTGTCGACGAAAGTGCAGGGACGGTTCCAGAGCCTCTGCATACAGGCTGGGAATCGGTGAAGTACGGAAAGCACCGAGGCAGAAGCGGAGGGCCTGATGGTGTACAGGATCAAGTGTCCGAAGGACAGACGATCGCGCAGAGCCATAGACAATGCAGCCATAATCCAATTTGGATCGAATAAGGGCTCGGTAAATGCGCAACAAGGCCAAGCGATCACCACCCCATTTGGAATGCGAAAGCACTTTGATACAATTTAGTTTTAAAAGACACCGTTTCCGAAGGTCAAGTATGTGATCCTTAAAAGTCAATTTCTTATCAAAAATGAGGCCTAAAAATTTATGCTGAGACACACATGGAAGTGAGACGCCACCAAGAGTCAGCTGCGGATCAGGAAAAATTCCCTGACGTCGAGTGAAATGGACACACACAGTCTTGGATTGTGAGAAAGTAAAACCATTAGAAACACTCCAAGTCTGCAACTGATGTAGAGCTAACTGCAGTTGTCGTTCAATCAGACGCAAATTAACAGAACTGCAAGAGATCTGTAAGTCGTCAACATATAAAGAGTGGTGAACTGACGAAGGCAAAACAGAAATGATGCCATTAATCTTTACAGAAAAAAGGGTAACGCTCAAGACACAGCCCTGAGGTACTCCGAGTTCTTGAGGATAACATGTAGAGAGCGTAGATCCTAGACGTACTTGAAAGGTACGATTCGCAAGAAAATTGCGAATGAAAATAGGCATGTGACCACGAAGGCCGTAATGATGAAGATCTTGTAAAATGCCAAATTTCCAGGTGCGATCGTATGCCTTCTCCAAGTCAAAGAAAATGGAGACGAGGTGTTCTCTATTAACAAATGCAGTGCGAATAGCATCTTCCAAACGTACAAGATGGTCAACCGTAGAGCGATGCTGCCGGAAACCACACTGTGTGGTAGCGAGAAGTTTATTGGCTTCAAGATACCATTGAAGGCGGCGATTTACCATTCGTTCAAGCGTCTTACATAAGCAGCTAGTGAGGGCAATGGGGCGATAATTATTTGGATCACTGGCGTCTTTACCAGGTTTGGCAAAAGGAATGACTATAGCTCGTCGCCAACTATCAGGAAATAAATGTTCCAACCAGATTTTATTAAAGATGGACAGAAGAACATTCAACGACGAAACAGATAAGTGTCGCAACATCACATAATGAATTCCGTCAGGGCCGCAGGCAGTATTTTTGCTGGTGTCTAGTGCAAACAATAATTCCTGTAAACTAAATGGGAGATTGTATGGTTCTCTGTTGGAAGAAGAAAACTTTAAAGGAATAGCTTCAGCACGGTCTTTAATCGTTTGAAAAGTAGGAGATAAAAGTGCAGGGCTGGAATTCCGTGTAAAAGCACGTCCAAGGGCTTCAGCTTGTGCGGAGATAGTAGCTATTTCTTTTCCATCTTCTTTCAGTATGTGCATAGATTGAGATCTGTACTTTCCATGCATCTTACGAATGTTATCCCAAAGGGTCTTTGAAGACAAAGTGCAAGTTAGTGATGAAACAAAACGTTGCCACGACTCCCTCTGACCAATGCGACGGATACGACGAGCAGAAGCACGTGCTCGCTTAAAAGCCAAAAGATTGGCAGAAGTCGGATAACGGCGGAAAATGTTCCAAGCTTTCTGCTTAATCTTCTGTGCAGACGTACAGTCACTAGTCCACCAAGGTTTGGGATGCAGAGGGAATCGTCCAGATGTTTGTGGAATTGTTGCTTTGGCAGCACAAATAATGATATGAGTGACCTCGTCAATAAGTTGATCAATGGTAGCTGAAAGATCAATGGCCTCCAGATTACAGCGGCTAGTAAAAGTTATCCAATCAGCAGAGTCAAATTTCCAGCGATGACGACTGGGTGATGAAACAGCTGAACGAGGGAGCTCTTTGAGAATGATTGGGAAATGGTCACTGCCACCAGGGTCGTTGATAACATCCCATGAGAAATGGGGGAAGAGTGACGCAGAACCTATAGCTAAATCAATAGCAGAGAAAGATATTGGCGAGGATGAGAAATGAGTTGCGGCGCCTGTGTTAAAGATACAAAGATTACGCCGAACTAAAAGATCTTCAATAACAGCACCTCTAGGATTGGTGGATGAAGAACCCCAGACAGGAGAATGAGCGTTGAAATCTCCGACTAAGAGAAACGGAGTCGGTAATTGATCCAGAAGCTGAGCAATGTCTGTAAGAGAAACAGGGGCTGTGGGGGACAGATATAAGCTACAGATAGTGAAAAGGCGGCTAGTGGAAAGGCGAGCAGCAACAGCTTCCAAAGAAGTCGTAAGTGGGACATGAGAGGATGGAGTATCATGTCGAATAAAGAGACAAACGCCTCCGCCGCTTCTATCGGTCCGCTGTTTACTCAGCATGGAATATCCTGGAAGAGAAACTGTGTCGTTTCCTGTAAGAAAAGTTTCCTGGAGACACATACAGACTGGATGATTTGTAGAAAGGAGGGCTTTAACATCGTTCAGGTTGGAGCGAAGTCCTCGACAATTCCAATACAGTAAGGCCATTAAAAGATAAAAAAGGGTAAAAGCCTAAAAATCAAGGTGGAGGTGCTGGTGGTGCCCTAAAGTTTGGGTGTTTGGAGGAGTCCTCCAGATCGTCTTCATAAAACCGTCTAGGAGAGAAATGTCTCCGACGGCCACGAGAAGGTGAACGTGAATGTGAACTAGTGCGATGAAAAGGTCGGTGTGGAGATACAGATGGTCGCTTCTGAGTGAAGTTGAGACCGGCAGGGATATTAGAAGTACTTGAAGAAACTGGCAAAGATAACATGGTGGATTGTGACGTAGATTGAGTTGATTGTGACGGAACTGTTGTGGTAGGAGTAGCAATGTTTTGAAATATGGCTGAAAAGGACTCGCGAGGAGGACAAGTGATGTCTGTTTGACAGGAGATTGAAGCTGTCTGTTTGGATTTTACTGCAAACGAAAAAGTCTTTTGAGCTGGCACAGCAAGAAGCATCCTCCGAGCCTCGGGATAAGAAAGAGAATGTTTAACTCTGATAGTCTGAATCTCCTTCTCCTCCTTCCAACGAGGACAAGATCGAGAGTATGAAGGATGGTCTCCAGAACAATTGACACACTTGAGAGGCAAAGTGCACGGTGTAGACTCGTGGGATGGCTCACCACACTTAGGGCAGATGGACTTGCCACGACAAGCTGCAGAGCCATGACCATAACGTTGGCACTTGAAGCAGCGCAAAGGGTTCGGGATGTAAGGACGTACAGGACAGCGAAGATAGCCAGCTGTAACACTCGTGGGCAGTGTGGAGGTGTTAAAAGTAAGAACAACTGTTCGAGTGGGTACTTCCTTATTGTCACGACGAACGTTAATCCGTCGGACAGCAGTCACACCCTGCGAAGCAAAGCCTTCGAGAAGGTCAGCATCACATAGACCGTCCAGATCTGGTTCGCGGATCACGCCGCGACTAGAGTTTAGAGTCTTGTGCTTTGTGACAGATACCGGAGTATCTGCCAGAGTTGTCAAATTAAGTAGTTGGTCCACAGCTTTTGAAGAAGGCAGCTGGATTAACAAATCGCCAGACTGCAGTTTCTTGACTGACTTGATATTTGAAGTTACACCTGAAAGTGCTTTGGAGATGAGAAAAGGGGACAGTTTAGATAAAGGTGTCTCAGGGGTTAAGGAATGCATGATTAGAAAGGTCTGAGTGATAATAGAAGAAGAGCGAACATCGACGGTGTGGGAATTGCTTCCCAATAAAGGAAAAAAATTAGAATCCATACACAAAAAATTTAGCTGGGGAAAGAACAGTCACCAGGCAGCTATCCCCATATCTGCCTGGAAGGCACTGCCGAAGCAGTTTAAATACTGTGATTTGTTGCCAGGCAATCTTTTTTTTTTCCACAGGGATCGTTCATGACACTAAAATAACCCCGTAGTGCCACACATCCATCGGCACGATGCCTTCCACCTTGGATTCGGGGGCGGGCGTTTAGGACCCATGGAGAGTAGCTCATGGAAAAGAGAACCCTCCATGGGTGGTCCCCTCACCACGTACAGGAACCCGCACCGAGGGGGTGTAGATAATGATTGTTTATACATTGGTGAGGCTGGACGTAAATTAGGCATATGCATAAAAGAGCATATCAGAGCTGTAAAAGGAAACAATGTCACATATGTGACTGCTGTTCATGCAAATAATTCGGGACACAAGAATTTGAAAATCCTACAATATTTGACCATGCCACCAATTACCTTATTAGGATATGAATGGAGTCACCTATAATCATTACTAATGATTATTGTTATAACAAAGGGGTTTCTATTAAGAGTAAAACAGTTATCTCAACAAAATTTCTTTCAAAAAATGAATGGTTATTTGTCCCAAGTTAAAAAAAAAGTTTAAAAGCTTTGTTAAATGCTTTAGCCAGGGCCGTCGCCCTGATCTTTTAATCTTATTAAAAAAAATTAAATAATTTAATTCCAGACTCTGGTATTTTTGTAAGATAATCTGATTAGGTGTCTCTTTTGGGCACAAAAACACAGACAGCGACGCAATCTGCATGCAACTTTGCTAACGAGCAACTGGACACGATGTGGCTTGGATCTTGTCCAGTCCACGTTGCCCCAAGTCGCGTCGCTCATGTGTGTTTAACCCCATTACGTTTACATGTATTTGATAGTGTCGTATCACGTCGCTGGCTGTGTGTTTGTGTTTGAATCCTTACAGATTGGTGTAATGTCAGGTGGGTGCATGTGGGATTGAGTTTGGGGGGGGGGGGGGGGGGGGGCCGACGAAATCTTGCCCCGGGCGCCAACAAACCACGCGACCGCCCTGGCTTTAGCATTTGTTTAGTTTATTATTTTTAAGCTTTGCAGCTTATATTCTTTATACAATTGGTTGTATTATATAGTTGGGTTTCTTTTTTATTTATTTTTTCATTATGGTGCCTATTTTAAGTAGTTTTCATTTTATGTAATTTCATATAGTTTATTCATTTGCTCATCTCCAAATGGAGGGTTACACCAGATGGTCCTTCCCATTTAATTGAAACCATACGTATTTCACTGAAGCTTCGTGTTTACACCAACTGTGATTGATTGTCAGTTCCATGAAGGGCGGCATTTCTCTGTTCTTTACAGTTGGATGTAATTAGGTTAACGTTTAAAATTCTAGAGAGATTTTTCTTTTATTAATTCCCTCAAAAATGATAGACTGATAGCTGTCGAAATTAGTAGTGTATATTTTAATAAATCTCTATCTTTTGTATGTGTGAGATTACTTCTTTATTAATCAATTTGATAACTAATTTATTATTTTGGACTTTAACCCTTTAAAGACAGCCATGGCTTATAGACACAGCCTACATTGTGTTTCTAGATGGTATGGCTTATCGACACAACAAACTGGAAAGAAGAGGAAGGGTTAGTATATAAGCTGCATTTGAATCCTGTGCAGAAACACTCGAAATACCAATCACCATATAGGGTTAAAGAGATTTGGAGACTTTAATCCTGTTTATTCTCTTCTCATGACATGAGCACAGGGACAGAATTCTCTAAACAAACGAAATGAACTAATAATGTACACAAGTGTTTACTTAGGTGTATACTGTATTTACAAAAACAATTGTATTCAGTAAAATGGAAAATTCATCAATATTATTGTAAAACTATTCCTTATTTCAGGAAATTGCTGAAAATTTGTAAGTGCCCAGGTATTTTATAAGAGGTCAATCACTACAATAAACCAGTGATAATAAAAAAATTCATATACAGAAGCGATAGAGAAAGCTAAGCCCATGTAATTTCTGATAAGTAAACAAAAGCATTGTATAATGATTGTTTTTCTCTAAAAATACATTAACCATCCTTTGGAACAATGTTAAAATATATGATTTAATCTTTCCTTAGAAATTGAAAATATAAAATTTAAACTTACCTTGCTAAAGCTAACATCATAGCACAGGTATGCTCAGCTGCACTGAGTGTATTTCCACCAGGAGTGCTAATAAAAAAGGAAATGCAAGATTAGACATTTTTAATTAATAGTAAAGTGATATTTAAATCAAAACGCCATCAAAGCAAAAAGTTCAAAATGAAACAATTTGACATTCCTCCTACAATTCAGAAAATTTTAAATTAAGAGCATCTGCTGTTAGTCAAAAATTACTTGAGCATATCAAATCATAGTGTTTTTGTTTTTAAAACCTCAAAACAAATTTCATCATATTTTTAAAATCAAAATGGGATTGACATGAAAAATGACAAATCCGCAGTTATGGAAACATTCTTTTAAGGAGGAGCTTTGGAACTTCAGTAAAACTTTCAAATATTTGCTGGAAAAAGTTTCAATATTAATAAGGGAACCAAAATTACTTTATTATGGTGGACTGTAATGATTATCTGAAGGGTTTTTTTTTTCACTAAGTTGATTTAAAGACAGATTATCAAATGTAGTCTAATTGATTCGACTACATTCACCTTACTTCATATATATCCAGAAAATCATATGACTAGCATAAAGAGAACCATTTCATGGTTATAACCCTTTTGCAACAAATCACAGATGATCAAAGTGTAGAGGCAGATGTTTCTAAACTAACTTTTTTTTTCAACTTGGTTAGTGAAACTAATTAAGCATTATGAAATATTAAATTCTGTACTGTTCACTTTGCACCTTATGTTTTTTATTAATATATTTCAGTGAAACAATCTGGTCTGGATACAGATATTTCATATTTTCAAATACTGCACAATTCAATTTTTAAGCTTTAAGCAGGATTTTTTTTTTTTTTACAAAAATCTAGAGAATGCTAGTTTCTCAGGGAAAGAACAAAAATCTGTACTGAGAAATGCAGTAGTAGTAATGTTTAAGCCAGAGGTATATTATGTCACATTGAGATTTTGTCCCTCAATCCAGAAAGTCTGACTTTTAATCCATTGCAATAAAACAGAATAAATTATTAATTTCTATTACAACTACTTCAATCAATAAAATACTCAGATATTTCTTTCATCTTATTTTTTATGGCTCTAAATGGAGTATTAAGACAATATTTTAAACAACTTACTTCATTACAACTACTCCATGTCTTGTAGCAGCATCGCAGTCAATGTTGTCGACTCCAGTTCCTGCTCTACCAACTATTTTCAAGTTTTTTGCAGCGGCAAGGATTGGTGCTGTGACTTTGGTTCCTGATCTAACGATAAGGCCATCGTAGTTCTACAAAGGCAATAAAAAATATTATATATATAAATATATCATTAGAAGTCATTTTCCCAAACCTGTTTTCTGACAAAAGCAATAAATGACACTTATTTATTCAATATTTATTACACAAAAACTATCATTTTCTGGAATTAAAATTGCAAATATCCAATGTCAAAGACAACAGATAGAGGATATTCCAACTCTTTTTTTAAACTCAATTAAAAATTGTGATAAGAAAATATTGAATAAATTGTTATTAAAAAATATAAATTTAAGCATTTCTCTCCCAAACATCAATTTAATTTCTTGATCAGATTCTGGCTCCTTAAATAAACATCACAGGCTATTTGCAGCAGCTTCTCAATTATCTTCACATCAAGGATTATGTCAGAAAGGATGAGGGAATCTTTCCTTCAGGTGAAGATAACTAAGTGTTTTGGTCATCACTAACTATCAGTACCACTTTCAAAATCAACATGTCTCACCACCACCCAATCTCTCCCCCCAAATAAAACTTAAAATATACTAAGAATACTTATTGTATTAGCAGTTACAAACCTTTTTATGACAATACTGCCTTCAATAATGTTATCATGAACCTTAACTGTAGTTGTTTCAAGTTGGCAAAACAACCATGAATAAAGTAACATGTCCACATTAAAAACTGGAAGAGAATTGGAATATTGTTGAATAATATTATATGTGATTTATATAGAACTTCACTCCAGAAGCCTTGCATACGTAACATAAGAAAAAAATATTTATTTAGCAAATTAATATTGAGATTAGAGCATATACGATTTACAAGCTTTTTGTGGCCTTATCCACACCCCATCCCCAGTTGGTAAAACATCACATGATCATTACAACGTATTACTTAACCACATCATATATTTACACTGTATACATCGCCTAATAGAATCATCTAGTACCTAGTGAGTTAATCATAGACCACATCTGCTAAGAATCTCCTTATATGCACTCATTAAAACAGCACTAGCTCTATTTATTGCCACTTGTGGAATGTTTTGAATGTGATTGTCCATCAAACAGCGCAATTTAAAACTGCGGTAGTGCCATCTATTGACAGGTTACATTGTCTGTTATAGTGCCATTTAGACATAGCATCGTATCCCATGGGAATTACTTGATCATCCAGGATAAAAAGTAGCCTACATCCTTTCCATTGCACCATTGAGGCGTGATTGAATGACAAACTTACAGATTTTCCCTTTTATAATTATTAAGGAATCTATTTGTTTATTAGCAAAGAATTTAAATGGCTACTGCCTTTACAATTTTTGACCACAAATTACTGAATTTGAATTATATTTGATTGAAATTATTCAAGATCTGATTCTCTCCTAATTCCTTATTTTCTTATCCCCAATCTCTACATTTCATGTATCACAACTTTCAATAGATTGTTTTCTGTAGAGCACATTTTTGAGATCACATTAAACAGAAAGCTTAAATCTTAACTTTTTCTTTACATATCTTGACAATCAGATTGTAATTTGATACTAGGACACCAATTTCTGCATACGTAAAACCCATTTCCCAAAATTCTTAAGATTTCCAATTTGCTGCAGCAAAGAGATCACTTATCAATTTGTCTTATGTCTAATCAAGAAAGCCCAGACATACAAAGATGCTTCTCAAGACAAGTGTATCAGAAGAAACACTGTAGCAAACCACAGCAATATGAATCACAGTCACTGTTGCATGGGATAAGTGTAATCAGACCACATGTAATTGTTTCTTGGAAAGTAAACTATGCAAGTGTTGACAACTGCTAATTACACCTGCAGTGGCACCAAGAAATGCTTGATTAGAGGGAGTAGCAGCTTTCTGCCTGCGATGGTTCATGGCGAGGTACTCTTCAGTCATACATACAACAGCAAAACAGGATCACTGCATTGTGATGAGATGCTATTTGGCTACATTGTTTTTTCCACAACTGGAGTTTTGTTAAAGGGTCACTGATCACTGCTACATGGCTTGGAAATTATCCACCCAGTTGTATTCTCATTCCTGAGAGATTTAGAACTATTTTTCCAGCAGCACAATGCCTGCCCAGATACTAGAAGAGCTCTAGAGGCTGTTCATCAACTCCCTTGTTGGCATGTTCCAAGATTTCTTTTCATTTGAACACTTAGGGAACTGAATTCGATGATGGTCTCTTGTTCCATGCTTCAGAAGATAAATCTTAATCAATCCATCTGGAGGCTAAAAGGGTATGGAATGACATTCCACTGGAGGACAATCATCTGTAGGAATGCTTGCATACCAGAGCATCAACCAATATTGCAAAACAAGGAATGCTCAATATTAATGCAAGTATTCTATAAAACAGTCTGTACAGAATAAATATCATCTTCTCACCTTACACGTGATGATGATTCTCTTACAGAATTTTTGTAAGATACCTCCCTGAAATAACTGCTTAAGTGAAGACAGTGCAGAGATTGTTTTAATTATGGCCCCGTGACTTGTTTTTATATTTATAACATTTAATTTTAAATGAAATATAAAAAAAAAAAAAAAAAAAAAAAAAAAAATTTTTTTTTTTTTGATTAGGTTTTTCCTAACGAGTAACTTATTTAAAGAAACAAATGCCATTACTTCCAAAAATCAATGATTAGTAATAATCTGATTGGCCTACAGAATCTACTTTTTATAGGCTGATCTATATTCATTTAATTGACAAAAAAAAACTTCAATCTGAACACAAATCTTATTCCTCTTCCCCTCCTACACACACTTCAAAAATACCACAAGTTTCGAGTATTTTCAAAACTACAAATTAGAATTGCCAAATGCTTATAGTTTTCAAGTCATCAACTTCTAAGTTTCACAAACACATTTGTGGAAACCAAACAAGAAAAATGAAAGTAGCCTTAAGGCCTACAACCCTATCACAAAACTACTGTAACTGTTGCTAAATTCCGTAATTCCCTTACTCCGAATACTTCCACTATGAATCCTCACCTTGTGTTGTCCTAAGTGTTTTGTATCATCCTATATGTTTGTGCCATCCCTGAAGATGGAATAGGCACGTACTCCGAAACCGTCGGATTACTACCATCTATTTAATCTTGCTTATTTATTTTACAAGTGCGTTTTTCTCTTTATTTTAATATATCCATGTTAAAGCCTTCTTATTTGCGGAAAACCAGCAACTGGCCAATTTTTCTCAATTTAGTTACAAGATAAATGGAAGACTGACATGAAAGGTTGACTTGTCTTCACTAGTTACAACACTACAATTCCTGTTACATAATCTTGGTTACAAAGTATTCTTGGTCTATTGACATTGGCAGTCAGGTGTCTCTGAACAGATTTCAGTTGATGATTAAACGGGTGAATAAAATTCAAATTCTTCTATTAATATTCTTCTCGAAATATTTAGTTCATTTTTCTGTTTTTATTCCTGCGTAACCAGGATTTGGGAATGGGAGGGGTTCTGATTGTCATAGTCATTCAACCAAAAACGTCTCTTTTCGCAGATTGGGGGGGGGGAGGGTTTACAAATAAACAGACGAATTTTCCAAATAAAAACAGCAGGTCCAACATGCTAGATTTCTTCCATTTTCAAATGCAATAGGGAGGGTTCTAACTCCTACCACTCAATTTCATTATCAATGAAAAGAATATTGGAAATCAAAAAAGTCAAAATTAAAATTTTCCAAATTTGGACTAGTTCACATCATTATATCCTGAATATTCTGATTATGCCTAGTGGGTAGCAAGCTACATACAATTTAATAATGCTTCCAACTTCAATAACCAAATTCAGTATCATTAGTATGAAGATTGATCAGAAATTAAGAGCACAACCTAATTGCAACTGGCAAGTGTCAAAACTTTCTCAGAATTGAAAAAAAAAAAATTTAGCTACTTTTGTTGGCATTTGCTAGTTTGCAATTCAGATTTTTATCAAGAAATTTCTGCCAACAAAGGATCTTGTCTTACAATGTTCTATCGAATGGGGCAAATAGTTTTTCCATGATGCTGTCTTATGTCATCTCAGAATCTCAATGATGAATTCTGGGTCTGTCATTACATAGACACAAGGCAAGCAATCTGTTTTCAGAGCCGAAACATCATCTTGCAGCACTGCAAGACGATTGGACTTAAATTTAATTTGACATAAGATTGGACTTAAATCTTCAAATAAAAAAGTCAGAATACTGTTCCGAAGCACTCCGAATAATTGCACTTGATACTATTTATGATTGTTACCCTGCCCAAAATTGGTTACACATTTATACAGATGGATCCCTTTCAGATTTTGCTCAAGGGGCTGGTGCAGGTATCTTCTGTGAACTTTTCTGTTTTTACTTACCAGTTGGTAATTTTAAGACCCATTTTGACGGAGAACTGGAAGCAATTTATGTTACCTTCCAACAGCTTTCCATTTGGCAAAATTCTTTTAAGAGAGCTGTAATCCTCTCTGATTCAACCTCTGCCCTACAGGCTCTTTCTTCTAATCTAGAGAGTATAAGTCCCTGTGTTCATCAATGTAGGTCTCTTATCAAGGGAATACAGCGTAAAGTAACCTTCCAGTGGATACCTTCCCACTGTGGTGTGGACGGGAATGAGAGGGCAACTTTCTTGCAAAAAGAGGATGTCGTACAACACAGAAATTTGATGAAAATTTATCTTTCCATTCCTCAAAATTAGAGATTAAAAGAATCTTCAAACGTTCTTTTTGTGCAATGGCTACACAATTATCACGAACTAAATCTTGGAGTATCCTTACTACTAACTCTCACCATGTTCCTGATGCCCCCTATGCAGCTGCAGTGGCTACTTTTAGACTTTTGACTGGGCACGATTGTTTATGTGCCCATTTGTATTGTCTTAATATTGTTAATTCTCCTGTATGTATTTTATGTTCTTCTGGTCAAGATATGACTGCTGCTCATATTGATGATTGTTCTGCTCTTTCTCATCTTAATGGTCTCTTAGAAAAATACTGGAGAGCACGATGTCTAATGACTTAGTGATCAACAGACTGGCATTTGATAATCTTGCAGCATTGCTAGATCCATGACAATGTGGAAGATGCTACTAAAGATCACAAGCATCAAAGCATTATCCAGTTCAGTGCTTCTGAGCTTTTATTGCTTCATGGCACACTTATTTCTGTAGAAATTCTGCAGCACATCAAACCTTTCTCATTATTTTTATTGCTATAAAAATCCTTTGAAAACACCTACGATTTCCAAATGATTTTTTTTAAGATACCCAAAAATATATTAAGCCAATTTACAAGTGATTACTTTAATACTTTATTAGCCTCAATTGTTAGAATATAATGTAGTTCCTATTTGTTTGCTCAAGTTATTTGACATCTAGATTTTATTCTAGCGTTTGACTCGTGTGAACTTAATTGTTATTTACAAATTTACTCAGAATTTCATTATGGCACACCACTATGCCAGGGCATTCCAGTTGAGAAGCTCTGATCTAGTTAATAAGTTTAACAAATAAAACCAGTTGAAAATCAGACAAAGTTAATAAATTCTGAGCAAATTTTGATATTGCTTATTTTCTTTTAATGACAGGCTTTATTTTAGTTTAGAATATTTTTTTATTTAAGTTGCATTAAATTTACTACCAAAAATACGACACAGAAAGAAAAAGACTATTTTCAGAATGACTAATCAGCCATGATCGATTGCATTCATCATTTCTAAAGAACATGCATGATATGAAATGAGTGCATGGAAAAATTATTCTTAGTCAGGCCAGGGAAAATTAGCAAAATAGGTTAAACACTAATCTTCGATTAAACCTCATCCTTTACTATTAATGGATCACATTTTCTTTTATATTTAAGTTGTTCCTTAGAATCCAATAGAATTTTTCTTTTCTTTAAGAGATCTATAAAGAAAACAGTGGCTGGTTTTTGGGAAAAAGATGAATTATCTTTCTATCTGATTATTTCTTTTTGGAATCCTGCTAAGAAATTAGCATGTTAAGATGAAAAACATTTCCCCAAGAATCAAGCAATCCACTGATAGCAAACAATGATTCAATTCATGCCTAACAATGTATTACACAATGCACTTGGTACGGATCGGATTCAGACAACTTAAGCAATGTTCACCAAATGGAAAACTACAGGGTCTACTTTTATTAGGAGTAAATTGTAACTATAGAAATGGAGACTATCCTTAGAAATGCTTTCAAAACGTTACAAAAAAAAAAAAAAAATGGAGAATAAACTTAAGCTCTTTTATGAACTTTTTACACTCAAATATATAAGATTTATCGCAAATTATATAGTTATGATGAAAAGTGTTTCAATTATAATTACATAAAACTTATCTCGTATAGGACTCAATTGAGTTCATTCCATTACTGTAAGAAATTGTAGTGGCATAACTAGATTTCTTAAGCCCAGGGCAATTTATAACATTGACCGCCCCTGAAAGAAATACGACCGGACCCCCCCCCCTCCACCCCCTAACGCACTGGCAACAAAAATGTGTCCCCTTTTATAAGCTCTTCCCCTTTTAATCCCCCTTGAGGTTTGACCCCTTCCCTTAGACAATGGAAAGGTGATTATTACATTGCCGTAGGCCTTAAGAGGGGAACAGCCGAACAATAGGTTCAATAAAAGGGGACACATTTTTGTCTCCAGTGCGTTTCAGGCCTATAGGGAAGAAAAAAATACGAAAAGAAAGTGTGTATGAGTATAAATGAGGAAATTCAAAGAGTCTACTCTCGCCATAGATTTTAGTATTATGATGATTTTACTTTTAAAGAAAGCAAAGTCATTTATAAAAAATTAAGGTAATGAATCCCCACCCCCACACATTTTTTGATAAAATATTCTTTATCTGTCCTCTTTGGTCAGTTTAATTGGACCGAAATATATCACTGAATACGTTACCAAAAAATTTGAGCCAATAAGAACCTGAAAGATTTAGCACTGATAATAGATACAGTGTATTGGGAAAAAAAAAGTATGAAAGTTTAAAACACTTTAAAAATATTACATTAAAAATCTGGTCTTTTGTGTTTGGAAATGTATTTTGGCTGCCGTTCTGCTTATAGAATTTTTGTGACCTCTTACTATTTTTAATTCCTTAATGGATGAGGTGTTACCGACTGATTTCAAAATCATATCTGATCACTATGATCTACTTCATTTCTTTATTAATGGGATCTGAGACAGGGGCGTTTATTTCGGGGTATGGGAGCCGACCTCCAACAGAAGGAAAAAAAAACGAAAGAAAATAAAGCTTCTATACGGGGGGGGGGGGGG
>JAFIDM010002131.1:7502021-7521567 GCA_023159025.1 Thereuonema tuberculata
AAAAAAAAATACTCTACAAAATGTCTGTTTCAGAAAAAGGTAGCCATCGCGATTCACGGTAAGACGAGGCTGTTACCGTGAAATTAAGTTCCTTTTCTTAATTACGAAGGCAGATTATTCGAATAATATAGATTAATAAAAATTGCTAAACAAAAAATATAGATATAAATATACAATCTGAAATTACATCACCGTTAAAATAAGTTAACATAAGAATTTTTTGACCTTTTACAATTTAAGTATTAAAATTGTTTTTAATCAATAATGAAAATTAAATAAAAAAAATTAGCTTTCATTAATGTTGTTTTTTTTAATCCTTTACCTTCTACAATAGCTCCCCATCCACTCACTGTCGCCGTTGATCCAACATAACGATTTGCAGGGGAAGCAAAACAAGCTGGTCGAATGTTGGAAGTGATTTCCACGGGTCTTTCCAGTTCCAGCAGAGAGATATCGTGTAAACCTGTTCGGAAACTGAAACCAGGATGGTTGGTGATCTTCTTCACATCTAATACTTCATTCTCTGTATCGTCTGAGGATAGAAGATCATGATCACCAAGAAGGACGATCAGTTCAGAGGCTTTTTTACTGAAACAGTTAAATGTATACATTAATATTAACAAAATTAAGTCAGTAAAGTTTCTAGTAAAGTAAAGATCAATTATTTTATTTCTGGAACATCGAGGCAGTGTTTCTGAATTTTTATCACCGTCAGCCAGGTTTCCTAAATAAGCAAATATCTAGAATTAAGTGTGAAATAAATGAAAAGAAATAATAAACAAGACAATGGCTCCCAATAGCATTAAAAAACACAGAACAATCACTCATGATGAGAGAAGAAGAATAACAAACTATACTCTGAGAAAACAAAATCGAAGCACCATAAAGTTAATTTGAATGAAACTTTATGATTGTCATTTGGATAAAGAGAATTGGAGTTGATTCAAATTTTCCCAGTAAAAAAAACAAATTTTTATTGAAATTAAAAGATAGCACATCACTGTTACATTATTAGTGTTGAGCAGCCTATGTTTGTTGATATAGGGCGAAGTGAAACAAAGTTCTGATGTTGCCTTGTGGCAGATCACGCAAGCTTACTGCAACTGTTGTTCCCACATACGAGATTTTAATACCAATAACAATACTGCCAGCATTTCAGCGCTGCCCAGTCTTACTTCCGTGCGCGGATAAGATGATCATCCGCTGCAAGGCTGAAGCGGGACTCGCTACTCTAAAACGAGACCGATTGAGAGCAGACCACGTCTCTCTGCCACGGCATCACTTTAAGAGACGGAAACTCTGACGCTTGGTTGTTAAAGGCAGGGACGATGGAAAGGAAGCCCAGTGTCTGCAAATCGTCTAGGCTTAGCAGTTGGGACTTGCCTCACAACAAACCGATTGTCTCTAGTAGTGGGAAGACCAGAGCCTTGTCCGTGCTGCCACGGTCGAGCGGTCTCAGGCGGCGGTCTACCGTGTGGCCGTTATGGCGGGACCTGGGTTCAATCCCGGTTGAGGACATGGATATTTGCTTTCTTTCCTGTGTTGTTTACTCCTTCGTCTTTCTTTCGCCGTCTACGGCTCTTTGGGTTTCCCTCTGATCTGGGTTAGTGTTAGGAAGGGCATCCAACTGTCTAGCCAAATCTGCATATTGAGCAAGCGCGCCTTGCTCATCAGCGCCCTCACGCGAGTGGGAATAACAGCGACCCCATCTGAAAATCGGAAAAGCTGCAGAGGAAGAAGAAGAAGTGGGAAGACCAGAGCCTTATTTTGGGCGAAGGGAATAAATCGATTCCATCCTTCAAAGCATCACTCATATGACTAGTCTGCTTGAAACCAGCCGGCTTTTTGCAATCCCTGGATGTGCCCTTCTCCAAGTCCTGTAACTGCTGCTAGGTCCTTTCAGGCATTACTGATAGTGAATTAATTTAAATGATTAGAAAACCAGAAAAATGATGAGATCGGTCAAAATTAAAGATTCTTCTGTTAGTATTTTTATTAAATAGAAACCAAAATGTTTTCATTATTATAATAACACGAGGAAATGATAATGAATTAAAACGAAAAGTGAGTATTAAAATCTTACTATTTTAACAATGATATAAACCAGAATTTCGAATACTGCCATCCAGTTTTCTTCTGTTTCCAAGAAAAAATGTCCAATTCAACCGAATCTTGATGACATTGAAGTGTAAAGAACAAGTGAGTGATGCTTGATTGTGTCAAAATGACAAGTCTTTATTCCGCTATAAACGAAATACTCAAAGAAAAATAATCTATTTCAATGTCCAATAAACTTCCATGTCTACCTATTTTAGTTATTGCATAAATAAAAGGAGCTATTGAAAACAGTGAAATTCTTTCCAATTCGCCATTAATGACATCCCTGGTATTTCTAATGCAAGTTTCGTTTTAGCTAAATATTTCAAATATTTCCCTTCTCTTCGATTTTAGAGTAATTTTGTCCTTGCATTTTATACTATAAGGAGGAGCTACCGCCACTTACGAAGCTCGTTTATGACAACATTTAGAAAAAAAAATGTCCTTTAAACCCTGGTTCTGTTCTCAATATTTACAGTTACAAGGCTGTGAAGTTTGTTTGTAAAAGACCTCTTTCGTTAGTTGAAAGAGTAAAAACAAATGAGAAATAAAGAATGAACGTCAATCAACTCAAGTCTTCAGGAGAATGACTTAAAATTTGGAAATCATCCAAGTAATCTAAATTAGAATGAATATTTGTTATTTTAGCTAAAATTTCAAAAATAAAAATTAAAAAATTCTAAATCTAGAGCTGTAGGTTCGAATACTTGAAGAGCTGGACGTCTGAGACTACACTGAAAGGATTAAAACTGATGCTTAGTAGATCACTATAACAACGAAAACACTGTTAATTAGGATAAAGAAAGCAATGTTAGTATTAATTATCTAATAACGATCTACAGAGATTTGAGACAGACTAGAAAATGCTGAAACTGAAAGCAACTTACTTGTGGGTGCAATGAGCAGCTGTTAACACATAACGATCATTAATTAAAGCACCTCCACAAAATACAGCCCCTTCCTGTGTACCCAAGGCAGCCTGTGAAGTATAAGTGTTTTATAAATGTTAATAATATTCTTTTCTTTGCTAAAATCTATTTGGCTTATGTTTCTTAAATTATTAATATTGTTTAAGACTGAATTTAAGGTAGTTTCAAATCGTCACTAGTTAAGGGGTCATTTCAAATCTTCGTGTCTTTTTTTTTAAGCTAAACCAAAATATTCCACTAGAGGCCCACGTAGTCCTTAGGATCGCGGGATGTAAACCTCCGGCATTTCCTGACCAACAGAACTATGTTGAAATTTAATAATCATGGATAAATTATAAATTACAGTTGTTACATATTTAAAGGTTTTATATTTAAAATTTGATCTAAATTTTATTAGTAAAAACATCTATACAGATGGACTGTATATTCAGCATCAAGTGGTTAGCCCGATGCCCGCCCGCCCGTGTTTAACTTCTGAGAAAACAAAATATTATCCTTTCCACAGAGAACCGGGCGGATCTAGCGCTGCAGGGACGTTGAACCCGGCTCCTACAGCCCATAGTCAAGCGCCTAACCACTTGGCTACAGGTCCACCTGTACAGATTTTTTTACTAATAAAATTTAATTTAATTTTAAATATAAAAACTTTAAATATGTAACAACTGCAATTTGTAATTTATCCATGTTTATTAAATTTAATTTTATTTAATTTCAAAAACAATCAATATTCAAGTTACTCATGCTTTGTAGTGTTTTATTAAACTCAAAATTTGAACGCTAACTGCCAACGATAAGAATTTTTCCACCGTAATCTGATATTTTTTTTATTATTGCTTTTCTTTAATTTTTAAAAATTAAAACTGCAAATTAGTGGAAAATGCAGAATAATAAATTTACTTAACAGTCAGAAGGATTTTCTCTGATTTCTGTTAAAATCAAGAGAATCTTTAGAAAAAGATTTCATTTAGTATTTTTTAATTATTATCGTTGTTATTTTATTTACAGTAAATCGCTTTTATATCAGCTTATTTTGAAATATTGATTGATTTTGAAATTAAATAAAAACGAATTTCAGTAATCATGGACAAATAATAATAATAATAATGACTTATAATTGCTACATAGTTAATGCTTTCATATTTAAAATGTCAGATTTTTATCTACATTAATAAAACGATATAATGATTTGAAAGGATCCTGATTATAACTTCACCTTAAATCATTGATAAAAAAACTTCACCTTCCTCATTACTATCAAGTAAATTTTTGTACACTGTTTCAACGGCATCTAAACAGAAAATACCATCTGTGTTTTTCCAAATGCACTGAGTCTAAGGTTTAATTCTGTCACTCTCTCTATAGCAGCACTCCTGGCAGAGAAATTATCGAAGCGGGATGACTCAAGGCTCTATCCTTGACCCACTACTATTCTCTACATTGTTAATATTTCTATTAAATATAACTATCTTCTTATAAATTTCGTACATGGATGATCTTCGACTTAAATCTTCTCTAACCACATTATCAAAAGTTTTAATCCTGTTAATACTATTTGGAAAATTTTAGTTTTGCTGTGTTACAGTATTATTATTAATTCTAAGAAATTAATATAAATAGTATAATTAACGATACTACCATTAACCTCATCACCATATTTTAAATATTGCTGAAAACATTGATAACCGCACAAAAGAGAGAAATGTATGTTAAAATTTCAAGTTTTTAAAACTGATACTTTTTCAATATTATTGAATTTAAAGTAATCAAAGAAGTATTTAATATTCTAAGGCTTTCATAATAAATATTATATAATGCTTAACTTAATCGTAAGGGGATTTTTTTTTTTTAGATAACATAAGAAATTTAATTTAAAAAAAATAAATTTGGCAAAAAAGAAATGAAAATGTTTTATTATTAGTCCTTTATTTGAAGATTCAACTTCCAAATTGCCACAGTTCAAAAATGAAAATTGTACAATATATTAATATAATATTTTTAATTTTTGCTGTCTTCATTACTATTATTTCGGAGTTTAATTAAAATAATCTGGTTCCAGATTAATTTTAAAGTTGTAATTATTATAAATAATTCTCTTAAGATGCAATACTCCAATAAATAAATATATAAACCACATAATTAGGAAACACAAGGAACACAAATTCTTATTCAAATATTCTTATCCAGAAGCAGAATAAGTTACTTTCTGTGAAATATAGTAATGTTTGGAGAAGAATTTGTGCTCCTTGTGTTTCCTGTATCATAATTCCCTTAAGAATAAGAAAAAAAAAATCCTAAACTTCTTCTTGACAATATGATGAACCATATAGTTTTGCCATTTTTTTAATTATTAACACAATTTGGCTTCAATTTCTGTATTTTGCATTAGTTTTACTATCATTTTATATTAAAGTAATTCTTGCAAATAAACTATAAAATTAGCAAATGTAGATTAGCAAAAGCAATTTCTAATGTCGATATTTAATTAAATATTTTCTCTTTTACAACAATCCCTCAATTGTTACTAACTTATGTATAGTACAAGTACAACTCTTGAAACCCTTGTACCCTAAGAAACGTCTGGAGGTGGATTGAGCGTGGTTTGAACACAGCTTCTCCAACTCTCAGTCAAGAGCTCACTATTGTCATATCTTTTACCTTTTCAGCGCTCAGGTAAAAGCTTTTAAATAACTGCTCATAAAATTACGAACTATCTTTGAATGCATTTGAATATTTAATAAAATAAGCAACTGTAACTAAAGTAGTGGCAATGATTTAGTTAGTTGTCATTTAATTTTGTGATTGTCTAAAAATAATTAAGAAAATATTAAAAAACCCGTCCTCACCTGCCAAGGGAACTCATGCAACGCTGCATTCTCCCCACCTACGATTCTGAAATTGGTTGTCATACTGACACCACATTCTTAAAAAGAAAAGAAAAAGCATTATTGATCAGAAATTAACAACAGAAATATTAAAGATATCAATGATAGTTACATTCTTATAACAATAAGACAACATTTATTATCATGTTACTACAACCAAAGTCCTTTGATTTAAATAAAATATTTCTTATAGAAAGTGTAAAGTGATATTTTTACAAGGAATTCAGTCTACAAATATATAATTAGAGAAGAACAACTCTTGTGGAATTATACTTACTTCCTTTTTAATCTCAAAGACACCGCAATGCAGTTAACAAAGATGCATCAGGAAACAGAAAAGTTTGCATAAAAACGAGATATACTTGGCGTGAGAACTTTTAAATAACCTCTGAGAAGAACTCTATAAAAAATGTTTATTGGCAAAAAAGAAATTGAGATATTTGGAAATAGAAAGCCTCAATTTTGGAAGTTATCTTTAGGGAAGATATTTCAGATCCTGTGATAACTATCACGAGGAAGAAAGAAAAAAATACAATGAAGTATTTTTTCAAAACCAAATGTAAAAGCTTTTTTTTAAAGCCAGTTACGACAGAAGAAACGAGCTTTTAGAATGTTTATGGCAAATAACAAGGGAAGTAGTGATTAATTTCTAATAAACCTTCCATAGTTAATAGATTTTACTCTACTTTTTTCAATACAAATCATAAACATTTGATGTAGTTTTCGAATGATTACAATTAAGTTTTAAGCGTGAAATAAATAAATAAGTTATCTAATATTATCATCATTTGATGATAACAGCTAATTATTACTTACTTCTATTTGTGCTTTTTCATATTTAGAAATTTTAATTGTTCTACAGAGAATAAAAACTTTTTTTCCCTAGAACTGAATAAAGGTTCAATATACCTACTAGCGTGTTTCCAAAACGACACACGAGTATATTTTATAGTTGTTGTACATCCAATGAATATTAGTACAATTACAATGTACACATAATGCAGTGAAAATGCGGATTATTTTTATAAATAAATTTAGCTTAGAATAGAAATAAAGATTAGCGGAGATTATTAAGTGAAAGAATGCAACAGATTATTAATCTTGTAAGTTGAAGATGATTTTCTTAAAGACGATCCTTACTTCGAAGAAGAAATCAATAACAGCTAATTAACATTGATAAAAACAGTCTTATTTTCCACCTTAACGTTCCTTCTACTCTGTTGGAACATCCTTATAGATTCTTATCTTATATGTACTTATCTATGTACATAAATAAGTACATACAAGATAAGAATCTATAAGGTACATACATAGATAAGTATATATAAAATACATACATAGGTAAGTACATCTAAGGTACATTCATAGATAAGTACATGTAAGTTATACATAGATGTGTACATGTAAGGTACGTACATAGATAAGTACATGTAAGTTATACATAGATGTGCACATGTAAGGCACATACATAGATAACTATACGTAAGGTACATACAGAGATATGACATAAAACATTTATAAGTAAAGTTGTACGTACCACATGTTTTGCTACTCTTGGACAATAAATCTCTCCTTAATATTTTCCCTGAAAAAAAATAAAATCAGACCATTTATGGATGGAGAACTGTCAAAGATTATTTGCAAGTTTTTCCTGTAGGAGAAAAACAGGAGAAAAGTTCTGTTTTCATGGCACAGCCTTTGGACGAGCGGTAATGGCTATTCAACAAAAGGCTTTAGGGTATTTAGGCAGGAGGAAATTTAAATGGGTAGTTGGTTTGACAATTGTAAGTTTATAACACTGTAGATGCTTGTTTTGCCAAAAGCATATAAAACTCAGCGTACAAAACTCAAAGGGATACGAAGGAAAAGTCAGTTTAATCCCACAGATAAAAAGACCCCTCACAAACCAAAAATAAGGAAAAGAAAAACAAACAGCTGTGCCAGAGTCAAAGGCTTTCTTACTTTACTCCTTTATTTAATGTTAAAGTAGTATATTATATAGCATTATTTTCTAAAGTAAAAATAAGTAGTGCTTAACTCACTCACGTACATAAATCGTCCGCTGCTCTCTTTTTCCTTCGTGTAACTAAAAAAATGAAAGAAGAATAAAAAATTCACGTTTCACAAAAAGAGAAACAAATTCATGAAAACAGAATGAAGTAAATAAATCAATGAGACACAGATTTCAAAAGCTTACTACATTTCAAGACAAAAAAACAGACTTCTTTGGAGCTATTATTAAGGTTCTTACAAAGGAGAAATGGTTTTTCTCTCCCAAATCCTTGCTTTAAATGATGTCTTCCTTATGACAATCAATAATGGATCTTCAATAATATTGAACAACAAATTCTTTAAAATTTTCTTTTAATGTCTGTCACTGTTTTCAAAGTACTTATTTTTTTATTGTACACAGTATAGACCAGCTACGTTACAGCATTAGTATGAAGCAGTAGTCATTATACGCATGCAAATATTAATTTATATATCATATTCGATTTTGTAGTATGATTTTTTTTTCATTTTATACCTGATCTAAAATATATATAACTTAGTGAACCGCTTATTTATGGAAGGACCGTGGCGATTCCCCCGACTGCTGCTGAGATATCCCAGGTTGAAATAGCGATTATTTTTTTTTATTAAATTAAATAAATCTAATACTGCTTCTACTCGGATTCCATGAAGAAGGCTTGAATTGACTGGCTGGACAAAGTTTTAGCCGATACACGTCAACTGGAATCTATTTAATCTTTCAGATATTGACAATATTATTCGAAACGTTAATAATAATCCTTGATACTGACGACTGGAATTCCTCAGATGTTTTGTCCTTTCCCAAAGCCATGGTGGAATTCTACTTGAGCCTCAGCAAACAGAAGAAAGCATGGAATATCTTTCGTCATTATTCTACGCCATTGAATCATCTTGTTTATAAGAGCGCTTGATCTTTTGAACTACACCAAAGAAATCTTGAGTTATTCAAATTTCCTTTCAGAGTCATACATAATCAAAAAATCTTGAAGATAAGATTCGAAAGATTCAAGAACAGTTTCAGCATTCTTATGGAATTATCGATCATCAATGACCAAATTGAGAGTAAACTAAAATCACAAGTAGTCTCAGAAAAAATTGTAAAGTGAAATGCTACCTGATTTGGTATCTGGAGCTAATAAACATCTTAGCAGCTATACAATGTGGTTTCCGTAAAACATCGGTCCACCAGTAATCTTGAGAGGATACCATTCGCACTGCTTTTGTCAACATCTCATTTCCCTTTTCTTTGACTCAGAAAAGGTTCACGATTGGATCTGATAATGTGGCATTCTTAAGATCTTAATAACTATGTCTTCGTTATCACGTGCCCATATTAATTCAAATTTTGTTTTGCCGACGATACTTTCTAAGTTCTCCTTGGCTCTGTTCTCTCTCCTTCTATCCTCAAGACTTAGCAGTACCTCAAGGCCGTGTTCTAAATGTTAATCTTTATCTATCAAGATAAATGATATCACATCTTATGTCTTAATCTTACAACGTCTTAAGCATAGCACTGCCATTTTCTACTGGATTCTGGTCACGTCGTAATTGTTGGCAATTATTTCACCATTCTTATGAAAATATCGACTTGCAAGGGTTTGTAAAAAAACATTTTGTTTTAGAAAATAAAGGGCTACAATTTTGCTTATATGAATTTTCGATTCAACTTAATCCAAAAGGAGACCGCGCGGTTGGCGATGTCGCTAAGACACTGGCCTCTCACCTCTGAGTCCAGGGTTCGGTTCTCATGTGGGTTTCGTTAATGGTGGCGATCCGCGCTGGGCAGGTTTTCCCGGGGTCCCGAGATCAATATCTTAGATGGGGGACAAGATCGATTTTTAAGTTCTGGACCATAATATAACTATATAATAGTATCAGCAAAAAAAAATTCGAGTTGGAGATTTGACGACAAGTAGAAATAATATAAGGGCAAGATATATATAAAAATGTTATGTATGTATTGTATTTAAATAAATTAATTTATTATTCTCTATTAAGGTAAAAAAAAAACCAGATAAAGAATATTTAGTTGAATCTGAGGTTTTCCGCTGAGCATTCAAAAATCTCTTCTCTTGGTTGAACCTGAAACCATGTCTGTTGTGTCCACGGTTTGTAATTTACGTTGTCAAGAGATTTCTTGTGTGTCTTGGAACAGCAATTCAACAAGATATTCTTCATTTGGGTATTTTTTTTACCTAAATAGAAGAATTTTAATTTTTAAAAATTAATTATCAAAGAAGCAAAGAAAAAAATCTAGGAATTGGAGTCAAATTTGCTGTATTTCCTGAGATTTTTTTTTTGTCTTTCCGAAAATAACGTTATTTAGGAATACTCTGAACAACTAAGAATATTATAGTAGTGGCATTATCAAAAGATTCAAAACTATTATAGACACTAAAAATAATCATTACTTACTTTTCTGGAAAAAAGGTACTATCTGGTATAGGCATGTTGTTTTGTGGGTGGAATGAGGCTTTGTTTTAACTAACATACTAATATCGGATTTAGTGACAAGAAGTTCATGTCTTCCGCCTCCACAGAAACGAATGGAATCGGAAAAGTTCATCTGACCAGTTTTACTGATTAAAATAAACTCTTTGGTGCATTCGTGGTTCGCGTAGGTTTCAGAGAAACCATCTGTAACACATTCGAATTTCATGTATTGCTTCTTTGGATTCTACAATAACAATAATAAAATATTAATCATTAAATAAAAAAAAGATATCGACTGAAAGTAAATATCAAATATTTATAATTATGGAAAAGACATAAATAAAGAAGAAAATAAAGAGAAAGAAAACAAGGGAGAAGGAGATATTACCCATCTCTTATCTTTAGATTAAAAGAGCTGTTATAATTAATTTTTTTTAATTACGATGATTAACGATTGATATCAGTTCGGTATTAGCGAATACTCTGGATAAGCGAATCTCACTTGAAATATATTGATCGCTTTAGATCTTTCCAGATTTAGCAATTTGTAATGGATATTTTTTTGTTTCTTCAAGTCTTAATTTAAGACTGATGATGATTATCTTCATTTTGAATGTTTTGAACTACAGAGATCATAATCTCTAAATTTACGTGTATTTTCTCTACACTTCGTTAACAAAATTATTTTTTTGCCCAAAACAGTTTAAGAAATCGATATTTGATGATTCCTCTGTCCTGTCTAAAATATTCTACAGTCTGTTAAACTGTTTGACCTAAAAAACTGATTCTTTTACTAAATCCTTCCTTAAACCTTTGTCCATCAGTTACTTTATCTGCTCATGAAATTTTAAACCTCCAACGAGACACCCCCATTTTGAATGTTCTTCTTAGTTTTTCAATTACAAAACACAGAGCTTCCATTGCAATCAAAGAAATTAAAAGATAAAGCACTAACTCATATTCTGAATTTTATTATGTTTATCGTAACTAGCGTACAACATCTTATACAATTTTGTTAATCACTTAATTGCAATTTAGTATATTAAGCATGAAATATTCAAGAACATTCATCGATTAAAATTAAACATTAAATACAAAAAAATTAGTCAAGTTTTCATTTATATAATCATCATATGTTAAATTACGAGAGTGGATCAGAAAATAAAGTTTACAGTCTTTAAACATTAAATTTATAAGTTGGCCGTAATGCCGGCGGTTCCTCAAATATCCGACAGAGGGCTTTTGTACTGCTGAGCGTCGCCTGGTCTTTCTCGTGTGTCATTGGCAAGCTATCATTTCAAAATGGCGGTCAGCTTAGATAACTGGCCTCCTTTTGAAACCTTCAAAAAATTGCCCAACAACATCAGGAAGAACATCCTTGTCTACTGAATGACGGTGCGAGTCTCCTTCATGGCAATGCCCGACCACATGTTGCACAGAGCATACACAACTTGCTGCACGGATTTCCACTGGGAAATTTTGGGACATCCTCCATACAGTCCGGATTGACTCCCAGTGATTTTCATCTGTTCCCTGCCTTAAAAGAACATACGTCAGGTCGACGCTTCACATGTAACGGGAAGCAAAAAAGTGGCTACAACAGCAGGACACTGACTTTTACGCGGCTGGGATGTACAAACTGATGAAACGTTGATCGTAAAGTTGACTTTGTAGAAAAATAGTGTATCTGTGCCACTTTAAGACCAACATCTAATTTTCATTCAATAAAAGTTCTTTTCGCACTCAAAGCTTTGTAAACGTTTTTTCTGATCGACCTACGTAAATTAGTAGTTAATAGACGCTACCTTCACGTGCCATATTTGTAGGCGTTTCGATGGATACGCATGAATGAAACTAGCATTCAAGGATGCTTCTACTTCCACTGTCTTTGCATGGACTGCTTCAACAGTCCCTTCAAACTGTAAATTCGCAGGGAATTTGAATTGATGATTATGTTTATTAGTTAAAAGCACATGAGGTGTACGTTCTCTGAAAGTAAGAATAAAAAACAGATTTAAATTATTTAAGTAGAAATTCATTCTACAGCTAAATTTGAAATTCTGAAGTGTTTAAAATAAATAGTTTTATTTTATCCTCCTAGAGAAGAAGGCAGTAATGTAGAATTGGATAGGAATATGAGATTTTGATATCAGTAAGTTACTGATCTCTGACTTAGCAAATGCTGCATCTCAGTACTATTGAGGTTTTAGGACAGCCAGCGGTCGATTGATTTATGGAATTGATGCCTGATGGACATTTTTGGTACTTTGAGGGATTTTGTTGAATAATTTTAATTTGCCAATTTCAAGGATATTTATTCTGCTATTTTTAAATAAAGGAATACGATAAGTTACTTTTATTTAATTCAGTTTTGGAAACTATTTTTAGATTACATAAATATTTGGATCTATTAATGTGAAATATTAAGTCAATATAAATCAAAAGTTGATTAGAATGTGATATATTCCTCTGGTAGTAATATGAAACTGCCATTGTCTAAATATCATCTTTCTGTTTGTGTTCAAGCTTTAATTGGTTCGAAGATTTCTTAAATTTTACTGTATCAAGCAATTTTCCTGCTGTAATGTTTTCATAAGGTTATCACAACTATTTCCTGGTGAAACTATAAGAGAACTGAAGATGCAGTGTTTTTTATACAAGCTGGATGCTTAATTGCGCAAATGATTGTGCTAAATTATTGCCATGTTACTTTGTTTAAAATGTGAATATTATTTACAATGTAAATTTTGACGTAGTTTCCGTGTTTATTTTTGATAGTACAATATTGCCTCATATCACTGCCGTCTCCTCTTTACGTTTGCTTTATTTTGTTTTAGCTTTGCATTCTCTAGTGAGTTTCAACAGAAGAAACTGTTTTATTTTTAACTAGACGGGTACCGTCGCTTCGCTCCGAAACCCTTGCATGTATAGCATTAAAAAAAAAAAAAAAAAAAAAAAAAACAAACCTTTATTTATTTAGCAAATTAATATTGAGATCGGAGAATACACAACTTCCCAGCCCGTTGTGACCTTCTCCGCTTAACTCAGGTGTATTGCAGGTTGGCGCCTCACACCTGGGGTTGAGCCACACACATTTGAGACGATTGCTGTCCATGATGGCTCAATGTGTGAAAGCAAACGAATCTGTGCATTCTCTATTTTCTTCCGTTTTCATATTACATTACATGCACGTTAAACCTTCTTACAACTGTCGATAGATGGCACTGTTTAGTTTCATGGTGCAACATCCGAAATTTTTTTAATAATTTTATTGCATATTTATTTTTTTCCACTTTATCAGTTTGATGTGAAGAGAATCCACACCCTGCATCTGAATAAACGTTAGCTTAAAATGATGTACTTTTTGAAACCAATCTGGAGACGGAATTAATAATCTTCCTCGTGGAAGGGTCTCTCTCTATCCTTCCCGTTGTCTCCATTTGTTCTCCATTTGGAATTCCTGAAGGAAGAATCATATGATCTTCTGCGGAATGAAAGGTATCCGGAAACCACCAGAAGAATAATCCGAGTCAACATTTGCATCTGTTGAGACAGTTACATCAAGGGCAGATGACACTCTTTCATTTCAGTTTGACCTTCAACCACAGTAGCTTCTTTATATCCGACAAAACACTGTTGAATAGTGACCATGTTAGGAAGCTTTTCTCTTTCCCATAGACAAGATTCCTATTTCTTGTCGTTCTCTTTTCCTTATCTCTGCTGGCTCTGTTTCTGTTGCTTGGAAGACTACGTTGGATCTTTACTCCTAGTTGAATTCTTGCCAGCTAAATTTAAAGAAAGAGTTGCATCTGGTTTAAGACGTCTTTCGGGTTTTAGTTCCAGTATCTCAGATCACTCTGATAATCTCCTTCAATAAAATACATCCAATATACTCTAGCTTTCTATGCTTCGAAATCACGCTTACACGTTGCTCAAAACAAGATCTTGTGAAAATTAGAATTTTAAAATTTTATTATAAGTTGCGAAATTTACAAACTGGCATTGCTTTCTCTTTCTGTCATTAACAAATGTCTAATGCACAAAAAGTTTCCATTGTTTCAAGAAATTTCTATCGTTTCTAGACACTTTTAAATGTATACTGAAAAAGAAGTTAATAGAAGTAGGTAAAAAATAATTTTATTGTGTAATATTTCACAAAATAAAAGTGAAATTTATAATTTATGTCTCAGTATTATCTTTGAAAACTTTCTTTTTTCGATTTATTTATTTATTTATTTATTTATTTATTTATTTATTTATTTATTAGTGTCTCAGACTGCTTCTAAATTTGATATTTCAAAGTTGATTTGCTAATTAATTGTTTTTCAAGAAATGAAACTATTTATTATTTCAATAGAAGAGATTGCCAAGATGACGTCATGCTCAGATAAAAAAATACCTCGTTCCCTATTACGCAGGAATCCTCCTGCCACTTCTTCAAGAGTCGCCCGAATGACGTATAATAGCGCGTTTGTATGCGTGCAATGTGCTCCACAACCGGGAATCGAAGCCCCACGAAGAGTAGTATTCTTTTCTAGAGGTTTAGGAGGAAAATCCGATTTCCGGTCCAGACCTCTTCTGGTTTTAGGGACCACTGGCCTATTCAAGAAAAAATTCTTAATTCAAAAACTGCGTCTATTTATACTGAATCGACTATGCTAAGAACGAATATGAAACCGTGGACTCAATGTGAACACTTCCGTTCAAGATGGCCACTGGCAAGTTGCTGAGAATCGCCTCAATGATAAAAAGGGCTGAGCTGCTTTTTTTTGTGTTTACTATAAAACAAGTTGAGCGGTTTGTGTTTTATTTAAAAAAAAAAATATCGAAGAAAAGAGTAAAAGAATAACTTACTTTATATTGTTGTTTTTTGGATTATTCACTGCTTTTGAAGATTGTATTTCGGATTGAATCACGTCAATTAAAATTTGACCACCTTCATCTGTCTGAAATGAGAAACAATTAAACCTGTAATGAACTGTATAATGTAGTAGATGTTTTAACCTGTTATTTCAATCATCTTTTAATAAAGTTTTTTAATTTTCATTTCTGATTCATCAAAACATTTAATCAAATCTTGTTTGTTTTTTGTTTTTTACTGCATAATCTACTGAATTTTAGCATCTTGATTTCATATCAAATGTTTTGATCAATCACTGTTTTATTCATTGGACTAGTAATCATTTGATGCAAAACAAGTTAAAAATACAACAACTGTTGTTCCAGGAACTTTGTTTTAGAACAGTTATATGTTTATTGACAGGGTCGTACTTATGTACAGGTGCCAGCCAGATGCCCCTTAGATATAAAGGGCTCCAAAACTTAAATTTAAATTTGAACTTATTTTAATTTGATGAATATAAAGAACAAAGTAAGATACTGGGACAGATAAAAATGAATAAAAATCAAAACAATATTTTATCCTGGTAATTCATTTACACAATAAATGTGTTTTTTAAAATTATTACTCTTGATTGAGGACCCGCAACTTAATTGCGTCTTCGGCTCCAGGAACGGTAAGTACCATTTTGTCTACTGTTACGATATTCGTTTTATTAATTTCACTTAATTATATAAAGTTTAATTTCTTAATAAAACATCTTTCATTATTTTTTTATTATTTTATAGAATTAGCAGTTGCGTTAAATAGAATTCTTAAGAATTATTTTCCTAATTGATTGATGTTTCACTGAAAAGTCACTCTGAGAAATGACGTGCGATGGCGCTCCGGTCGTTTTGCTTCACTTTCAGATCTCTTTTCTGTGTCTTAACTTTGAGAATTTTCAAACTTCATTATCAAAATCCCTCGAATTTCTGATTATCAAAACAAATACAATGCTAGAAAACTGGTTAGGATGTTATGACATATCCTTAAACACTTAAATTCCTTTGTAACAAGAAGCTTTAATAAACGAAAAGCTAATATAAATTTTTTTGTAACATATGAAATAACAATATCTCGAAGAATAATAATAATCTTTCTGTCTAACACTGTCTAAAAACAGAGATTAAAACTAAGTTATTTCTTTATTCTTTTTCTTATCTTTCATGAGTAATTTTAATAGCTTGTTGAAAGTGAGAAATACAGTGTTCTCTCAAAAACATGTAAACATGAATCCGAGATGTAGTGCAAGACTATGATGTAAGGAATTACGTTTAAGACCTATTAGAACATTGGTTTTATCAGGGACTACAACTTAAGTTCCAAAGATTAAGTATCGTGACTTACAGCTTCCAGTCTTAGTTTTTTACTAACTTGTAATTGTAAAGACATTCTCGGAGACCCATCAATTTAAAGGAAAGAGTGCAGATCGAAAGATCTTTCTCCTATCGTTTCTTAAAAGCATCTGATCTTAAAAGCTGTTTAAAGCTTGCACAGAACATAAATCTTGCTCAAAGGAAGTTTTACAATTTGGTACAAGCTATTTAAAGTATCAGGACATCAGCCTAAGAATGCAAAACCTAAGCCCCATTTTTAGGGCATTTCTTTTTTAAGTTAAACGAAAAGTCATCGGACGTCCGGGCATCACAATTTATAACTATACCATGCAGTCATGGCTTTCTGGGTAGAGTTCCATTCGCATGACAACAAAAGTCACTTAAAAGATTCCTTGAACCTATTTCGTTGGAAGAAATAAAATAAAAACGACATAACTACTGCTACGTTCAAATCAGAAGATCGAGCTGCGTTTGGAGAAAGTCCAAAGAAAGGTTTACGACAGTGAAGTTCAATAATGATGTAAATACAGTGCTGGTAAAAAAAATTGCATCACCCACGAAATCCATACTTTTTTAGCATTTATAAGTAATTATGAAATATTTAACGGTTCTTGCATCATATAACGCGAATTGGCATCGGTACATGATGCAAGCTATTGTGAAAGATTGCATCATCCTTCTATCTGTACAAAAAAACCGGTTGAATGTTCGACGCATTCATTTACGATCTGGACTTATGCGTTGCAGTATGTCGAAATACGTTCAACTGACACCACGAAGGAAGAGTGTTGCCATTGCATTGGACAAAGAAGGATTGTCGTCACATTCCATAGCAAAAAAAATAAACTGTTCGCAATCGACTGTTGTTCGACTACTGAATAAGCTAAAGAGCACCGGAAGCACATCAAGAAAGAGTGGCAGTGGTCGTCCACGAATATCCAACGCAGCGCAGGACAGGTATTTGATACGACTCAGTCTTCGGAACAGACAATCATCTTCCACAGACCTTAGAACAGCATGGGAAAACGAATCGGGTGTTCGCGCATCCACGTCTACTGTATGAAAACGACTGTGTGGTGTGGGTTTGGTGGCACGTCGACCACGAAAGAAGCCATTGTTGACCAAAAAAATGAGGAAACAGCGTCTAGACTGGGCAAAAGCTCACCAAGGATGGACTGTCGATCAATGGAAATCAGTTGTGTTTTCGGACGAGTCCAAATTCAATCTGCATGGGTCCAACGGACAGCACAGAGTTAGACGCCGCAAAGGAGAGGAATATCATCCCGACTGCATTCAACATACAGTCAAGCATCTCGTATCCCAGATGGTTTGAGGATGTATTTCTGATCAAGGAGTTGGTGGGCTTCACTTTGTGCAAGGAACAGTAAACGCTCAGGTGTACATTGGCATTTTGGAGGAGAAATTGCTTCCTACTATCCGGGATCACTTTACTTCAGTTCCAAACGTCATTTTCCAGGATGATTCTGCTCAGTGCCATAGGGCAAAACTGGTAAGTAACAATTTAAAATTCTTTATCCTGCCATTAGACTTAAATTGACATGGGGTTAAGTAATTTTTTTTTCTCTAAACTCCCACGCAGGTTCAGAAATGGAAAAATGAGCATGGGGTCAGCAGCCCCGATCTCAGTCCGATCGAAAATTGTTGGAATAGAATAGGTGTAGAAGTGATGAAACATAAGCCAACATCACTTGCAAAACTCCGGGAATCAATAATTCGTGTCTAGCACCATGAACTCAGTAAAGAATACATTCAATCACTCATCTGTTCAATGCCCCGTAGATGTCAAGCTGTCATTAAAGCTAGAGGCGGACCAACAAAATATTAGGTTATATTTTATGATGTTCAAACATTTCCATGTTACTTTTGTTTATTTTTGAACAGAAAGAGTGTTACAATTAAAACCTCTACTTACTTTTTCGTCGTCCACTTGGCAACGTGGATGCACTTCACATTGTACTTGTTACAGTTTTGGCCATGTATTTCCATAAATAAAGTAAACAATTATCGGATTCCTGCTGTTAAATGTTTATTTCATAAGTTTTGCATAATTTCACATACATTCATCGTTAATCGGTCGACCAAAACTTCTCACATATCCCATTGTTGTGAAAATGCGAGGGTGATGCAATTTTTTTTACCACCACTGTAGTTCTTCAGTCAAGACTTTCAACAGCTGTCGTTTATTGTTATTTTGTTTAATCATTTCATCAAAATTATTAACACTTGTTAAGCTAGTGTAAAATTGCTATTAAATTTAATCTTCTGGCAGTCTTGAAATTAATTGAAATTGGTTACAGTAACGGTCATGGAAGTTGCGTCACGTATGAGATATATCAAAAGTCGATCAGATGTGCAAAGTAGTATATTTAAACTCTGATCTAGATTTATAATGATATCCTATGTAGAAGAGAGAATAAACTTAGAACAATAAACCAAAGAAATATAATTTATTACATGTAATGACACATTGAGCTGAAATAACTGAAAATTCCCACCACAGGCTTACCAATACTGTCAAGGACCACTGTCGCAACAACAAGCCTTTCCCAGTTCTGGAAGCAAAAAAAAAAGGTTCCATAGCGAAGGTAGGTTTACAAAATAATAACATGAACACTTAATTACATTTCGTGGGATCCTAATACTTCGTAGGGCCACTCCATGGAATGGATGAGCTTCTTCAAGTATTCTGTACAAAGCTCATGATACCAACTCTTGTAATACACTCTATAGTTGTTTATTACATTAGGCCTCCTCTCTGCAACTATTACCTGCAGTTCTCAATCGAGTTTACGCAAGGACTGTTATCTGTCCAACTGTTATCTGACCTTGGCCTCTTGTATGAAAGGTTCACCTAAACACAAATATAGGACATCGGTTGGTGACAAAAGGTAATATACCATAATTAGCGTTACAAATGAACATTTACTTACC
>JAFIDM010002131.1:7531567-7545988 GCA_023159025.1 Thereuonema tuberculata
AACGTAAAAATATCAAAGCTCTTGATAGTCGTTTCAGAGTTGAATATTAATCTTATTTTAATTTACCGACCTGTTGCTGGACCGTTAAGGTGTTGAAAAGAATAAGTCCTGCGGGGCTTCACATCCTTACAAAACGAAATCTAAGAAGAAAAAAAATGGTAAATAATTAATAGGAATATATTAAGTTGGTTTTGGTTGTTTTAAGTTGTTTTTTTTTTCATTATTTTTCCATTTATTGGCATTATACTAAGAAGATTAATTTATAACGGGACACTGAAAAAAGACATTGAGATTAGAATTGATATAAAAATAATATAAATTATAAAGATATTATTAACATGGACGCAGTGGGGGAGGGGGGGGGGCATTTACCCTTCCCTAGAATTTTCAATTTCAAAATAGGCCTAATTCAAGGATTTTTTTTTTCTTCGCAAAAGGACTAAAAGTTAGAAAAAATATTGATTTAGTTTAATTAAATTTTACAGAATAACTAAATTTTTGTTCAGTTATTGCCATTATATTTTGCCCCTCCTGCAACAAATTCTGTGGGCGCCCATGTTTGTAAAACCTCTGAATATGAAATGATTTCGGAAATAATGAACAAAATAAATTGGTTCTAATATTTCTGATGAGGTTACTTAAAATTAGCAGTGTCAGCTGTTACAGATTACGCATGCGTCCTAACTCTTTGTTCACATTCTACCATATCTATACTTCAGTATTATTTCTACAATATTACTGGTTTTGGCAAATTTTTAGGCTGTTTTCTAACAAACAATCAACATTAATCGAATTGCACTTCCTGACCAATCACAAGAGAACACAAGAGAGTACAGTAGGACCTTTATAATCCGGCATGCTCGGGGACTGGGCCACGCCAAGGTATGTTGGCGCCGGGGTGCCAGGCAAAAGTTGCCGCCCCTAATAAAGTAAATTCTTTGCAATCCGCCGCCCCCCAAGACGTACCACCCGGGTGCCGTGCACCCCTGGCACCCACGTTTGGCGCGGCCCTGCTCGGGGATCTGTCAATGCTAGATTATCAAATATGCCGGATTACCAAGGCCATTTTTAAAACCCTAGGTTAACAAGGGTATATAAATAAAAACTACAGTTTTAACAAACAAAAACGATTAATTGTTTTTAGTAAACACAACAGAAAACATTACAGTAAATAAAACAAAAAAAAAAAAGTATATATTACTGCACAATGATAACTATATGAACTAAAAATCAAATATACTTTTAGCGCACTTCACTGTTAAATAGCTCAGGATTCTAAGCTTAGCAAAGTTCGATATACAGTAAATCAATTTTTTAGGCCTGATGTCGAGGATGTGGAACATAAATACGTATTTAAAAAATACAATAATGGTTTAGTTTTAGTATATCAGGGAGAAAAAATCTGGCAACCCTCTATTTCTGATGCATGCCGGACTATCGGGTCTGCCGGACTATGGAGTGCCGGATTATCGCGGTCTTACTGTATTTGTCAATTCAGGCTCTTTTAAGTGATTGGCTTCTATCAAATGGGGTTTTCGAGGAAATTAAGACAAAGAAGGAGAGGAAGATTGATCTTTAAGATTTCGCAACAAAGCAGAAGAAACAATGAATTGAGGAAAATATATTATGACCATTTATAGCCGTCTTATAGTTTTACATTTACCATTTCACACGCCATAACCGCGCCATAATGGTCGCCATCACCTCGCCATCACACATGGCGAGCACATTGCGATAGATAGACCGTGCGCTATTTTTGAAGAGATGGCGCCATATCAGATGGCGCAATGTCACACCAACGCTCCTGGTGACGAATTGTAGAACTTGGAAGTCCAATCGATTTGTAATCCAATCTATTTATTTGAAATTACCGATTACAAAAATGATTTTCACGATCGGAGGGCATCTTTTCCTTATGTTTTCGTGGATGCTTTCATAAAATGTACATTATTAATCAAAATCATTTCAGAATTTCGGCTTGAAAATTTGAATCGACCAGCCATCGAGATCTCGAAAACATATCGTCGTTGATCAGATTTAACGAGACTGAATTATTTATCGAAACTGATTTATCGAAACTGAAAACAAAGAAACACAAAACGATGAAAAAAAAATGAATATTTCCTATTTTAATTAATTAAAAACATTCTTTCACCTATCCGGATGCATTGAGTAAATGGTTTTTATATTAATCAATGCTATTTTTATCGTAAATAAAACGCAGGCATGATGACAATTGAGAAGTGTAAATGTTCCGTGTGATGGAAGGCGTTATGATAAGTGTAAAGCGGTACACTAATCACTCGCAATCTACCCTGACATGTCCTGCGTTACGGCCTGCATTAAGGCGTGTGAAATGGTAAATGTAAAACGGCTATTAGGGTTATTCTTTAAAACAGCATATTGGATTGGTTAAGGTTATTTTTTTTTTAAATTAAACACTACAGGAATGATTTACTTTTTTAAAAATTCTTGTAACGACAGAGAAAACCTACTAACGTCAAAACTGAATCAGTCAATGGAAATATTGTAGAAATAAACACTTCCTTTTCTGAAAGATGCCAGAAAATAAGACAAATAAACGAACTTAATAAGAAATCCTCGCAAGAAATCCTCACTTTTTAAATCAGCGAAGACATTCATCAATAAATTGAGAGAAGAATTCACTAGTGCTGTTATGGTCTATAAACATTGGAATTAAATTTCATTTTTCCATTGTTCAGATGTTACAGATAGAATTTTATGACGTGCTTTGACATCGTACAACTATTTCCAATTTTTTCGTAGTGTCTATTTTTCTGTTTGTGTATATCTATTCAATCATTATTACAGAACTAGCTTAGTTAACAATCTACAGGAAAGAATTTTGAAAGGCAGTTTAATTGCTCACTAATATAATTACTTCCTGTCTGAAAGGCTAAAGGAGCAAGGTTCAATTCTTGCGAAGGTCGAGATTTTTTTCTGCTTATTTCTACGGGGCCCAGGTTCATCTCTAGCCCGTAAAATTAATACTAGTCAATAAAGTAGACGACGGAGACCTCAATATAGTTCTTCTCTTTGGCGATCTTAGGAGCCTTATCTACTGCACAGCTTATCGTTACTGAAGCGTATCAGAGTGTTGTCATTACCGTTAGCTTTCCAACGTCAAAACTTTCTAATAATATTTTCTAAAAAAACTTTTTATTCATTTAAATACATTAATTACTCAAAAAGATGAAACGACGAACTAAATTAAAAGTACAATATTTTCTAATTGAGTTGAATATATTTATATATAGAACATAAATTGTCTATACAGGGTGATTCAAAATTCCCTATATAAACTTTAAAGGTAGGTCAGGAATACAAAAACAAACCGTATTCATAGTGGAACGTCTGTCCGCAAACGCCACCCGAATGTGCTGGAAGATACACTAATGTTCAGAAATAAAAGGCAACAAGTAAGGTAGACAACATGTTTATTAGCCCAACGTTTACAATAATGACAGTAAGATGTAGACAACCATGCCTGCTTCCGTCGAATGATCCCATTTGTCTCAATCTCTGGTGCAAATGTGCAAACGTTTGATGATTGGGCACACGTCTGTTGCGGAACAGTTTACGATACAATCGTACAGCTGCTCGTCCGTTTCCGTTCGATGCCCCGTAGCCTCACATGCCCTCTGAGCATCAGTGAAGCGATACAAAATCAACGTCTCAAATGACGATGGCTCACACTGCCCAACTAATGTGCTGCCAAACAGCGTCCTATAGTACTTTTGGAAGGCGCTTGCGGACATACGTTCCACTAGGAATACGGTTTATTTTTGTATTCCTGACCTACCTTTAAAGTTTATACAGGGAATTTTGACCCTATGTAATAAATCATAATAAAAGACAGTGTCAAACTACAAATCTCATGTTCTAAGATAACAGTTACTTTGTGATTTGTAAATTAATTAAAAAATTCAACTGTTGACGACGTTCAAAGCAGGCTTAAGAATTTTTCCGTATTATTCTTGCTAGTTTGGATTTTTTTTTTTTTTTTAGTTCTAGCACGAATCAGTTTTACTCTTTCTATTGTCATGCTGTTTACCAGTGACTACACCTGGCTGATGATCACGAAACAGCCTAAAACAGCTGTTGTGGGATATCATCTAAGTCTCACTTATTAATGATTCTTCGTTTAATTATTAAATATTTGTAGAAAAAGAATTGTGAATAAAAACTTAATATTAGTGGACTTTTTCTGTAAAAAACTGAAAACTCAGCATTGAATTGCAATGTGTCAATTAGTAGGACAACTATCAAGTCCTACTATAAGAGACAGTATAGGAATGTAGTAATTTTAACCTACATTTCTTCCAATTACGAGAATACTTCAAAGTACCTAAAATACTGAAACTGAAGAATATATTTTGTTTCAATTAATTGTTATTTCAAGAGAACTCTTCAAATTCCTCAAAACTTATAACAAATTATTGAAATATAAATGAAATACAGATAAAGATACCACTACAGGCCATGTAGGTCCTTGGGTGCGCGGGAGTTTCAGGCTCCCAATAATTCACGATTAACGGAGTAGTTGAGGTTGAAGGGTCACTCCGACTTTAACTCATCGAGTAACCAGGTACCCATTTAACAGAGGCCTGGGTAAATTAGAATCCGTCTGGAAAAAAACTGGAAAAAATCCCCGACCACCGACGACAATTGAACTCGGCTCCTCCCTTCCGCAGTGCAGAGGCTACCGAACACACATTAAATAAAAATAGAATCTTAAAATATTATTTCTCTCTAAGTAAGAGATGCAAACTTTCAAAAACTGTTTAAGGATTCTAAAACAATAAGTTTTTAGTAAACTTCAGCTTATTAAAAGTTGAATCATTCTTACTTTATTACCATTATTCTATTCTACTTTAAATAAAAAGGAAAAGAATTAAGATGGCTGTTGCCTATCGAACAAAGGAACAATGAAGGAGAGAAAGACAAACATTGGTTAAAAAGCAAACTTCGATGCCGGTTCCGGGATTCGAACCCGATTCAAAATATCAACAAAATCAGAGAATCTAGGCTACATATGAAGAGCTTATTTTTATTAAGTAAATTATTATTTTTAAATGATGAGATAATGATGGCTTTTTAGTATGTTTAAAAATTGTTCTTGAAATTCAACTTTTTAAAAGATAGAACAAAAGATTCTGATTCCATTTAAAAAAAATTAACAAAAAATATTAAAAAGGGTTTATTTTATTTAAGAACTATAAGTCTTTAAGGAATCATTCATTTATAAAATTACAAGGAGGCTTGTTCTGGATCTCTGGAAACGATTTGCATAAGCAGTTACTGGCACGTGCTTAGCAAAAGTGATCAGACGTCCATGTACTGTTCAGTGTGGAAATCTCATGAGACACCGATGCCTAAGTAAATCGAACCTTTTGGGGAAAAGCTATATTACTGCTCTCTCCGACGCAAAGCTACTCTGCAATCGTAAAGGCATGTAAGAAGCATGGATTTAAATGCGTCAAAGAAGAGAATCTCTTGAGTGGTAAACAACAAAAGACACCTGACAATGGGACTAATTGTAGAAAATAAAGAAACATTCCTTTCCACGACCTGCCATCAGTTGTATTCCAGACAGGTTATTGCACGGGAACATCTGTAGCAACTGTGAATATTGTAATCAACCGGGATTTGAATTTTAAAAAAACCTCGTAAGAGCGGAGTTCATAAACTGCTATCGCGATACATTCAGAGGCCGACCAAACAGTAGAAAACGATATGAGGAGAAAACCTATCAGGAGAAAAATGGAAATTCATAGTTACATTAGATGACGCATACCTTAATGACTACAGCAAACCCCGAGCATTACCGTTAAAGGGGCGACAAAAATTTCAAAGATGGTAAACAGAATGGAAGAAACTTTTTCGAAGGGATTCATATTCATCGCACAATACAGCTATAAGGACAAATTAGACATTTGTCATGTTGCACAAAATACAAAGATCAACTCCCACTATTATCAAACTAATGTTTTGGACCCAATTTATCAAAATGAGATTCCCTATTTATACGGTAAAGACAGAAATAAGGTATGGATCCATCACGATAAAGCCTCCAGTCACCCCTCTGTTTCAACCCGTTTGTTTTTGGACAGAAGGGAACAGGAAACAAGAATACACGCTATACCAAACAGTGACATTCTTGAGAAGTTACTAGATGATGCACAAATGGATTTTTGTGCATTTGGATTCCTAAAACGAACAGTAGGAAACAGGCATCCCAGCACGATAGATGGTTTCTGGAAAGCTTGTCAGGAGGATAAGCTTGGGCAAAATTGACTTGAGATAATAATATGCTTCAATGGAAATTAAGATGCAGAGCAGTAGTAGTAGTAAAGGTCTATCAAACTGAACAGCATCGGTGGTGGAGACATGGATTTTCTGCAACAAAAACTGCATCACAGAAATTCGTTTCCAGAGATCCGGAACAACCCTCCGTATACATAATGGAAGGCAATGCTAACTCTTACTTATGGTTTGGAAGCATTGGATCGTAACTAAACATTCCAAGATCAATTTTCCAAGATCATTAACAAGATACATATGTACTCATGTAAACGTAGAGTGAACTGAAGTTGAATACGTCAATGTAATCATGAATAAATAAAAAAGGATATTTAAGAAAACTGAAAGAAAATAGAATATAAACTAACATTAATACTAACTCTCAGAATAAAAAAGAGAAAGTCGAGGAGTTTGAAGCAGGAAGTGATTCAATGCGCTTATAAAGAAAGATGAAGTAAATCTCTAATGATTAGTAGAATATTATTATTTAAAGCAAAAAAAAAAAACCGAATAAGAATTAAAATCCACTTTCTATCGAAGAGAAACTCTAATAAAATTGCTCTAAAATAGCGTTCCAATAAAAATTTTCAATGACGTTGAGGCAGATACTTTGCTTCTCATTAATGTAGAATAGATTTTAATAGGGTTACATCTGTGTACTTTTACAAAGTATCGTAATAATAATCACTAATAAGCATCTATATATTTTGAATTAGAGTTAATAACAGCACATAACACTAAAATAGTTTTATATTTGATGTTAGAAATAAAGCAGTCTGATCACTTCAAATGAACTGTGGATGAATTACGAAGATATGATTGATTTACATTGTTTTTAATTTTCTTCCTGTTCTTTTTAACAAAAAAAAATATTACAAATGTAAGTAACAAAATGTACGTAACAGCTGTGTAATGACTCTGGAATAGAAATTGCGTCCTTAATTTTTGTGAATTCTTTTATTTGAATCCTAATAAATCAGGAGAAAGAAAGTTGATGAAATCTGATACAGACTTCTTAAATAAAAAGAATTTCTTAATAAAAAGAATGTGATGTCTCAACAGTCGATTAGAATTAGAAATTAATTAACTCCCCAATCAATTAGAATTTATAGATTTATCTCATTAGGTATTAACAAAAAATCTTCACAGGATAATTTGTGGAATTTTCATACATAAAATAGGACTAGGTTTGTCTTTTTTTAAAATCTTTTAATTTGAAATGTTTGCAGTCAACAAATACTTTAATTTTGTCTTCTATCTCATTAATTTTTTTAAATAAAAAAATAAAATACTAAATCTAACTTCAGCATACATTCGTCTTTTTGGCCCTGTTTGATTAAAGTAACTTCAGTACATATATTAAAACTACTGCTGTATTACTGTAAATGTATAATTTTAATCTAGGATACAATATATTTTAAATTTTTTCAACAATTAACTGGAATCAATATTTCGTCACTTGAAATCAAAACCGTAACAGACCTAACATCGAATTTGCTGAAAAAATTAACATATTTTAAAGACAAATTAAACGTTTTCAAAATTATAAGTTACATTACCATACTTCTTCTTCAATTCCCATCTGCTTCTTAACATATTTGTAAAATAAATACTTCTGCAACGTCTCTTACTATATTAAAACATATACAGTATTTAATACGAATTTTCGGAAGATAATTCCTTTCTTCCTTCTTCAAGTTTTTTGATGATAACAATACATGTTCAGGTGATGTCATTCAATTACACATCTTAGACATAATAGTTAACAAACATTTTTCGCCCTTAAATGCTACTAACATTTATTATTTCAATTAACTTTAATCACAATTCTTTGAACTCTTCAATTATTACTCCTTTTTTGTTTTTGTTCACACAATTCCTTACCATTTCATTAGCTAAGTATACAAAAACATTCTCTACCTCTAAGCCTTTACTTCTGTTAAAATTTATATTTCTTGTGTTTCTTATAAATTCATATTAAATATATGTTTTAATTTAGTAAAAGGCGTTGCAGAAGTATTTAGTTTTCAAAATTAACTTTTTTTTCGGCTTATTTTAGACAAATTCAGATCAAAATGGTTTTTAAAAAACCCGATATGTCTTCACTATTTTACTTTAAGTCAATCTATCTTAAATCTAAAAGTAAGTAGATAAAAAGGAAGAAATATTTACCTGTAAACAAAAACAAACGACGATTGTGAAAAGTATAAAAACCGGTGGAGACTCCATTATTGCCACTTTAACAAAGAAAAAAGGTTTTCAACACTAAAGCCCACAATGAAATTCGAGAAATGAACCGGATACCGCACGACAACCACAAAATTCATTACCAAATCATGAAAACTGAAGCCGGATTCGTGAAGAATAAAAGGAATACGATAGAAATTTTTAAATGTTTACGAATTTCGTTTATTGGGGAAACATTCACTTTAAAAAAAAAAAAAAATAAGAAAATAAAAATTATGGAGTAACATTTGACGATGTGATCTTTAGTATGTCATGAATCGCAAACTCCTATTTTAATTGTTTCGAAATGGAGCTTCAAAGTGAATTATGCATGTCTGGTTAAAAGTACGTAAGACAAATGAACATAGGAAAATCTATTTTAACAATGAAAACTGAACAATTGGAATTCTTTTTTTTTTACAGTGATTTTAATTAACTCCCATTTACTAACATTCCTCTTTTCTTTAGAAGATCAAAACTTTTCAGAAAAAATATCGAAACTTTTTTCAGTAGAATATTGTTTAATTTGTACTCTGCTTATTAATACAATGGAATGCGAGTTATTAGCATTCCTGTGGTAATTTTTTGGAATACAAGATAACGGAATGGCGCCAAATAGTCGGGGGTTATTCCGGATTCCACAGTTTACTGCTTAAAATGCTCATTGGTCATTTTGGAAATAAGATTATTTCGCTTATAAAGAGTGTTAGTTTGAAATATCTATTTTTACTTCACTTTTTTAATTAACGTTGCTTTCGATTGATGTTTTTTTTTCTTTTTTACTAGCTATCCGTGTATGTGTGTGTTTTAAGTGATTAATTTTGTATTGTTTCAATCCAGAAGCCAAGATTCATATCCCTGATGCATGTTTCTCACTTTATTTTATTTCTTCTAATTTAAAAATGCTGACTCTTGAATACACCGGATTTTTATGAAACTTACTAGTTTAATTTAAACTAGACTTTTACCACTTTTCTGAATAACGTTTTGTTTGCGTTTAAGTTTTTTTGTCTGGCGCTCTTATTGAAGAATTTGTCTGTAAAATATATTAATTGACAATCTACACAATTTCCCTTTTTTCTTGAGTTATGGAGAAGTGGCTTTTAGCTGATGTGGGGAGAATAAATTTGAGACCGGCAGTGATAACAGTTCATGCAGTGAACGTTTCCATTCCCTCTTCACTACGACAAGATACAACAGTGTATTAATCTCAAGTGGTTATTCTCTTCTTATTTTAATACAGCTGATTAATGTTATAAAGCCAGATTAAACGAGATAATCTCTTCTTTAATTGCATGAGGATCAGTTCAATAGTTTTGTACACTTTTCTCTTTTATAAAAGAACTTATTTTACAAAATACAGTTCCATGCTTTCACAGTAATCTCCATTTTTCTTTTATAACAGCGGCCCAAGCAAGTCTTGTCTACAGTCCCGTCGTTGAAGCGTCTGACCATTCAGAGCACCTCCTCAGAAACATCCAGAATGGGACTGAATCTCTTCCCAAGAAATGGTTTCTTCAGTTTTGGGAATAAGTGGTAGGCTCAGGTCAGGACTGTATAGCGGGTAAGCACTTTCTATCCATACTTTTCTAGAATGTCTCTAACTGCATGTCATCTCGAGTTATCTTGCAAAATGAGGACACCAGCCGTGAGCATGTCGGGCTTTCTATGTCGAATTTTTTGGGGCAAAACATCTTGTAGAATGCCGCAGTTACAGAGGTCCCTCAGGAACTCTTGTTTGTTGCTATCACTTCATTCTTGTCATAAGCCGTAATAGTCATCAGGTTGTTGACGACAACGTTTTTCGAGCGAGCAGAAGCTCGATCTCGATGTCGATTTGATGGTCGGCCGCTTCATGGGTCGTCTTCGATTCTTAATCGATCTTCGCGGACACGAGAGCCCATCGTGACACTATGCTACGATCTACTGCACTTTTCCCACAAACTTCCAATAAAGCATTATGACTTTGGATGGGTGTTTTCCTTGCAAAGTTCCAATTTTAATGTAAGTCGCTGGTCACTATGGGAACAAACCGGATGCATTTTCTTGTCCAATTTGAAGACACAGTTTCTCAGAGATAAGTTAGCAAGCAAAAGTACACACACATTTCTAGATTGAAGTGTGACCTACAGATGGCTCAACAATCACAGCGATTTCATCATCCTAAGAGCCACGCATGCGGAGTGTGCAAAACTACTAACTGACCCTCCGTTTCTACTGCAAAACAATAAAACTACCAATAAACTGATAATAAAATTGTCTGAATTGTCTCTAGTATAAGCTTGGTTTATCACTTTCTTGTTTCCCTATGTTAGAAGATGTGTTGCTGATCAATAAGAAAATATGAAAAGTAGACAAGATATTCTCCTACTTTAGATGTTTGTTGTCAATTCATAAACCTCGATCCGTTTCTAAGAGAAGTTCATTTCGTAATATCAATATCCATCAATTTCAATGTTTTTGTAACTTACTTCTCTTTTGAAAGTTTTCGTTTTTCCATTCTGAAAAAAGAATAAAGAGGAAATATTAAAATGAAACTAGAATTTTGTAATTTTAGGCTTCTCATACCGTGAAGCCTTATATCCCCGGTTTGTCTGTCTGTCGGTGGACAAGTATCAACTCAGCAACCCCGAGGGCTAGAGACTTGATTAGGGTGTTGTTGAAAAGGTCTTGTCAATAGTAGTTCACAGCCGTAGAGTTTGTCTCTCTAGCTGGTCGGGCTTCTATTAAAATATAAATACATTTTAATTTGCACGCAATCGACTTTTCACTCCGCTTATTTATAAGTAGGCGTTTTATATTAACTTTTGATTGATTTTCTTCATTCACGTAATAGAAGCCGTTGCGAAGCATTGTGATTGGTTTACTGATCGCTATCTTGTTTAATATCTAAAAAGTAAAGCATCCATTTAAAAACTGCTTATTTTGCTTATTAAGTGAAATTTTGATTGCAAATTTTTAAGCTGTTTTTAAAAATGACTTTTCAGAATTATTTCAATGAAAGACGACAGAGACTGAAGCTGATTCGAGTTAATTAATAAAAGTTGAATATTTTTATCAAAATAAGACGATTGAAGTCGATAACAACTGAATTTAATATCTCACGATCAGATTTAATTAAACATTAATATGTTCGTTTAAATTTAACTTATGTTTTTAAAATAATCCGATACGAGAGACAACTGCAGAAGACAACTCCAGAATACAAAGCAAATCAGCTTAGAGGAGAAATCAATGTCACGTGGGTTCCTTCGGGAACTGAGGAACAATGCAGAGAAGAGACCAACAAAAGAGAACCACCCATGCCATTGGATTACTGAAAATAGTGGAGAAAGAAAAACAGTGGAAATAATGCCTGAATAAGTCAAATATCGAAAATACCGGAGCTAAAGAAAAAATATATAGTCAAGGACTATAACAGAGAGAGAGAGCGTTAATTCATAGTGAGGTAAGTCAAAGTGCAGAGTAAATGGAATGTTTAAATGATCGAGCAATTTACTGAACGCATCTAACAAGACGCTCCAGATTTTGAAAGATTCAAACTCAAGAGCCAAAGAAAGACAAGAGAAGAAAGTATTCCATCTCAAGATTTTAAAAAATAATTAATTGTTACTAAATAATTGCGTTGGAATTATATAATTCGAGGCAAATAGTGATTGTTGATGGTCCACCATAATTATATAATTATTTCTGCACTATAAATTTACGGATTAAATAATAAAAAGTGTTTTGTTTGTTTGTTTTTTTTATTAATACAATCTTCTCTTTTCTTGTTTCTTATTTTTTCATGGTTGCAATGTTTTTTATCTTACACATGAAAAAAAAAGCACACTTTCATCACGGAAAAAAATTTAGCCATCGTAATAATAATCAAAGCTCAACACTCAAACGCTCGTGATCGCACTTCAAGCATTATTATAAACTACGGGTTCCCAACTTGTATTTAACGGAACCTTAGGGTTCTGAAATAAAATTAGTTTTGGAGTTCTAATTAACAGTTTAAAATGGAATTTATTAAAATGAAGTTTCAGAGATTATTAATATTCGACAGGAAGATTATTTTCCTCTGCTCTGCTCGCATTTGTGGAAAATAAAAATCCGTTGAGTCACGTGGCCCATGAAGGAATTGAATACTTGATTTTAATTCTCCTATACCGCTAGTTGAATGGCATCCTCTTTCAAATATCCCAAATTAAAATATCATGGATTTTTTGGTTGAGAGAATGAGTTTTTTTTTTTTTTTTAAATGTAGCAAATGGAAGTGGTTAGCTCGCTTTCGTTCTGGTAATTTGATGTGAAAGATGCTACACGGTCTGGTCGTCCACTCACTGAAAAAGCTGATGAAATTCTTGAAAAAGTCCAGCAAGATAAGCATATCAGCAGTGTCGATATTGGTATGGAGCTAGGCATTGACCACAAAACTGTTTTGAACCATTTACACAAAGCTGGCTACAAAAAGAAGCTCGATATCTGGGTTCCTCACGAGTTGAGCGAGAAAAACATGATAGACCGAATTAACATCTCCGATGCGCTGCTGAAACGCAATGAAATCCAGCCATTTCTGAAACGTGTCATAACCGGTGATGACAAATGGATCACATACGACAATCGGAAGCGTCAAAGATCGTGGACAAGGGATGGTGAGCCGTCACAAGCGTTCGCGAAGCCAGGATTGATGCCGAAAAATGTGATGCTGTGTGTGTGATGGGATTGGAAGGGAATCGTCCACCATGAGCTACTTCCAGTTAATCAGACGATTGATTCTCAACTCTACTGTGCACAACTAGAGATTACGCCAGATAATTGAAAGAAAACGACCCGAATTGAATAACTGGAAAGGTGTTGTCTTCCATCATGACCACGCTCGACCACACACTTCTTTGATGACACGTCAAAAATTGCGAGAGCTTGGTTGGGAGGTTTAGATGCATCCACCGTATAGTCCAGACATGGCACCCTCTGACTATCACTTGTTCCGATCTCTGCAGAACTCTCTCAATGGAAAAAAGCTGCTTTCAAAAGAAGCCTGTGAAAACCATTTGATTCGGTTTTTCAACCGGAAACCACAGAAGTTCTTGGCCGATGGCATCATGGCTCTACCCGAAAAATGGCGAAACATTGTCGATAATAATAGAGCATATTTGGTTTAAATAAATTCATTTTCACACTATATGAAAACTAGTTGAATTTTACTAAAAAAAAAGCCACGAACTTTTCCCTGACCCTAACAGATCGTTGGTCATTTCCTTTTAATGAATATACAAAAAAAAATACGAATTATATATTTTGAATTTTTTTTCCAAATTTAACGCTACATCTTTTTTTTTTTTTTACAAAATGTTATCATTATGAGAAATGATTTATATCTGCTTTATTTTTAGAAATAATTTCCTTTTTTTTGTGAAAGTCATTGTTTCAAGCGTCATTGGTAGTTTCATTTTCGATCTGCATTATGCAATACCATCTTAATTTTCTTTCAATGAAAAATCTATTTGTTATCTATGTTGCAAAATAGTTAATAGATTAATTATCGTGTTTCGAAACAGTAAAAATTATTTGAATTTCTAAATCTCTTCAGTAACCGTAATTATCTAATATAATAAAATGAAAAATATTTAGGGATGGTTTAACATAATACACTCCCTTGAATTTTTCTATTCGTTTCAATTAAAATAAAATATATAGTACTAAAGGTTTTGATTCAAAAATAAGAAGTTAACTTTTCTAAATATTTACATTTTAATGTTCGTTGTTTATATTTGTGCTTATGTTAAATTCCAAAATCCTATTACTATTATTTTTTGAATATTTAACTTCTATGAGATAATTTTCAATTTGATCAATATTAAGGCCGGGTTCTTAATTCTATCT
>JAFIDM010002131.1:7550988-7570882 GCA_023159025.1 Thereuonema tuberculata
TAATTCAAAAAAAGAAGGCTTGAGAAAGCAAAAATGCACTTATAATTTTTTGCGAAATATTGCCAAATAAAATGAAGGAGTATTTTATGAAGTCTAATGTACTTTATATATTAAATATTATGAAGAAATGAAGAAGAATATTAATCAAATTTATCATTAATAATTCTCTTAACAAAAGATATGTAACTTGGCATGGTAATTTATTCATACTGTAATAAAGAGTAATAATCTAATAATTATTGCTAAAAATTACAATATAACATGGCTATATTTATTAAATTTATTTATAATTATTAAAAAAGTTACATCTGAATATTTATGAAACTATCAAATATCCCATTTGTTTTTTGTTCCATTTTTCTTTATTGATTTTAACGAGAATAGATTAAGTTATTCACATTATTACGAATATTTATCACATATTCATTGTCATGAGTAATTTAAAAGAGGAATGTACCGTTATGTTCCGGCAAAGAAATATATGTGTATTACATTTCTTTGGTTCTGCCATTTGTTAAAAGCGTTTTCTGCAGCAGCAACCAATTTTATCCAATGAAATTATAATTAAATATCTCCTACAGAATCTAAAGTATATTTTTTCCTCCAAACCAAATAAAAAGCAAAGGTTTTTCATTTCTTTTCTGCAAAGCCCAAATAACAACATTCAGTCACCACGCCAATATGAGATCACGCATTTATCGTTGACAGCAAATACGTTAGTTATTATAATAAGTGAATATAATTTTTTGATACAGCAAATAATTTAAGGGTGACCCATTATAACAAAAAAATTAAAAATAATGATAAAAAAAAGGAAGTACTTTAACATAAGGGAAAATAAAAAAAAGTTAGGAAAATAAGGAAAAAAAAAACCATGCGCACATTGAGAAAAAAAAAGTAGATTTACGGTTTCGAACCGACAATTTTCAGTATATGAGCCCGAGACCTTAAGAATCAAGTTACAGCTGACAGCTGAAATGAGATGATTGCATTTCTAACATTTAAGCTAATAGAGGAAATCCAATGAAAGCAATGCCAAATATCTCGAAAATTGGGGGAAGGGGCCCTGAAATACCCCATTCCTATATTGTTTGGGCCTCATCCGTTTGTCGATCCGATCTTCCGTTCGGGAGTTTCAGGGGAGGAGATAGACACGGACGGACAGACAGGATAAACGCAATAGCTACGATTTTCGCTATCACAATAGCTCCCAAATGGGTCGCTAGCAACAAACTGAAAAAGTTATTCATAAATGATGTCGTACCACTGTAACAAATCAAAAACTTACCACCGTATACTTAATCTTAGCCGTGAAGATTTATTAATTCATTTATTTATTTATTTACTTTCGAATCAAACTAATCCTTAAATATAAATAAAATAAACAATCATATTAAAGATTCCAAGTGACTTTTTTCTTTCACAGATCCATTTGTAATAACATTGACAGGAAAATACTTTGTTATTGAAATCTGTTATAGAATGCTTTTAATTCGTTCACTAAGTAAGATACTGTCAAAGTATATCTGAAGTACAGATGTTTGTCTTGAAGAAGAATCCATCTGATCTCAAAGAATAAGAAAGGGAAAAAAGTAGCTGTGAACTGATGCGAGAAAACATCATCTCCAACAGCTGCAGCACAAATACGACGCCCCAAAAAACTGTCACAAGTAACCGTTCATTCCATTCTCTTTTCCAATGAACTTACGACCTTCAAGAAGTTCTATGGACTCAGAATGGCTGTTACACAGTTTGTCTTTAAATACAGTAGATAAGTCGACTTCGATATCTCAAAAACCGTGATATGTCGAAAAATTGTTTTTCTCCTTGATATTATATATTCATCTAATGTTAATTTTAATTCTTATGTCGATGAGTTTTCACTCAAAACCTTGTTAAGTCGAATATTTTTCGAAGTAAAAAATGAATTTTTCAGGAAAAATCGCCGTTCAGTGTGCGCTACTATGTCTCGCCAGTCATTTGTTACATTGTTGCTTAGGCGTGTTGTTCTAAATTGTTCAGAATTTACTTCGTATGGTTAAGTTAGTCGACGAAAAACGTTAGGGAAGTTATAAAACATGTCAGTGAATCGCCAGTTGTCTCAAAAATGGAAAGTTCCAAAGAAAAGAAAACAGTGTGCGTCAAGAGAAAGTTGAACGCGTTGACAATCGAAAAAAAGGTAGGGATTTAGAAGCTGTAGATAAAGGTGGAAAAAAGGGACAAATCGCAAAGGATTTCAAAATTCCAGCATCGATAACGTGAAAAACGATGACTTTGCCGCTATTTTTCAATTAGAAAAATTTCAAAAGAGATGTCGTCAGGCCACGATACTGGACTTTTTTAAGAAATTGTAGCAATGTAAGTTCATTGTAATTATTAATTCTTTTCAATTTAATGTAATTATTTTTGACTACTTTTAAAAATTAAAATTATCATTGCTCTATGTAGACTTATTGTCAACTATCATTACATATTTAGAGTTATTGTCAACTAACATTACATATTTATACTTATTCTCGTCTATCAAGACTAATTTTCAGAATATTATTCTGTATTTTGTGTTTTTACGTGAAATTTTATGTTTTGGTTAAGACCTTGTTATCTCGAAAACTCGCTATCTCGAATTTTTTTTTAGCGTCCCTTCAACTTCGAGATATCGAGAGTCTACTGTAAAGAAGCCATCGTATCAAGAGGAACCAATATCATCGGATTCAATTCAAATAATGTTAATTATATAAACCAAATTGATTATCTTAACTGCTCAATAAAATTTATGATGAAATGAACACTGCAGGTGGATACGAATCCAATTTGTCAGACGTTTACAAACTTTCTCTTGGATTTGATTTTAACTTTATTTGTAGGTTTTGGTTTTTTTTCCTTTTTTTTTTCAGAAAGTCGGAAGTCTCATAAGACAGCAAATTACACTTTGGATGAACTCACAAGAAGATATCGTAGATTGTGTGATCTAATGACAATTGGATAGGATTCCGCTTCTCATCTGAAATGGACAGAGCTCCGAGTTGTTCAAAGTGCACATGATATAATCATCATCCAAGAAATGATGTAAGAAATATGTTAACCTTTAGAAACATTTTGATTTCCTCGTACATCATTACAATCCTTCAAACCTTTTACATCGTTTCTATTCAGTGACAATGTTCTTTATATGCCCTCTTAGATCTGTTTCATAAATTATTCAATTCCTGATGCAGATGATCAAACGATGTAGTTTCTGAATTCATCGGATGGAAATGTCGAGTAACGCCGACTATTCATTGAGTCCGCCTTCTTAATAAGCCTAACAGATAATTTACGTACCTTCTTTGACTCTCTTATTTTGTGAATGATTATCACATTTTCAGCTGCTTTTGTGAAAGTTCTCTGAATAATGTTTTCACTGATTGGTTTTCCATAGATGAATCTAAATTGAAAGATTCTTTCGTTATTTCTTTTTCATTGTTCTATTACGGAGATTAGTTTTTAAAAGTTAAAGTATACACTCGCATATGTAAGTGGTCTTGTGAGCATGTTTAATAAATGATTTTATTTGCTATTCATTTGTTTTCATATTTGGCTTTTAAAATTGTGTTATTCAAATTTTTGCAGAGGAATCTACTGATGTAGGTATACGTGAATTCCGCGATGGCCTTTTGGAGCGATGGAGGTAAGGTTCGCAACGTTCAATGACACGGGATTGAAACCCGACACAATAAGGTCGGATGGCCGGCCCAATCGTCCCCTGTTTGTACCGGGAATAGAAATGAAAGAAAGAAGCCCAGTACCCATTCTGCAGAGGGCTGAGTGGACCCTAGAACCAATCTGCGGGAGAATTCAGTGTGGAAGAATGGCTATCGGGATTGAGCCGGGCTCCTCAACCCCGCTTTCAAGCGTCTTATCACTTGGCCACCAGTCTGATTAGAGGAATCTACAAGGAATAATTAATTGTTTAGTGAGAATAGCCAGGGTTAATAAGTATTGGTTTAAACCTCACACCAATGAAATTGTTGTAAACATTTTGTAGAAGAATTAAGTAAGATGTTAAGTCCATTAATAATTTATAATGACGATGTTTAATATTACTGAGTATGTATCAAATAATAGAAGTAACGATATATGATATAACTATGAACAAAACGTGCAATTGAGAGTAGATAGCGTTTGTTGAAGATACTTGGTTTTTGGTATTGTTGGGATAAAGGGGACTAAAAGGAAGTCCTAAACTTTGTAGTTAGTCCCATGCAGGGCCGTTTCTACCTTTAGGCAAGACTAGGCGCGGCCGAAGGACGGATTCGTTTAATTTTTGGTTGTTAAAATAGGATTGTCGTTTTTTTTTGGTGGGGGCGGCATTTGAAAGGGAGGGGGCGGCATTTTTCAGTTCTTGCCTAGGGTGGCAGAACACCTAGAAACGGCTCTGGTCCCATGTTTACTTATGATTAAAGAACAGTATTAATATAAAAGTGTCTTCATTATAGGAACTATTGTGCTACGATCCAATGTTGAGAATGGATAAATATTTCTCAACAAATCTCGTACAAGTTGTACATCATAATGAACTATGAATTCTAACTTTGGAACTTAGTGTCTAGCAACGGGATTCATCAAAGAATTCCAGGATAAAAGAACTAAAAGTGCATTTTGGAATATTAAATATAAAGTTATCTATAAGTAGTGAATATTATTTTGAAGATCACTAATAGTTTAGATTAAACAATGTACTGTCGAGAACGATGTAAGATTATGAAAACTTCGTTATGAAGTCCAATGGATACAAATGCATAGTGAAAGAGTCCATTTATGTATTTTTTCTAGCAAACAGAACATATATGTATTGTTTTATTTAGATGTTGCCTCCTAGTTTCAAAATTCTGAACTAAATTACATTCAAAAAAAATTTACAATACAAAACAAAACACAGAAAGAAAGAAAGAAATTTATTGGTTAAATAAGTTTAATAAGTTAATATCTTAGTTTAAAGTAAATCGGTTTCGAAATAATATTATAATTATTACTTTGGTTTGTAATATACATATTTTAGTATTAACTTTATTTTATACCATAAAATTAATCTGTTAAATTTACTAAATTGAAATGTAAGATATTTTATACAATCTAAATACAGAAGATCTATTTTTATTAATTCGAGAATTAAGAGATGATGGAATTCTCATCCTTGTCATAAACACTGGTTACGTATATTTTTATTGTGTCTTTGTTATAAATTTTTTACAAGCTAGAATTTACAGAAGAAATAAATGTGGCAAAAGTCTCTTAAAAAAACAAAATATAGCCTTCGTATTTTGTATACTTTCTATTTTTAACAGATTTTTACCAAATTCCAGCCTGCTAAAAAATTTGTAACAGACAAGACAAAATACAAAATATAGGACATTAGCTTCAACATTTTGTTTCAATATCGACTTTTTTTTTAAAATAAAGTTTGATATTTATTATCAGGTAACTCTAGTAATTATTTACTGATCAAAATATCATAACAATTTCTTACCTTAATTTCTATTTAATTTTTGTAACTTTTCTGTTTTTTGATCTTAGTCTCTTAATTAGCTTATTTTAATTTATTGAAAGAAGTAGATTAAAGTTTAATTAATGATTTTAATGATATCACAAGTAAATCTCTAACAACCAATCCTTCCCTACATGAATAATGAACTGAATAGAATATTTTACTTTTGTCAGTTTAACGAAGTTTTGCCATTTAAAAACTTTATTTCACTAACCAGAGAGTGAGTTTCATTCCAGTTCCTTATATAATATTCTAGTTCCTTATTTAAATTTCATCAAAATAAAGCAATGACTGAATTTTAACTTTAACTTGTTATTGCGTGGAACTGAGATGCTTCCGCATTGGTGCGTGAGACGTACGTGACAGTCACCCAAATACATGAGTTACTTCTAGTTAAAGTCAAACATTAAACTAAGAAATAGGTCGTGTTTTCTGAAATCTTACAACGGAAGAACAGATTTCCATGATTCAAGGTGGTTGGAAACATTTTTATATCAAATGAAAATTATGCTCAACTACGATGACTTCAATTGAAATGAAAGAGATCAATTCATTTCTAGAAGATTCCAGGAAAACACTTTTTTAGTTTTTATGAAAGAAAAGAGATACGTAAAGCATCAATGATCGCCATGTCGGTCTATTTGTGGACATGTGTGTGATGCACCTAATAAATGCTGAACATTCTTGAAACTTTGCATACCTATTTATGGTCACGAGATATCTTATTTATTTAAGAGATATTCTTATTCTTTATAGTTTTTTAAAGAAAAATAAGATTTCAGGAATAATTTCTTTTAACCTATTTTGCTAGGACAGTGAGTTTAATAAAAAAAAAATCAGTCAATCCGTGTATATATATATAAGGGAATTGCACTAATAACTTCTGAACCTGAGAATGAATGTTGTTCAAACTTCGTAATCCTAGTTACAGGTAAGATACGATCCAACTTTTGTGTATGAAAACTTTTCCATGGGTGGATCCTTTTCAGAAATTTGCACGTGAAAATAGAAAAAAAACCTAGAAATAATGAATTTCTATTGAAATCCGCCTATTAATGCATTATCGTCCTTAGACGGAATTCCAATTCATTGGATCAGTTATATAATGGAATGTTCCTGATTTTAATTAATCTTCCGAAAATGAAAAGTTTCAAGACGGATTTAAAAAAAAAAATAAAAAACATAAGCTTAAGTTCGCTCAGGAACTCCTTGGGTTTTTATTTTATAACACATAAAGTAAAATTTCCAAAACAATGTGATAAGTAAAAATTAATGATAATCTTTATAAAAATCAAGAATCCAAATAGAATTTATTGAGAATTATTTATAAGTAGCACAAATTCTAATGCTTTTATAAATTAAGTAAATAGATCTTATGAATTGATGCTTATATTAGAAACCCAGGGAAAAGATGTCATTCTTAACCACTGGTACCGGTTGATGGGGATTTATTTATTTGTTATTTATGAACTGTTTGCTTTATACTTTACACGGTCATTTTATTTCTTTTAAAATAGTCTAAAGCACTAAATTAAGAAGGAGAAAAAAAAGCAACCCTTCGTTCTAGACTCTTGCTTTTTCTCATGCGTCAGCGAGACGAAAGCCAAAGCAAAAAAGCAAAGGACTAGTAGCGCCACACATCCGTGACGTCACACGGCCACCACGTGTGACTCAATGAACACAAGACAGTGCATGAAACAGGCATTGCATTGCTCGTAGTAGGATTACAACTCCACAGGCAGAATGACTGAGGCAGAGTAAGTGCAAACCCTTGCTTTATTTAAAACACACCGGTCTTCCGCTATTAATGAAATGTGTTATTTACTTATGTAAAGATAAATATATCCTAAATCCTATTTTTTTTTTTGTTAAATATCAATGATTCGTGCCTTAACGTTCCTCATTCAAATAATAATCTAAAAAAATAAATCACGTTTTTATTGGACGTATGTTTGTTAAATTAAAAGAAGGTGTCATTTTTGGTACAAATCTATATTTATAGTAGCTTCAAAAAATACCTGATGACTGAGTATATTAAGTGCGACGGCGTTCCACGATTTGTTCAAAAGCCAGTTTGAAATAAAATACAACAACTTCTGTTTTCACTAACTGATCAATGTGAAGGTGTTTGTGGGAAGAATCAATAACATTAAACTCCTCGCTTGTAAACAAACCCATGCTTTCACGATTGGGAAATAACCTTTTTTTTTTTTTTTTTTTTTTCAACTCTATTTTCATCCCTTAATAAATTTAGCGACTAAAATTAAGTTTACTGTGCAATTGCATTAACTTTCGAATGCAAAACCTAACTATTTAAAATTAAGTCGTTTGGATTTTGTTTTGTTTAGATAATTTTAAAATATTTTTTTTATTTATTTAAACTTTTGTTTTATTTTTGGATTTTGTTTGAATGAAGTTCATATTGAGAAATATAAATAAATAAACTAGTTGATTATAAACTTTTCTTTTTAAGTAAAAATATTAACATTCCTTATTCATATATCAGTAATTTAATCCAGGATATTGATCTATTTTATTTTTTAAGGTCTTTTATCTTTTAAAGCTATTTAATTAAATGTTTCGACTAAAGTCATTTTTGAAACTTTTTATCTCAAATCCTTTTGCTGTGCATTAAAAATAGTGTTAGAACCAAGAATAATAATAATAAGTTTCATCATTTTGTATCGAGCAATATTTTTATAATTGCGAAAAAAGCCAATTAAAAATAACTTTCGAACTTAATTTTTTTTTTTTTTTTTGGTCTTTACGTGAAAATGTCTTACATTCTCGGTTAATTACATTTCTCGTCAGTATCTACTATTATTTATTTATTTATTTATTTATTTTTTGCAATATTGTTATACGTTAGGTTTCGGGCCAGAAAACTTTTGGGGCATTACACGTTAATGAATTAAAGATAGGAATAAATTTGAAGGGTAATTGATATTTTTATAAAATTTACCGGTTCTTTAATGAGGTTCTTGTGCTGAACATCTTGTAACAAATATTATAAACTTTTATCCAATTGGGAAAACTACTAAATAACTTCCAAAGCTTGTGAACGAGAGACTTTACAGCCTTTGAGTTGAAATCCTCAATGTAAATAGAGTTTGTATAATGAATCTAAAAATACATCTAACCTAAATATTAAAAGCTCAACTGAAAAAGAAATGTACTTTAATTGTAGAAACATACTTCTATTTCTGAATATATATAGTATCGGAGATCGTAACTCGTAAAATTTGTTAAATATTACTTATCATTATTGAAGTATAGAATAGCAATAAATAATTGTACATAATAAATGAATTTTTTATTATAAATAAATGTGATTTTTAGCGATAAAGTGCGAACATCTCAGCCTTCTACGATAATATACGGCAAGGCAGCACATTTTTGAAAAATATATATTATAATTAAAAATAGTGATAATTTCTATATGTTAAGCTTTTATATTTTGTTACGATTCCGATTTGTTTGTAAGTCCGATAAAGAACTATCGTAGTTTGATAATGTTATAAAATATTATTTATTTATCAGATTGCCTTATTATATACTAAATAAGTAAATAATTTTTGGAATCAAAAAAGGATTAAAAAAGTACTAATATTTTCTGGACAATAAACTTTTAACGACAAGTGTGCTTAGAATGTTGGAGAAGTACTAATTCAATTTCACGTCCGTTGACAAAGTTTATTGTTTTGAGAACAAAAAGGAAGGACCCTGCGTACCATGCACTTACGGTTTCAAGGAAATAAAAATCTCATTACGCCCAATTAAGCTTAACGGGATTAAAGAACAATTTACTTTCATATTAACAAGCTGAAATTGGTGCTTTTTGATTAAGTAGAAGCAACGAGATTTCGATTGATAAGTGTTTTGTAGACGTTTGTCCGTTTGAGTTTTCCATTGAGAATATATTGTAAACAAACAATGCATTCTGAGATAGAAGAACTGTTTGCTAACCATAAACCGTAAAGAAAAACATAAATTTATTTGGAATAAAGAACTTCAATGCATGTCGGATTTTTTTTAGCACGCATCGAAGAAAATTATAAAGCGTGAAAGATGAAAGTCTGGCCTCCTTTTTTTTATCTTTAGGAGGAGGCGTATTCGCATTGAAACACCAAAAGCCCTATCATTACTATGTCAATTGGTTAAGTGAAAGCTATGTATTAACAAATCACAAACAATAAAAGGAAAAAAAAAATCATTTGAGTATGGGTTACTTATCTTTTTAAAATTCACAGAGGGAAAAAACATACAAACATAGATTGTTTCCTGCGTTTTGCTGATATAACAAAAAATGGAAATTTCTACAAACTTTCTAACAAAATAAAAAGGGAATTTTTATCAGTGTTGATCGTGATTTGGCTAATAAAGAAACTTCCGATTCATCATAGAGTTTTAAAAATATAAGAATATTCAAATAGAAGTAATAAAAATGATGCAGTAACAGACTAAAATAGTTTTCTTTGGAATTTTAAAGTAGAATTTAATGCTATCCTTAAGTATCAGTTTCCCGCTAAAACACACTTAACCTTCATTGGATTGAAAAATACTGTGATCATGAGTAGACTTTTTTATTTTTATTGTGGGTGGGGTTCATCGTCTTTGAACCAAGTCTGAGCCAAAAATACAGTTTACATTCATTAAAATATCATTTAGCAAATTTGATAGAAACCAGAGTTTCACAATAAACTAGAAGTGGATAGTTCAACGTTATTAGTTTGTTTATATTTGGCCTGCTTTATTTAATGAATTATTTCGCTATTATTTAAGTAATTTCCTGGGATGAGAAAAATAATGTAAAATTAAGTGAATAATTTGAGAAGGAAACAGTTTCACAGCAGCTGTTACTGAAAGTGAGTTAGAGTTCTCTTCGGTTTCATTTTAAAAAAAAGAAAATGGATTTACTGTCTTAATCTTCTCTTGTTTTTTGACATCAGCCTAGAAGAATATTTTTATATTCATCATTAAAAATGTTCTTGTAATTAATATTGAATTGTTAACAAAGCATTCGAAAAAAAAGAATATTTATTCAAGAATCAGAAATTTTAGCTTTTATTTTTTTATTTACTTTTTATTTCTTGGTATCAAAGGATACGTCTAATAGATGAAATGGCTTTAATCGCTTTCAGTAAGAAACAATTTAACGTATGACGTCATTCACAAACATTTAAATCGACGATTTTTAAAAAAATCAGACATTCAAAATAAACACACATTTAAAATAATAAATAACCGTTTTTGATTTTTTTTGGGGTAAGAATTTAAAAAAATACTTGTTAAACGGAACCAGGACAGTTTGGACGTGCTACGACTGTTACGTCATCATCAGCTGAGTTCAGTACTAAGCGTTTTCAGTATTTCATTTGTTATAAAATGAATAATGTCACTAATAACTATTGTTAAGCATTGGTATAGACTAGGGATAACGAACCTACGATATTCATGTCACTGGATGGCAAATGAATAAGATTTGACGAAAGCATTACCATTAAACACCGATTAAAAAAAAAAATATACAGTACTTAAATGATGATATCTAATGATATCGACTAATAACATATTATAAAACGTAATTTGGAGTCAGGGTTTCATGATGAAATGTTAATTTTTAAAAAAACGCAAATAAGAAGCACTTGCTGCACTACACAATTGAAAGCAATAAGCCATACACTCTAATAACACTTCTAAAAGGTTGGCATCCCTGGAATAGACTAAGCAGTTGTTTTATTTCGTTCTGAGATAAACTAGGCTGACAAATAAAACATTATCCGTCAAGTTTTCCTAAAATTAACTGAATAAGTCCAGTGTTGTCAACTTGAAACTGAAATTCTTCTGATGGTTTTCAACAAATGTGAGAAATGCACACATTTCGTAGATTACAATGTTTGTACAATCCTCAAAATCGTTCCCGTTTTCAGTAAATTTTCGTATCACCAAGTAGGAAAACTTCTGAATACGATTTGAAAACTTATTAATTATAAATCGTACATCTTCTGATTTCTTTTTTTTTTTTTGATTCTTTGTTAACTTGCAAAAACCCTGTGAAAATAGTGAAAGCCTTCCTCTTCTCTACATAATTAGCATTTATTGACAGAAAAATCGTGGTTTCAGGTAATTCGTACACTGGTTTGAGACCCTTACAGATCCTTTTAGGTGTCACTAAAATTAGTTAACACCTCATGTTTAATCTACCATTAAAATTCACCTTCATAAAGCTAAGTAACTTTTTCTTTTTGCTTTCTCTTGATGAATGCATTTTAATAGTTACGTATTTTGATGTTTCTGGGTTTTTCTTTTTTCACTAATCTCTAAGGGTCTGATATGTACAAAATCAATAGAGGTTTCTCTTTTAGTACAAGTTCTGTTTCCTGGGCTACACATTTTCTTGTTCACAGATGATGGACGTGAGGACTTACTTTACATTCTACAATATTTATTTTCTAACTTTTGTTTTTTTTCCTACAAGTTTTTTAAAAATTAGACCAAACCTACGATATCCTTTGATATTAATTATACTTAACAAGCAGATATAAAGTAAAGATTAAAAACACGGTTTATCTCATTTTTGTAAGTTTTCTGAAGTGAAACATTCGAAAAATCAAAAAACTTTGTCTGTTGCATTCTTTTGTTAAGATTTCTATTATTTTTTTGTCGAATCTTGTCGCAAAGAATCTACGTGTGTCCTTAAATAGACTTTAGCTTTATTTAAGAAAGTCTTCCATTATTCAATAGGACATAAAAAAAAAAAAGAAATTCCTTCTCAATATTCAGGTTCACGGATCCTTCCATGAATTACCTGAGCGTCCCTATAATCATCAACATCCGCTGACTTTGACATCGAAGGTTTTGAAATGGAGTGGAACCAAAACCAAATATCGGTCAACGCTTTTCTTTTGTGAAATGGTTTGAGTTCAAAGACTCAAAAAAAAAAAGTTGATCAATATTCTGTTTCCCCACAGTTCCATTAGTCGTTTGTTTTCAGACTTTCTCGTTTCGTCAGTATTTAAAAACCAGATGAACACAAAAAGCAATGTGTGAAGGAGGGGAGGGGATTTTCTTTTGCGACCTCCATGTCTTGGATCATTGTTCCTTCAGAATAATGAAGACAAAGCGAAGAAAAACGTTACAAACACAGTCTTCGAACTAAATTATGGCGCTTTAAAAGCAAAGATTTAAATAAGGATCTTTTTTTAAAAAAGATGAGAACGATCTAAAAGAAAGAAAAAAATCACAGTAAATTGTAGTTACTAAGCCAACTTTCGAACACAAACATAGAAATGGCTTTCATTCAAGAGGTCTGCAGTCTTTTTTCGAACAAATTCAAAAGATGGAAAAACCAAAAAAACGAATCAAATCATGAGTTTAGTTATGGAAGTCACCAAAGAACCACAAGTTGTCAATTCTCTCAACAAATGACATCAACGAAGAATAGAAAACATAAGAATATTGAACTGAATGATATTTGTTGTCAACGAAAGAAATGTTTATATCTTCCGTGAATATAAGCAGAAGATATACGATATTCTTTACATCTTTGATATTAATATTTTAAGATTTGCTTTAATTCTTAATCCATTTTATTAATTATTTTGCCATATTCATAAGATATATTATTATTGCTAATTATTCACAAACTGTCTGACTAATCCGTTATCGTTATGTCGTTACGTTGAAGGTTAGAATTGTATTTTATTGTTATAATTTTAAAAGGGTAAATCAATTAGCTTCTGGTAAATTAGCTTCGAAGCGAGTTTTGCATGAATCAAATCCACAATTGATAGTCCATTGTCTCGTTAAGTTTTCAAATGATTCTCCTTGTTTGGTTGAAATGGTTATTCTTGGTTGTTCATAATTATAATCTCCTCATTTAAAGCCGCCATATTTATATCACCTGTTACAATGATTTCCAGAACAATGAAGAGAAAAAATTATTTATCATACAATGCCAATAGTTGCTGCTATAACCAATCTTAGCTCAAGTCCAAAAATAGAACATTCAGATATCACTAAAATTTCAAGTTTTTGTAAGTTTTTGAATTATTGAGACCTTGGTGTTGAACCGACAATGCCTTTTGCTAAATGATCTATTAACAAAAATCAAACATTATATGATTACATACATAGTTCTCTGCCAAGGGCAGGTCCTTCACTGCAAACCCAGCATTCTCCAATCTTTCCTATTTTCTGCCTTCCTCTTCGTCTCCACATAAGATCCATTTACCATAATGTTGTCGATCATCTTAAATCTTCTTCTGCCTCGAACTTTTTTACCGTTCACCATTCCTTCCAGTGCATCCTTCATTAGGGAAGCCAGTGACCCAACCAGTTTCTTTTTCTCTTCCTGATCAGTTTCAGCATTATTCTTTCTTCACCCACTCTTTCTAGCACAGCTTCATTTCTTATTTTGTCTGTCCATTTCACATGCTCCATTCTTCTCCATATCCACATTTCAAATGCTTCTAGTCGTTTCTCTTCACTGCGTCGTAATGTCCATGTTTCTGCCCCATACAATGCCACACTCTACACAAAGCACTTCACTAGTCTCTTCCTTAGTTCTTTTTCCAGAGGTCCGCAGAAGATGCTCCTTTTCCTTATATGATTGTATCTATTTATTTCAATTCTAAACCGTTTTCAACTCTAATCCTGATATGTTTGTATGTTTTTTGTTCAATATTTAGAGTGTTTTATAATTTATATCTTCTCTTTTAACAGTTTACGTTTCCATACAAAAATAATGAAGAAATATTGGTTTTTATATTTTATTTATTTATAAAAACTCTTCCATCATATTTTATTAAAAAGAAAATAATAAAAATCATTTATACTGTGAAAAAAAATAATATGATGCAACTATCAATTCTGTATCAGCAATAATTAAGCACAAAGATAAAGAAGATCAATAAAAAAAACATGATGATATGACTTGTAACCAAAACAAATTTTGTACTAGTTTGTTCTTTTTTTTTCACTCAATGCACACATGTCGAATCAGCTTTAAAATAAACAGTACGTATATGTTTTAAAAAACTTAATTATTCGAAGAATCGCTTTTAGAAGGGGAATAGTTTTCTCTCCTGCTTTCATTATTCAAGTTCAGTTTCGCCAAAAATTTCTGTTTGATTGTAAAATCAAAACTGCAACTAAAAAGTATGAAGAGATGGTATGGCTGTAGGTCCTTAAGTCAGAGAATAATAATAACAGGATATTTTATCATCGTTCTAAGTCCATGAAACAATTCTTTTATTCGGATGTTTTTTATGTCATTAATAATGAATTTATATTGTTTTTTATGAATAAATTTCTGTTTCTGAAGATTAAGAGATTTTGGTTTTAGGATTTAAAGGTTTTAACTAAAATATATTTCAATATAGTCTCGATTTTTTTTTTCTTGAGAATTGTGCTTGTAAATGAAATACACGAAGTATTTCATTTCCTCTATTTCATCTATTATAAGAATAATTTCATTGTTTTGATAAAAGATTTACATTCTTTGTCAAGATTTTTAGGAGAGAAATCAATGGTAAAACAAACATCCACTTTGATTAAAAAATGCCTTTAAAATTCAACCGATTTCATTTACAATTTTTTTAAACGAACTCATTTTTCAGTCCTATTTCACGTAAGTAAATCAATTTACAGTTCTTTTGAGATTTCTGAAGACGATTTTTCGATGGCTACAATTGAGATTCACGTTCTCTTTTCGTAACAATGAATGTTAATTAAACAAAACTTAAAAAGTCGTAATTAGCCACCAACAGTCTAACAGACTCGCTATCGTCATAACATAGACGGCTCTAATAATGAAAAACTAATTCTTCAATAAAACCATTTTCTTAAAACTTGATACACAACAAGATTATTAAAACTAATTCATGAGTCCAATTTTCAGCGAAATCTTTTTCTCTTTTTAAAATATCCCTTCCTTCTAAACAGTAATTGAATTGGAAGGGTATTTTTATGAGATTTAAAGTCAACTAAGTAAAAACTAGGCGTATATATAAGTTCAGGCAAGTTTTATAGCCAGAAGGTCATTAAGTGCACATTTCATTTGCATTGAATCAACAGAATGTAAATAGCTTTCTTATTCCTACATGTTGTTTTGTTTTGTACGAAGACGCGTTGATATTCGAGCTGCTTTCTGTAATTTTGATGATTATCTTGCAATATTTATTAGATGAAGTCATTTCTTGAAGGGAGACTTCTCATTATGTAAGCAAATGTTTTGCTATAATTATCCAACATCTGGAAATAGTTGCGATTTTTTTTTTTTTTTAGTTTTAAAACTTTTAAGTTTTCAAAGAATTGGTTGTGTTTCACTGTTTGTTCCTTAAATACAGTGATTTCAAAGGATTAAGATGAGATTCGTTAAAATTCAAGGTGGAACAGTTACCTTGAGAATAGGAAATGACAACCAACTATTAAAGGTAGAAATATTGTCACTCTGTCAACGTTACATCATCAAATACGATGGAAAAAAAAATAGTAAACTTGAATTAATAATAAAAGGAAACTCAAACTAAGAAGATGTTTCAGAAATACTAAAGTATAATAACAAATATTAAAAACTACATTTATATAAAAATCATTACAATTGGGAACACAACAAGGCGTAGCCCGCGTAATTGAAATCATCAAAAATTCATTACATAACAATTGAAAATTTAACTTATGTACTTCCGTTCATATCTAAAATAGGTATATATTTTATAAATTTATTGTGATGAGTTTGATATTAATATTTCGATAGGCAGATAGGTGTTTGTAGCTTATATAAATACAGTAATAAAATCCAAGTAGTGTATATTTTAATCGCTGTCATCTTCACCAAAATTTTTTGCTGACTTTACTTTCGATATTTTCTTTAGGGTTTAATTATTAATAAAATAATTAAATTTAAAAATACAATATCAATGAGAATCTTTAAGATAGTTTCAGAGGATTTTTTTTAATTAATTACTTTTGAAAAACTATTAATTTCAATTTTTTAAAAGCCTATTCAGTGCATATTCTGGAGTGTTTGTTAACATGTTCATTTCGTTTAACTGTTCAACTTGTTTAGACATTCCAATACAAAACAATCTAAATACCTTTAGGTCTTTTAACCTTTAAGTTAAAAATAAGTTCTTCTTTCTTCTTCTTTTTGTACAGTAATTAAAAAAAGAAAAAAAATAAGGTTTGCTTTTAATTTTAGCCCGTTATTCTGTTACTGCCGAGTGTACATTCCTCTCGGCATTTGGTGATGGAATATTCTCCAGAACTTTATTTGATCCAATCCGTTAATTTAAAAAAAAAAAAAAAATTTCGTTTGAACAATAATTAGTGAAGTTGATAATTCACTATTTTTCAGTTAATTTATTTTATTCACTGAATTTTTATTGAAAAATCTAGGATGTATTAGTTGAGTTCACAGCAGCTCGTAGATGTGTTATTTAGTTGCTATGGTAACCATAAACAGCGCTTTGAATAGAGGAAATGATCAACTGTCAACTTGATCGTTTTTTGTCGTACTTTTTTTTTATTAGAATAGTAACAGAGATGTTTTTCCTTATTTTCTTTCTTTCTTTTTTTTAATCGTTCAGACTATATTTTTTGTCAGTGTGGATGAGTTTTTCTCTTTGAAAACATTCAGTTTAGCGGGAAAAGCTGTCTTATTTACTGTTATTTTACTCTCATATTTATTTTGAAATATTATTTTTATTGTTTGTTTGTTTTTTAAGAATTAAGTTGAGTAAAATGACAAATTTACGATAAATTGAAAACCAGATTTTTGACATTAATTTACATAAAAACTGAAACTTTGAAAAATTCGGAAATTAAAAAACTATTGATGAAGAAAAAGCTGGAATTTTCTCAAGATTTTTAAGATTAATTAAAGCTTTAAAACTTATATATACTATATATTACATATGCTTAAGATGTGCATCAATTCTATCTGTAATAAGATTGTGCAACATCAACTTGTTGTACAGATTATAATTAAAAATGAAGACTGGCTTGTGATCCCAGTCCCGCGAAGATCAAACCTCTAATTAATGAATGTAAGAAAAGACATTGGAGTGATGGTTTAACAGATTGGAACATTGATTAGACTGCGGCGACAATCTAATTCAAGTGGATTAAAGATACAGAGTCAATTTTATCCAAAGGATTGTTCTGGAAACAGCAACTCCTCAACACACGTTAGAACATGTTCAAAACATGGGCTAAGTTTGGAAGCAATAGACAAGAGCAATAGACAAGAATAAGGTCCAAGAAATTCCTGATAATGCTATTTTTTTTTATTGTTATTTTAAATTTTTGAAAACAAATTGAATTAAAATGTTTAGTGAACTCTACTTTCAAATTTTTTATTGATAAAAACTGATTAAATGTCTAAATACTAATTTAATAGCTTAAATCCAAATTTATTTTAATTTAAATTAAATTAAAATTTAGGAAATTGGCAAACAAACAAGGATACAGAAACATAAAATCCAAAGCTTATTAATAACTTAAAAAAAAAACCTGGTTAATATACTTTCAATGTCGTTAATAATCTTTCTTATAATTTCTTAAAGAATGTTAAATGGATTTTTCAGAATGGATTCATACTGAAATTTAATAATACTCAAAAAAATTATAAATCAAATTAACAGAGAATAATTTAATCTTCCATCATGATAAGGAATCATCTAAAGATATAATAATTTTTTTAAGTTAAAAACAGATCATTTTTTTCCAACACCGGGAGAAAAGAGGTTATTTATTTATTTGCAAGTATTTTAAGTCCTATTCCAGAGTTACGAAGCACCGGTTAAAAAGAACAAATTATACGAGATACAAAAAAGAACAAAATCGTGGGTTATGGAATTCTAATTCCATGTATGCTCAGCGACCTCTATTGCAAAGCATCTTAACTACTTTCTACATTTCTGCAAATCACAGTAAAATAGAATAAGATTTTCGATATTTTTTTTTATTCGTTGCATTTTTAAAGTACATATGTATTATTATTATTATCATTATTATTTTTATGTTATTTAAATTTTTTATAAGTTTAATCCACATCCAAAGTGGCTTCGGACAAAGGAAAGAAAATGGCCGGGCGAGAAAAACGAAATGCGGTCGCATCATTTTTCGATCGTTGACAATAATTCTTTTCACTGTCAATTGGACAAATTTGAAGCAATAGTAGGTGTTCCTAGTAATTCAGAAATGTAAAATATTCCCTCAGGCTGACTCTTGAAATAGTGGAAAATGTTCCAAATTATACCTCTAGCATGGCTGTACAAGTCTTACAGTAATCTGTTCTTATGACGCCGCCATGTTGTTTTCTACAGCAATGAATTCCAGGATCAACTAAGTGATCAGTTTTTTGCCAAATATGGTGATTATTCTTTCTCTGTGCGTACTTTAATTATAAACACTTGCGTGTTTGTGTGTTTACAAACAGAAATGATAAAATTAATTTAATAAAACTTTAAACTCGCTTTGTTTTTATTAATTATTTTATTAAGTTTGAAATTGATGGATTTATTGGCTATTAGAAAGAAACATTTAAGCTTCCTGGATTTTGTTTTCATTAAATATATTATTGAAATTTAAAAATATAAACTTAAAAAAAAAGCGATTTATGTAAAATGTTTAGCTTTGCAGGGAAGATCAATTGATCAGACAGCATAAAGATCCATAAACCACGATAGAGGAAGGTGTAGACACCAGCGATCATGTTGAAGCTCTCTTGCCTTAAACTCGAAAAAGAATAGAGGGTTGGATGATCCCTAGGTTCGTCTGAACGAAAAATAGTTAGATAAAAATCCTTCGTCTTATCATTAAAAAAAGAAGAAGAATATATTGGCATTTTCAAGCTAATAAATAAACCTCAGCATCGAATAAGCACAGTCGTATAATTCAAGAGAAATACATCATTTTGATTAAAATAGTGTAATTATCTAAAGGTAATATTTATTGATATCTTATAGTTTGTAAAGAACAAGTGCATTGCAAGTCAACAACTTTCTTAATGTTACTCTATCAAACCCTGCCTCAATCTTGCAAAAGAATTACATCTTCCTACTATTATCAGATGGTTGAGTGTCTTGCATTCACTAAAAGAGGGTTATCTTTGAGAAAAACTGTTTATAATACATTTTCACATGCTCATTAGAGACCAATTGTTTGGCAGTTCACCAACAAAAAATAGAGGTGTCGATAACAATATAGGTTTTAAAAAAAGTGTTTGAAAAAATACTGAAAGAAAAAAAAAAACAAAACAGCGACCTGTAAAAAGTAGTAATTCTAAAGAATAAACGATTGTGCAGATGTTCCCCCTCATCTGACGAGTAAAAATTACATGTTATACTTAAAAAAATAGTTATT
>JAFIDM010002131.1:7590882-7620248 GCA_023159025.1 Thereuonema tuberculata
TGTATGTTCTATCGCATTTATTTATGTGAGTATGTTGTGGATTTATAGAAATAAGTTCTCAACGGCTATGAGCTAGTCTTGGCAAGACCTTTTTAACCATATATAGATCATGTCCTTAGCATATGTCGTTCCTGAGATGAACTGCTTACAACAGTTAGTGCATTTGAAAAGCAGGTTGGATTTCAAACCTTGCCGCACTTCATGACTGAATTCCATTTTACATATGGATCTATTGGAACATCTGAAAAGAAAAAGAAAAAAAAAACGAAACAAAAATGAAATCCTAAACAATTAAAACCATTCTAAAAATTAGTAAATAAATTGGAATGTATAATAAAATATTAAAAATTCGGATTCTATTATCATAGCAAAAACCTAACCAAGAAAAATAATAATAAAAAAAAAATAGTTGAATTGAGAAAACAGTCACAAGAAACTTAGCAATGGAATTTACGCGGGAAAAAAAATAATCAAAATATTTTAAATATAAGATATGCATAGTTAAATTATTCCCACTGAGATCCAAAAGTAACGAAAACAGAAAGCATGTTTCTTGGAGAAATATTTTATTAGTGATGGTTCACTTAATTAGTATATTAGAAAAATTTGGATATTTCTTACCTGTGTTTTTGAAGATCTTGGATACTTCCAATGAAATGCCCGAGATTCACAATCCTTCTAGTTTTTAATTTTTTCAAGTGTCCGTTGCTCTCATCCACCTCAATAATCAATTCTGGTAAATCCACTTCGTCCTGTTGGACGATTATGCTAAAAAAATTAGTAATTTAAATTAATAATATTGAATTCACAGAAAATCTTTAATTTATCAAAATTTACGAAAGAAATTAATGAGATGAGTTTAAAGTACTTACGTTGGCTGAAGATTTTTCTTTTTAAAATGTTTGCTCCTCTTGTTTTTTTTCCTTATTCGGCAGGGATATAGCCTTCCAGTTTTTTTGGAGATATCTCTTTGACTTGGCATTTCACGGAGGTCAAGAAGAAATGAAACTTGCAAAAGGGTCTTTGGAGATTATCTCTTGGGATAGTTTATCTTAATCCGATAATTACCCCTTCTAGCAAGATTCAGATTCCGATCGCGATTGGTGTCCCACCTGATGGCAGAATTTGGAAATGTTTTTCTACGGCCGAAAATAGGAGAAATTTTATGCATATTTTATTCAAAAAATATACCTTACTTTGGCAAATAAAAATTGTTACAAGATTCATAAATGCTATTACTTCATGTTGGGTGAGTCAGTTTTCAATCAAAATTAATAGGAAAGCTGAAAAAAATTCTCAAATTCGAAGTTTATAAAGTTTTAAATCATTTTATTTTTTTTTTAAAAAAAGTATTGACAATATAAGAAAATACCTTTTACAGTTAAAACAAAATTATATTCTGAATTATATTTAGGGTTTTAATATAAAAAATTACCGGTAGATCTTCCGAAAAGTTAACATTAAAACATTTTTTTATCGTAAGTTTGGTTGCTATTATTATTAAAACTATCAATTATAATTTAAAAAGAATTTTAATAATTGAAACTTCAATGTTTTCTCTTCTATTGTAGAAAGTTTTAGATTTTTAATTACAATAGTATTTAAGATATTATATGTTTTCGAAGACTCCAATTTCGAAAAGGCCACTTTAGCGGAACCTTAAGACGGAAGGTAAATTAATGAAATAATTTAATCGTAATTGATAGAACTAATAATGCAAAAAAAAAAAAAAACTATTATTTATTGGATTTCATACCATTTAACACTTCTTAACGTTCCAGCAAATAAGCTAATGATTTGTTGCTAACCAAGTACTTTCTTATACCTTTTAATAGGAAAGTAAAGTAGCGCCATCTGTTGACTCCTGATGTAACCTTATTCAAAGTCTTTGATTTAAATTTAGTTTCCAAATTCGAAAAGATTCTTAAACGTTCATAATAATAATGAAAATAATGTGGTTATTAATATTATTAATTATATTTGATTTCGTGAATTTTGTTAAATTTCTCCACAATATCTCATTAAGTGATCAATTCTTTCTTTTTTAAAGGAAATACTGCCTAAACAATTCAAGCAATTAAAAAGAACCGTTAGTTTCAACAAACTTTTTCTTTGTATAATGGTTTACCATGAAATGTAATAAGACATATCTGAACCTACTTCAAATACCAGAATATAATCTACACGTATTATCTCCCTTAAAAAAAAACATCTTTAATGTATGAAGCTGTATTCTTCACAACACCCTCCCCCACGCCCACTTTTTTTTTGTAATTTAAAATTCCTCCGATATTTAAGAAGTCCAGTTTAATTTGTTAAGATCACTTACTGTCGTGATTCTTTTTGTATCAAAACGGATTCTGGTTTTATTATTAATTAACTTTGGTAAAGTAAGAACCGATAATGGATATAAACTTCAATATGAATAACTGCTTATGATAATAAAACGTAAATAGCTACAGATTAATATAAAAATAGAATTAATAATTTACGGCTATTGTAGTTAATTAAAATGTACAATGAAAATTTATTAGCATTATAAACTAACAAAATTAGCATATTTCATGTAATATATTAACTTTATATACTGTCAGTGTACGCTTATATCAGTGACGTCATTCGATTGTTGCTCTTCATTCTCTGATGAATTTTTAACTAAATAAAAAAAGAATTGTTCAATTAATTTTGAGAGGATGTATTTTATATGTTATCACTTACTTGTTAAGTATTATCAGAACTTTATATTCCGGTAACGTTAGGATTGAGTTTCAAACATTGATTATAACGACTAAACTTGTCAACAGATGGCGTTACTGTATCCTTGAAGACTTCGTTCTTGGGGCTTTGATTAAATCTTTTCTGTTTTGGTTTTTTCAACAGATTAATGGTCTTAAAAACCATTTAGTTTCTGCAGAATAAGCATAAAACTACCTACAATGTACTTTTTGTTTTCGAATTTAAATCCTCTTTTTTTTTTTTTTTTTTTTACTGAAAGTATTTTCAACATTTTACGTTTTCAATTCGTCATTTTTTTTATGAGAAATATTTTTCAATTCGTCATTTTAATTTGTGAAATATTTTTATTAATAAAAAGGCAATTAGGTTAAGAAATTTCTGAAAAAAAAATATGAAAAAAAAAGGTTTCCAAAAACTAATATTAATTATTTAGATTATTTTCTCTGTGCTCATGTATTTAAAGCAGATTAATATTTTATGGCAAGTGATTTACTTTGAGAATTCTTTCAATGAAAGTTAGACTTAGTTTCTGCAATGAACTTATTGGAATTGATGATGCTGAGATGATTTGATATAACTTCATTGGTTTCACTTATAATTACAATGAGCTGTCTTTAAAATGTTTAATTATTATATTTATAAGACTACTTAATAACTGGATGCTCCCTATAACTATTCTTTCAATTGAGCAGTATTTAACATCTGCATCCTTACTCTTGAATTAATTAAAAACCAATCAAATAATAAGAATGTAATGAATGACCTAAAAGAAAGAAGAAGAAAAAATGTTGAGCGAATAATTAACGACTCAACAAAAACGAACATATAAAAGTAAAAAGACAAGATTTACATTCTCTATAAAGACTTACTAAAGAAGAATTTAAGAAAGAAGTTAATTATCAAACACTGAAGATTCAAGGACACTTTAAGATGCATTACAATAACAAAGTTCTTTCATACAAAAAGTAAGAATCATCTGTCAACAGCTCGCCTGACAACATGTTAAAGGATCGCCTGACAATAATCGCCTGACAACATGTTAAAGGATCTAATACTCGATAATTTATATAAGAGAATTTTTCATTAGATAATCAACATTTACCGTGATTTAAGATCGCTGGCAGTAAAGGAGAGGACAATAAGATCCTCATAATGTAAATGAAATTAACGAGACTGAGGGATGCGAGGGCGGAGGACAATGGGTTTTTTTTTTTCCCCTCGTTGCTTATCACATCATTAAGAATTATCCCTGTAATTCCTTATGTTATTTTCCTATTAAATAAAATGCCATGAGATTAGGAAGAAAGGATTACTTATCCCTTTTCCAGAATTAGGGGAAAACGGAGGTTTTAGTCTCTTCCAAAATTTGGAAGCAAGCTACGGTATCCATTTGGTCTGTGTAAATCGTTGCAATTGACTTAAACTATTACCTATTTGAATATTTATATTCTTTATTTGAAAATACATATTTTTGAAACTGAATTTGAGATCCACGTCTCAATTACTGAAACCTACAAGGTAAAAAAAATCATAAGAAAATTATAAATTGATCCTACGTAGATGACATTTCATTGACAAGATATCGTTAATGACTGAAATACATTGAACGAGAAGTTCATAAGAGAATGGACTGTAACGATACAGAAATCTCTACTAAATCACGGCGCTATTATTTCCAGATATTTAAAGAAATAAATTCAGATCCCTACTGAAAGCCATTGTGGGAATTGTTTTATTTTTCATTAATAGCTTCAATGACGGATTATTTTTATTTATTTTTGCACAAAAGAAGAAGCGAGAGGAAGTGAAAAAGGAATAAGAGAAACTTCGCAATCAAAAAGGGAACTTTTGTAACATCTCATTAGTAAAGAATTCCAGCGTTGGAAGCAAAAAAAAAAAAGGAACAATCCGTGCAGTTGAATTCTGTTGCGAAAGAATTGAAGGAAAGTGAAAAGGCCTTTGGTTACAAAGAGTTCTTGGTGAAAAAGACAGTTTTAAACAAAAATTAAAAAGGTGTTTGATAAACGGTGTTACATTGTTATCAATTTAAACTTTTTTAAATAGTAAATCAGATTACAAATTAACATTTGAGGCTTTTTTATTTTAATTTATCTGTGTACAAATATATAAAATATAAAAATTTAAAATATCTGAAGTTTGGATGATGTAATTTCCAAGAATTTATCTAAAGTGAACGCAGTGTTTCACGAAACAGAATTATCCCTTAATATTCAAAGGCAACCTAGTACTCTGTAATGTTAAAGAAATTCTACTCAATACACTTTACTACTCAATATGATACTTCATTTAATACTTATAATGAAAAATCAAACTAAGCTATCAATTATTTTTGCTGAGATAGGCCTACAATCTTATAATAAGATTAATAAAGATTCAGACTTGTATTATACCTATAACTTTACAGGACAAACATTTAACATTTAATCTGCTATTTCGATTGCTATCTTCAATCTTTGGAATAAATGCCTAACACTAGATCAATTGCATTCACGCTAAGTTCATACAGTCCTCGCATTATAATCTTCTTCCCGCGAATATATAAGGAAAGTCATAGAACCTTGATCTTGAAACTGCCTAGAGAAATTTACTTGAACCAAATGAAGACTTGTAGATACTAGCGAAATCGAACAACGTCCATTCCTAAGGTCGGAATTCGGAAGACAATATGATAATAGGTCGTATACGACTCCCAGACATCATAAATTTAGACAAATAAGCCATGTATTGTCTGTACACAGTGAATCCACTGGGAATTCCCAATTCTAGCTAAGAACAGACAACACATCACAATCTTTTATGGAAAATATCTGACTTCTCTAAACGAAGACATTTGTTTACATATAATCACTTTGGTTATCGGTTATCAAGTTACTCGACACAAACATCTGTTTTCCTATCATTCATTGTTGTTTCGTGCATTTAAACAACAATGCGGCCATTCTACTGCTGTATGGACATTATCACTTTGGATTATTTATTTCCTTCTTTACTTAATTTGTTCTTTGAGGAAAAACAAAATACACACAACAAAACCTTTAAGGATAAATAAAGTAAGCGAAAAAAGCCACAACTTCCTTATCCTCACAAAAGACAAAATTAAGTTAGTTCTCAGCGTGTGTTTTAAAAAGATACAAAAATTACTTTCTGAAATGAGAAAGATTTTTAATATTTTTTTCAATTATCAGAAATAATCATTTTTAAATGGTTAGAACCGTTTTCTCTCTAATGGTCTGAAATATCAGCGGAAAACTAAACAAAATATAGAAGGTAAACAAAAATATAAACGTTGTTTATAAATCTCTTCTCTTCTAGTCATCGTATTATTATAAATAACCACATCTTCCACCAATAAAATATATTAAATAAAATACATTTAATAAATATATTTAATATCCGCAAATTTTCGGAAAGAGAAATGTTCTTTCTTTGTTCAAGCCTATTTCAAACAATTTCCGATTATAACAAATCTAATGAGCATGAAACATACTTATAACATGAAATATTGTTAAAATTTTTAATATCAACAACCCAATATAATGGGTTTCAATAATCTTAAAACTTAAATCTCTTTTTATGAGATTATTTGCAATAAAATGTAAATTACAATAAATATAAAAGCCTCAGTGTTCTAAGGAGTGCGAACATTAGTTCCGGTTCGATTCCAGTTGCAGGCAATTTTTTTTTTTTTTAATGTTGTAATTTTGTAATCATTCTTGAATATTTGAAGTGTTGTTAATAAATTATAATGTACTTTTAATTTATTTTGGTGCTATAGTAAGTTTACGCATGACATAATATTTATAAAACATTTAATTATTCATTTTGGGCATGCTAGCTGCAGTGTTCTATTTTTAGAAAAGCAATAAATACTGGCCGCAAACCGAGTGTCATCTTGGGGTCATTGAAAATTGTTCGTGCATTTTTATCCAAAGTGTTCCAAAAGTACTCTCGAGATAATTCAAAATTAATAAGTGATCTAGAAAAACGAAAAACCGAAGTGTTATTTGATTATTTCGAATTGCTAAAATGTGACACGGATGAATATTAATCCCTTGAATTTTGCTGTGACTATGTTGACGAGGATGAAATATTCGTGGTTTAAATCTATTTATGGTAATTGCACATATTCTTCATTTCAATTCATTCGAGAAGTTTGTTTAGAAGCTGAAATAGGCAAACATTGTAATAACATCAGTTTGCTCAAACAGGCTATCATTCAGTGTGTCATTGTCATGTTTTAATCATATCTTTGATGACGTAGTGTTTCATTTATATTCAAATAAAACATGATTGACGAGACATTGAAAACGTATCAAAAATTACTTTAAAAACAAATAAAATATATTAAAAAGACTTTATCTATTTCAATAAGTTCAAAACTAATCAAGAAACAATTAATGAAATACAGAAAAAAATTTGCAACCTAAGCCTGCAACTGGCATCGAACCATTGATTACGTTTGTATCCTTTAGACCACTGAGGTTCTTGTATTTATTGTAGTTCTTGTTTTTTATTAATGTTTAATTTCAAATCTTTGATTAGCTGTCACACTTGACCAGTGATCAGTCAGCACCTATGACCAATGTACTTTGTGCAGTGGCTGGTCACGTTCTATGTATCTGCCAAGTATGAATGAAATCGCGATATAGCAACGCCACCTAGAATCAAGGCCCTGTTGCTGCTTCAGTGACGTCACGTAAGGGGACCGACTCTCACAAGCAGTAAGAAGATTAGTATGGGGGCTTCCCTGCATTTAATTCTATCACTGGGCTAGCTGTGATTTCTAAGAACATTTAATGCAGTTAAAACTTATGAACTGTGCTCATTATAATATTTTACAATTTTTAAGGAAGTTTTATCCACGTTAAAAAAAAAAAAAATTCTTGCAGAGAATTTGTTTTCATAACATAGTTGTCTTTAAAATTTTAATGTTACTATTTACTTACATACAGTATAAGAAAAAGTTAAATATTCTGATTTAAATCCAGAAGAAATTTGCAATAAAATTTCAACCATTTATGCAATAATTTCTAGTAAAATTTGAAATATACACCCAGATAAAGAAAATAGGGAATTTTTAAGACAACTTTAATATTTACATGACAATAACTAACAACAATTAATGTCAGGTTATTCACTACTAATAAAAATGCTAAATAATAACGTTTCGTTTATTAAATGACTTTTAAAAAAACAATGTATAATTTCTAATTAACCATTATTTTGCTTATTGTTTTTTTTTTTTTAAATTAGACTGATTGCAGATATATATATATATAAACATTTTATTCCGGCTACTGAAAGTATTTTAATGAAATTAATCTAATGAATAGAACGAACATTCACTATTTCAGTGATAAGAATCTTAATGAAAGATACATTTTTATTAACAATTTCATTCCGATATATTTTAGTTCTACATATAAAATCAAGATCAGCTTTTTCTATCTGTTCAGCTACGATTGTTAATTTAACAAAAATTTCTTTGATATCCCATTTGTTAAATTACTGTTGGCTTTTTCTGAAGTTTTTGCTCATCAAACGTTCAGGTTGAAGAAAAGTTTTTATTACTTGTAATTGTGAAAAGCCAAAAAAAACCAAAAAAAAAAACAATAAATTTCAAATTTCCTAAAAATTAATCTTGTGAATTCATCAATTTTTTTTTGATTTTGATCTTAATTAAAAATTTTGCAATTTACATAACATATCTTTAGATAAAATTATTATTATATATCATACACATAAACCCACTAACCAAAAAACACTCAAAATATGATTAGAAATAAAAATTTCTACCCTTCCCCCTCAAAAAAAATTACATAATCATTATAGGGTTGTATCTGGATTAAATTTCAAACCAAAACACTATTCTCTTTATTTCTTTCTCTATTAGCATTACCTATAATCTTTACATTTCTATTTTGTGAAACTGTTGAAATACACAAAAAATCAACAACAAAATAAAATCGGTTTTCATAGAAATTTATTAAACTATTTATACATTACAACAGTAAAAATCCTATAAAGAAATAAAAAAATATTTACAATGTTGATCTGACATTAAAAAAAATCAACTCTAAAATCAGCAGTTCAAACAGAATTTACCGTATTACAGCCCTTTATAAAAACTATGCTAACAATATCTACATTGAATATATAATACAAAATTTATTACTGATAGCAAAATACCTAATGAAATTACACAGATAACATTTTAGCCTTATTAAAAGTAAAGCTTTCATCAATAATTATGGTGAATACAGTTTTGTGGAGCAAAATTAAGGAAAAAACAAAAATAAAAAAAACGAACCAAATCCATGTTATATATTAATATACAAATATTTAAAGAGAAATTAATGTAATTGGATAAAATAGTGCAATACTAATCTATCTAATATAATTTAATAAACGTTCTAATTTAGCATTTTCATCAAAATTCTGAAAACTATATTGTTTCATTAATTGATACCAGTGAAAATTTTCTTTACATTATTATTGATTAAATCTTAACATTTAAAAATATATTCATCATAATAGATAAACTGAATTGGAAAGCATTACTTGCTCTTTTTTCTTTTCATTTCTTAAATGTTTCTAATTTTCTTTTTTTCTTTGAGCTGGAAGGTTTGCTTACATCGTTCTTTTGTGAACAATAATTTTTTAGCAAAGTATTAGTTGCAGTTTGCAAAACATATTTTAAAACTCTTTCAATCGAATGTCCCTCAGTACATTGATCAAAGGATAAACATTCTTGTTCAATCAATGAATGGAAAGTTAGATTAACAACTAGACTTCGTTGGCCTTGTACTTGTAAAAATTGATCTTCATGATCTTTGGATAACAATTTTGAAAGAATTATGTAATTGAAGGACATAGCATGAACAACATCTGGATGAGGACAAAGTAATCCTCCTCTATCCAAATTTCTTATGTACCTGTAAGATTCTAGGTGGCGTTGGATATAGGCTACGAGATGCCCTTCCCTTGTTAGATCTTTGAGAATCCCAAAAGAAAATAAGATTTTTTGAAGGTGAAATATTCTTGCTGAGAATTGCAAAACTATTGACTAAGTTTGTGGAATGTGTTTTACTGAATTTCAGTTAAATCATTAATTATTAAATTAGTTAGTCATTTTCAAGGGCAAAGCTTTTGCTTAAGATCTAGATCTTTCTAGGATTAGATCTTTATTTATTTATTTTTTGTTTTAGGCAGGGAAAGAAATTAAGAAATGAAAATTTTAAAATAGTTGAAAATAAAAATAAATAACTAAAAAATAAACATCTTTATAATTAGCTTTCCTAAAATATATCTAATCCTTTTTATGTATCTCTGTTCTCTTATGAAGTTGTTTAGATTCGGCTTTAAATCTGTTCTGTTTAAAATAATCTTTTTTTTTTTTATCGTTAATAGTTAATATCGTTTAGAAAATGAACAAATAGACTTGGAATTTCAACATTAACCCTTAAAAGCTAGTTCGTGGGAGGAATAATAGTCATATTGATTATCAGTGCGGAAGAAAATAAAATCTACTCCTTAAACTGGGCTGAAATAACGAAATACAAAATATCAGCACTGATTTTATGGAGAAAACTAGTAATTACGTTGCTTCACTTGGATGGCCTAGGTTTTATTATTCTTTGAAAATCAGGCTTTGCTCTTACATTTGTATTATTGTTTATTAGTTTTTATTTGGATTGATAGATTCTTGCAAGCAGTAGCGTAGGATTGGGACCAAGGGCTCTGAAGAAACTGTAGGACAAAATAAGATTAGTTTGAGAAATAAGAATCTCGGACAGTGAAGCAACAATTTGATCACTCACAATAAGCACCAAATAAAGAACCCCACAGCCAACTCTGGTAATTTTTTTACGAAATAATTATGTCTGAAGTTCTTCTCTTTGTATGTCCGCTTGTGAAACATTTGGTTTTTGAATCTATTTAATGCAACCAGCACGGGATTGATAACGATATTGGTTACATTGGCACAAAATGAAGATAGATATTGTTAATACAAAGTAAAGAAAATGATTGGAGGGGATGGACACCAAAGTATTTGTTTAACATCTGAATGCATTTAACTGTCCTCTGGCCCTCAAATAATTGAACTAAAAGAATAGCTATGGGACTGATATTAAAACCTTTAATAAAAAAAATACAATAGAAATGTAATAGAAATTTACTCTACAGTTTAAACTGTAATAAATAATGGAATATAAACAATTGTCTTCATTCAGTTAAAATATTAATTCAAACGAGATTAAGAAACAAACTTTAATTAGGTTTTCAACTACCTTACATAGTATGTGACTGACAGAATATAAGAATATTAAGATTCACATAGATTAAAATTAAAAATAAGAGAAGTCTTACTAATTAAAACATAATAAAATCAATAACAACCTTTTCAACAGAAAACATGAAATTCTTGATATTTCAGCATTAGTAGATTTTTTGATTATTTTTTATTGTAATTTAACAATTTTTGCGACCCATTTGGGAGCTTTTGTTATAGCGACCAAAATTGGTAGCTATTGCGTTTGCCCTGTCCGTCCGCGTCTGTCCTCCCGTAACAACTCCCCAACGGAAGCTTGGATCGGCAAATGGACTTCACCATCATGTACAAATACATTCTGTGATCAAAAAAATCGAAGCATCCAATCTTGAGTATCCGGTATCTATCGGGACTATTGCTAAATGAATTGCAGACGCTGAAATTCACTTCCTCGTTTCTTACGAAGCCTGCCTTTAGCAATCAAGCGCAGGAAGCTCCGTGCCTTGCTCTAGAAACATGGTCTCATATTGTATTTAGTAAAGGGCCAGCTTCTGCCTTACAGCAAATATCGTATGAAGGAGGAAGACTTCCAAATCCTAGCAATATTGTCGATAGACACACAGCCATTGTTGTAATGGGCGGGGAGCTATTTCTTATGATTCGAGGAACTTTAAACAATTGCAACCCGTTGTTTTGCCGTTCGTGTTACACCAGCCAGCAACAATTTTCCAATAGGATAATACACGTACACATTTCCCAACAGTGTCTCGAAATCCTTCCTTGCCAATCAAATCCCTCGACTTCTACCACATCGAGCCTCTCTGGGACTACGTTAACTGTATCTTATCATCGAACATCCGACATTTGGAGCAGCAGTTTACAGCTTGGCGTAATCCCTCACAAGACAACATTAGGTGTTTGTTTCATTGTCACACCGTAGGCTACAACTGAACGCAACCAGAAGCGCTCAACACAGTATACTAATAACGCAACAATGATGCTTGTATTCAATAAAAATTTGCTTTTTTTTTTCACTGGGAAATTTGAACCACTTCCAATTCTCTTCATCCAAATGGTAATTACTAAGTTTCAATCAAATTGATACTCCTTCATGGAGCTTCGATTTTTTTTTATCCCAGACTATGTATTAAACACTTTGGAGATTAAAAAGGATTTTTTTTACAATTCTGCATTGAATTCTTGTCTTTTTTTATTTAAGAAGATTCCATTTTTAGATTGTTTACATTATTTCTCAGATACTTTGGTCAATATTAAATAAAGTTCTTCCTGTTATAGAAATAGATAATAAACATTATTTATTGGTAACTAACTTTGGCTGATGATCGCCAAAAAAGCGTGAAAAAAAGGTCTCCTAAATGTTAGAAAACACTTGGTCTCATTTATTATCGTTTATTTATTAAAAAAAAAACAACTATAATTTCTCCAATTGTAACTTTCTCAACAGGATTTTTTTTTTAATCCATTTCTCTAAATATAAGGAGATTAAATAAATTTTCTGAGACACATTTAAAGAATTACAAGCAATCGGCTACTCATTGGACTACCTCTACTTCCTTTCAAATTTAATGCAATTATTTTACTGATGTAGTTTTATCAGTGGGAAATGGAGAAAAGCTTCCTTTGTAAATGTGGGGGAGTTTAATGGGTACAAAATTAAGACCCCGTTACTCCTTGTCTTGTTTAAGCATCTTATGCCTTTATTGTCAACATTCCTTTAGTACATGCTTTTGTGCTTCTGCTGGCCAAAGTTTTAATGGTGTGATTTTCTTATTGTTGTTTATGTGGGAGCTCACTTCCGGGAGCGAGAACGATTCCAACAGCCTTTCACGCCTTCGAGTTAACCGTCAATCCAGGTAAATCGGTAATGAGCCTTAATAAGGACGAAACAGCTGTCCCAGTTGACAATAACTCGTGAATGAAAGGCGTAAATGAAATGTGCATTTTCTTTACCTCTTTTTTTATTCATATTGTTTTTGTAAAGTTCTACACAAATCGTTTTACAAATTATTATTTTAAGTTTTCAATCAAAGTTAATATATATATATATATATATATATATATATATATATCTCTCTCTGGTGTAAACTGTCTTTACGACAGGTTTCAATTGGACGTTCTCCATTTTCTTCTATCCTGTGCATCTTTCTTCAATTGTTCATACTTTCTTCCCCTTTTAACATCATCCAGCATTCCAATCCTTCTTCTTCCTCTACCTCTCTTTCCTTCTACTTTTCCTTCTATTATTCTTTGTTGTAGGCAATTTCTTCGTAGCACATGTCCTAACCAAGATGTTTTTCTCTTGCGTATGGTTTCTAACAATTTCCTTTTTTCACCTATTCTTGTTAAAACGTCCTCATTCCTTACTCTATCCGACCATTTCACTTTTAATATTCTTCTCCAGAGCCACATTTCAAAACTTTCTAGAAATCTTTCTTCCTTCTTTTTAATAGTCCATGATTCACTACCATATAACATCACACTCCATACAAAACATTTAGCAAACCTTTTCCTTAATTCTATTGAAATGCCTTGTGCTGTCAACAGTGCTTTTACCTTTTCAAATGCTCCTTTACCCATTGCTATTCTACTTCTTATTTCTTCGGTGCAACTTCCATCCCATCTCACCAGACTTCCCAAATATTTAAAAGCCTTTACTTGCTGTATAATCTTTCCCTCTAAGGAGATATTCACACTACCTTCTTGCCTGCTTATTCTCATCACCTTGGTTTTTCCCACATTTAAGTTCATTCCAAAGTCTTTCCCAACTGTTACTATACTGTCCATCATTTTCTGTAACTCTTCTTCTGATTCTGCCAACACTGCTTGATCATCTGCATATTTAATGGTTTTCAATCTCTCTCCTCCTATCACAACACCTCTTGCTTCCTCTAAAGCTTTCGCAGTGAGTTGTTCTGCGTATACATTAAAAAGCACTGGTGAAAGACAACACCCTTGTCTAACTCCTCTTCCAATACCCATCTCTTCAGTTTCATCATCTCCTACTTTTACAGTCACTGCCTGCCTACAATACATCTCCTTTATTAGTCTTCTATCCTTCCAATCAATGCCAATTTCTTTTAAAATTCTCAATAGTATATACCAATTAACCTTATCGAATGCCTTTTCCCAATCAATAAAACAAACAAATAAGTCTTTATTCACTTCTAACATTCTTTCTCCCATCATTCTCAAACATCCTATGGCATCTCTAGTTCCTTTTCCTTTTCTAAAACCGAATTGATCTTCTCCCAAATTTTCCTCAATCTTCTTTTCAATTCTTTTCAATATAATCCTTGTTATTGCTTTTGTAGTATGGCATATAAAACTAACTGTCCTGTAATCTTTACAATCTTTGGCATTACATTTCTTTGGTAACGGAACCAAAATAGTTTTAAGCAGTTCTTCAGGCCAAATACCTGTATCATATATCATATTGATCAAATTTGTCAATCTACTTATTGTATCTTTTCCCAAGTTCTTTAGTGCCTCAGATGGTATTCTGTCGCATCCCATCGCTTTCCTTTCCTTGAGGTCTTTTATTGCCTTTCGCACTTCCTCCTTCAATATCTTTGGTCCTCTATCTATTTCTTCGCATTCCCTTTCATCTTCCAGATCTATTTCAGAATGTCCAGCTTTACTATCATACAACACTTCCACATACTCCTTCCATATATTTTTGTGTTCTTCAACACTTGTTGTTATTTTCCCATATTTATTATATATATATATATATATATATATAAAAAAATTCTTTCACTCTCTTAAAAAAGATATTGAAATCTCCCATTTTATTTTAGATCAATAATAACTCGTTTAAAAGTAAATTATATTAGTGAAATATTCCTTTAAAACACATCGAAATCAATTAATGATCCATCATTTACAGTCAATTGTTTCTCTAACTTTTTTTTTTATATATAATACTACAATCCTGAGGGAATTGATAATGAATTCTGAGTGTTTGGAACGAATAAGAATTAAGATTTATTCAAAAACTGAAACTCCAGTCAATTGACTTTAAAACTGTAAATGAAGAAGAAGATCCTTTTTTACATAAGAATCAAAATAAGGAAGCGTTATCCTAATGAATGTCTTTTAAGGCCATTGGTAAAATTATTAATTGTTTTTTTTTTTCTTTCAACGTCATCATCTTAAACCTGTTTTGTTGACAGTGATCTTAGGATTGATATTTATAAAAAAAATTCTTTTGGCTCCTAGGATTATTTTTTTTTTTTAATACTTCAAGTTCGAAATGAGCTGTTTCAACTCCGATCCAAAATAATAAAGAAAATAAAATTGCGGCTTCTCACAGTTAAGAAATCTCGTAAGTTTAAAACTAATCTTAACACACAGAAGGCGAAACAAACAGATAAGGTGATCGTCTAAGCCTCAGATAATAAATGAATCTCCAGAGACAAAACAATCCTTTCTGTTCATGTGATTGTTTGATATATTTCAGCTGCAGATATAGAATTTCAATCAATGTATTTTGTTTTTATTAATGATCGTATTCGAAACATCAGAATCACTTTTTTTTTTTTTTTATTAAAATGAGAAAACATTAAATAATATTTTCAAAATTCGCTTTATTAATAAATGTATGGACAGCCTCGCCTGCATTTTTCTTTCCAAATGAACGTGCTTCTTCAGTGTCATAAAAAAACAACTCAGGATCTATTGTTAGAGGTTAAATTAAGCCTCCGTAAGTTCAGACTGAGCTAAATTACTTTCCTTTTATTCGCTGACTGTTTTTTTTTTTTTTTTCATTGGTAGAATTTTAATGAAAACGAGATCAATCCTAAACTTAAATATTCTTCAATATAACTTATATATTTTTTTCAATTGAAGCAAAATTATTAATAGTCGGAATCATCTTTAAAAAAATTGGAGTTGAAGACTGAAATTGCATCAGGAGAGACAGAGTCCTTTTTCTGCTTCCACATAGTTGGCACCGATGTGGCCCGAGGGCTGCTACACGCGGGACAGTGCAGGAGCCACGAAGACCAACACTATTAAACCCATCGCAGTTTTGATTACTCGTCATCATTTCATTAAAAAGGGTTAAAAGCTGCACTGGGGACCAACACCCCCACTCATGGGATCGCCCAATTGGCTGCAACGATTTAGACGCTGTGACTTTGGACAGCTGGGCCCAAGTTGTATTCCACAGCAGCCATGGCTCTGGTTCCCGATCACCACAATCACGCTGCCCTGATGAACCGGAAGAGGCCGTCGAGGTGAGTGACTTCCGGTACAAACTTACCACTTTTCATCAATTCTACCTATCGGTTTTGAATTGACAATACTTTAAGCCAGGACTTTGATTTCTTCGTGATTGTTTTAAAATTTCATTCATCGACAAGAAAAAAATAGGAATAATTCTTACAAAACCTAAAATTCTTACGATATTTTTTTTTCACTATTTTTAAAAGTTTTTAAAGAAAAGTAAACTTTTTTTTTTAATTTGTTTTTTATTAGAAACAACTTTCAATTTAAAAATAAAAATTCCTTCCTTTTTTTTTGCTGTATTCAGACTTTCTTAATAAAAAAATTGTCTAAGAAATTAAGGTAACTGACACTTTTATAATAAGAGTTAAAAATAAATAGTAAATATTAACATGTTTTTTAATTAAATATTATACTTTGCTAACAAAACGTAAATTAAATTACAATTACTATCTTCAGAAATATTTAAAATCTTTTCAATTTTAAATAGGCTTATTTTCATCCTAAATAAGAATTAGTTGGAAGTTAAAAAAAAAATACTATTCATATGAATAGAAATTTTTTTAAGACAAATTTGCAGTGTGGGTTTCGTGCTACTATTGCATTACTTATCTTATTCGTTTATAGCTGCAAGCCAACTAACTGGTTTGTAAATTACGGACAGCTTTTGGCCTTTAGTGTCTAACATTATCGTGTCAGATACGTTGAACCCGAAACTTTTTTCCTCTTGAAGTTTACCTTTTTCTAAATGCTTCTTCAAAAAAAGTTTAAGAATCTATTAATCCTGTCTAGAAAATAAAAGTCATGTTTTTAAATATAAATGAATTCATTTGTTTATTTAGTAATAAATTTGTATTTCATAAAACGTCTGATGTTGACTTCGTAAATATTTAAAAACAAATAAAAAGAAATTAAGTAATTTAAAAGAAAAGATACAAACCTATTCTTCCAAGAAGTTCAATATTGTTATTCAGTATTGAGTTCAAATGTGGAAGCGAGTTAAAGGAGATAATTGTCTTTCAGCGAATCAGTGATCTTAAAAAAAAAGAAAGATAATTTGTATAGTGAAAAATAAGTAACACAAAGAGATCATAACAGTAAATAAATAAACACATGACACCATCTTGAGGCGGGTTTTTGTACTTCATGCATTGTTTATGTTTCTTGTGGAGCTGTATCAGGGCTAAAACCTCCTGGAAACAAATGGCCAGGAAAGAAATTGATATTCTTTAGTGTTTTCAGGATTTTACTAATTTAGTATAATTATATACTTGGAGCTGTTTAAGAAGAACCTAGAACTAAAGATTTGTTTTTATTCTGTTTTTGGAACAGTAATTCAAAGTATCTTGAGTCTTTCAAAACAAATCCTTTGAATTCTGAAAATAATTATGAAGTTTACGACAACAACAACAAAAAATCTAAAAAAAATCAATTAAATTGATTATAAATCTCTATTTCATTTATAATAACATTTTCAAAAAAGATTTAGAATAACATTAATTTTTTCAAAATTTAAAAATTTTATTTAGATTAATTGAAAGGGGTGGGATTTATGTTTTGATGCAAAGGAAGAAAATAAGGTCTTCTAATTTATTTTGAATATTTAAAAATGCACGTTTATTAAACTATTAATTTTAAAATCAAATAAAGAAAAACTTTCAGTATTTTTTTTAAAAATGCCTTTATGCCACTCCCCATTCTGTGGCGTTTAAGTTTCTTAAAAGTCGAAATGTCAAAGAATCCGTTTTTCCGCAGTTCGTATTTAACAGAAGAAAACGTGTAAATGTTATTGAGGTCCAAATGTATTATTGACCTTGTAGGCGTCAGTAATAACCACAGCTGATGAATAGTCAGTCATTTTTTTAACTAGTCACTTCAAGGTGAATACTAATATTATTCACATTTACGTTGCTTTTGGCTAACAAACTAAAAAGTGAAATAATTGTATGGAATTCAATACAATCCTCTATTCCATCCTTTTCTTCTTTTATTATACTTTTTCACTCTAGGAAATAGATTTCCTTTACGTTTGTGTCATCACTAATTTTAGTACAGGGATAGTTTCATCGATTAGTTTACAGCAGTGATCTTCAACTCGAGGTCGAATCTTTTATTTCATACTGTATATTACCTGTTGTAAGCCCTTGTTTAATTACGTGTTTCACTTTAGACGATGCTGTGAAATTGAAACTGCATTATACATGACAGGAAAATTACTTTTTATTTTTTTAAATTTAAATATTATTTTGTTTCATGGAAACAGGCAAGGCAATCTCAGATTGAATAATAAAAACCCTTTACAGATCCTAAAGAACTAACAACAAGATGATTATTATTTCTTTATCATGTCTTTCAGTCGAAATATATAATAATATTTATTATTTTAAGTTTTCTACATTCCTAAGCTATGATTGGTGGAAACTTTATCTTTAATTGACTTAGTAATTGGCATAGTGAGAAGCAAAAATTACCATACTATAAATCTTTGAATAAAAGTTCTATCAAAACCTTTGCACTGGGACAGTTTTCCTTTGCTGAGTTGAAAGAGATTTATAAACGACGATGGTGACATCTATTGGTAAGAATTATCATCAAACACTGACAAAGCAGTTGTGGCAGTTTGAAACAAAAGACGTATTTTCATTTATTTCTGAAGTCCAAATGAATTTCTATATCGCATCTCTTTTTCACCTGTCAGGCAGCATATTCCATCAAATACTGTTTTTTATTTATACAAAATTTTCTACTTAGATTTGAAAATTTGTGAGCTTAATTTTAACTAGAAACCATTGTCGTCATCAAACTCTCTAAATTATATGCCTGTCTTGCATTTTTAAAAAGTCTAAGAATTCAAGATCACACGCTTTCGATACTGAGTAAGAAATCCATTATTAGTAAGAAATCCCTGCATAGTCTTTATCAATAGTTTTATGTTCTTCAGGAAACAATGTTATGTCGAAATTTTTAAAACATTTTGATTTTTGAAATTTGGCTTAAAAATGTAAAAGTCAATAGATATCAACTTCATAAACATCAAAAGCATTAACTTTTAACAAAATAGAAAACAATATAATATTTAATTTTTGTAAAAACAGTGATTAAAAGTTACGAGATATTTAACTTAGATTATTAATAATTGCCTTTTTAATTTAATTTTCCGTCAAAATAAAATACAGGGCACTTTCTTATCAGGAAACTGTAATAAGTAAATGAGAAACGAACTTAAAAATTCACTATTAGAATTAAAAAACATGAAAACTGAGTTCAAATCAGAGCAGATAGGTTGTAGGAGTAGGGATTATTAATTTCGTGACTTAGAGATTAAGAATGATGTCATGAGGGGGTGATTTTTTTTTTCTTCAAGCTCTGAGTCATGGAATGAGGGCATTAAAAAAAAAAATACATAGTAGCTATTAGTTCTTTTAACTTTCCAAATTAGAGAAAGATATTACGATCCAAAATGATATATTAATTTGAGTCATGGAAATATTAAGAAAACTTTTATTTCAGAAAGAATTGCGTACCAAACAATAGCCGAACTTTAACTAAAATCTCTATTTGTTGTTCAATATTGCTGATGTTTATTTCATCTCAAGGCATTCCACTTATGAGAAATGTTTTTAACCGTTTTTTTTCCCTGATTATCTTCCCGAACATGGCGCTTAAATCCATGTCTGATGTATGGCCTTCTCCAGTGCGCAGGCGCAAACAGCCGGAATGCATTGTGGGAAATCCATATGAATAAATGGCTACTATATTATCTACTATATGAGAAACGAATAGTTCATTAAAAAATAATGTAGTTTTGGAATTTAGTTTATCCTGTCCTACAGGTACAAAAACACAAAGTTAAAAAAAGTGATGATTACTTCTGGCGTAATATTGTTTGCTTTTTTTCCCTAAGATGAGAATTTTTTCTTTTCCTGAGTTTCATAAAAATTACATAAATTAAATCAGTATAAACTTCGTCGGCAAAGCTAAGTTTATTTATGAATTAATCCTACAAAGTAAAATAATAACTTCCAAACATCAAGAATTTTTGTTGTTAAAAAAAAAAAGGAGAATATTTTATTCCAATGAAGACAACGATAAATATTGAGAAGGCAATCCAAATAACAATCACACTAGAAATTCAGTGTCACCGCATTGCAATAATGTGAGTGACACAGGTTCATTATTTCTTCCATAACTGAAAGGATACATTGAAGTTTTCGTGATGAGTCTTGAGCTGCTTTGTAGTTGTTCCTTGTAACTATAGGTGAAGAAGTTGATCTGACTCACGTAAATTCACAGCTTTTCGGATAAAATTGAGACTTAGTAAGAATGACGTTCATCAAGATTAATTTCCAAAGACGATTAAAGGTGTTGTAATGGAATAGAATAGCTATGAAATCATTGGGAATTCTCTATATGTAATGTACACTAGCTAGAATTATTAATGTATTAGAATTAATTATTAATGTAATAGAATGCTAGAATTATTAAAGTAAAAGGAGCACCAATAGCTTTTTTTTTTTTTTCAGCGATCTCTTATGTGAGGGGGGGGAGCTGTTAGGATTCCTTATAAGTGTGTGTTTATGTAACGCCCTTCTCAGGCCAAACCGGGAGTCTGAGCCCCAAGAGCAATATGTCGTTGGACTTCCCACGGCCTGAAGATTTAAGGAAAAATCCGATTTCTGGTTCAGGTCACTTCTTCTTCAGGTTTTAGATGACCACTGTCCGGGTCAGAAAAGTAGTTGGTAATCGAACAAAATTGGGCTCTATTCAATTGACTGTGCTCAGAATGACTTTGATACCCTCCACGCAATGCCACCACTCCCACGTCCCTAGAACTTGCTTGCGTCTCCTAAAAGCCCATTTGCATGTCAATGGTGTCACCGAGGAGGCTATGTCAGAAATTGTACTTGGCCCTTGAACTGAAACGTCTTCATTAAATGAGTTTAGCGCGCAAATCAGTAGCAGTGTCACGTCTAACAATGCAAACGAACGGGTAAATGCAAATTGTACGGGGGAGGGGGGTTTGGTGTTTATTACAAAACTTTGAATTGATTTGTTTTTCGTTTTTTTTTTCCAGTTATTTCCTACTGAATATTTTAGACATTAGATAGAATCATAAGCTGAGGATAAGTTTATTAAACAATTATTCGAAATTGTTCTTGATGATAAATTAATCCAATTTTAACTTTAATTGTCTTGATCCATCCATCTTTCAACCACTTTGGAGCTTTTCAGAAGATACTTACCTGGTCAATGTAGTTGTACGGAAAACAAAAAGATGTTTTTTTAAATCCATTTATATATACGTATAACAAAAATTAACGAACATTTTTTTTAATATTTTTATTTCCTGGTCATTTCGACTAATTAGATTTGCTAAATCAAATCACAAAATAACGAAAGTCGATGCATATGTCGTTTTCAAATGTGTAAACTGTTTATAAGGTATAATAGGAAAAAAAAAATAAGGTATTTTAAGTAGGACTATTTCTTTTAAGAAAATTAATATAAATGCACCTGTTCTTTGTGATGAACACTCTTACTCTGATTCTCAATTAATGTTAAGAAACATTTTATTTATTTCGAAGGCTTCCCCTATCAATATTTCAATTTATTCGTAGGCTTACAGCTTATAATTTCTTTTTTGTATTTATTCCATCCTTATTAATATTCGATTCTTTTTTTGTTTAAAAAAAATACAAGTAAAACTTCTATCAGATTGTAGTGAAAAACTAAAAAGTAACTTATTTCTTTTGATTTACATTTTTCTTTGGGTTTTTTTTTCTCTACTTCATTGTTAAGACGAAAGATCCTGGAAAAACTGAAATGAGAAAAATCCAACTGGTTGTCACAAATAATAGCAAAAAAAAAGAATATAATCAATAATGGCTTTCGGTTTCGCGCCAACATCTTTTTTCTCTGAATAAGTTCTGATGATGTTTTTCATTTCTTCCTATTCGTTTTCCAAAATTTCACCGTCTTCTCTATTAAATTGGTTATAGTTATAAAGCGCTTGAGTCCCAGGCCTTAACTAGATGATTATTTTTCCAAATTTCAATCTTAGAGTAAAAAAAAAAAATCCATCACAAACAATGCTCATCAACTATTACCGCGACATCTAGCGACGAAATCATGTATTACAAAAAAGAATGTTTTGGGGGTTTTTTTTCTCACCAATAGGGGATAAAAATTCCCTAGAAAAAAATTCAAAAGGCTAAAAAAAAGATAAGAATGGAAAAAAAAAAAAAAAAATCATGAAAATCCATTATTTGAAAATGAGAATTTTTTTGGAGATTTTTATTAGTAGTAAATAATAAAATTTTGCAAAATTGTGTCTTGTTCCTCGATACGTCATACGAAGACGCTTGCTTATTTCAGTTTAACATTCTGAAAACCTAAGGAGAGGCAGTAGCTAAGCGAAGTAATTAAGAATCCTAAAATTTCTTTGGAAACATTAATTAAATATTAATTGTATATTACACTATTTTACGATCGTTTTGTATTTCTGTTCTATATTTAATAATTGTTTAATATAAATTTTATTAGTCTTCCAAATATCGAAACTGAAATTCTATTTTTAGGTCTTTTTTTTTTGTTTGGAAATTAACAATTGCGCCGGACAGATAAACAGAGAAATAAAAGATTTTAGTAATATAGATTCAACTCCCGAATAAAAATCAATATTAAATTAAAATATTACAGAAATTTTTAGAAAACATTTTTACTTAATGTAGTTATTGAAAATGACTATGATCACTATGTTTGAATTGTGTCGTTTTCTCATCGGGATGGGATACATTTCGAAATCAATGACCCATGGAAAACGAGAGTGTTTTGTCTGTACCTTGAAACTTGCTTGAGGTCAGATGTCATCCTTGATATTTTATGGGAAATAAATACTTTGCCCTAGAATTATTATTCTGTCTGCTCTTTTTTTCCTGATGTCTGGATAATAATGTATAATTATCCATCATCAATTAATATTATAAGTCAGCGATGTGGTAAGGTCTCTTGAAAATAGGAATTAGGTTAAATAAATAACCTTTTTTATTAGAAATGGCATTGAATATCAACTGTAATTCTAATTATTTTGTAGGAAGTTGGTGTAATGTGTGTCAGCTGATGGTCAACTCGTAATTTCTCTCCCATTAATAACCTGTTCCACCAGATGCCAACCGTTGGCCTAATCTAATTTGCAAGAAAATAACTAAACATACAGTAAATTAATTTGGGAAGAAGTAAAGAAATAATTAAAAATTTCTAACGAATGCTTTTATAAATATAAAACAAAGTAAAACAGATAAAGAACAAAGCAAACCTGAAAACTATTAATCTATTTCGAAGCTAAGCTGATTTTAATATCATTATCTACAATTTATAAAAAAAAAAATGGTCGATTGATACACAAACGTATTTCTGCGTGCATATATTTTCGATGTTTTGGAAATTCCTTTTTTTCTTTCATAATATTCGCATATGAAATATTCGCATATCATAAAATAAAAAATTAAAATTAAAATGACGTCTCTTGAAATAAGAAAAGGATGTTCAACAGACATCATTTTAATTTTTTAATTTTTATTTTATGATATGCGAATATTTGGTAAGTTTCTTTGATAGTTAAGGCAGGTGCAATAGATATACATAATATATGAGAAGAAACAATAAATAAATAAATAAATCCATAACTTCTCCAAGAAATGTTGTTTTTATCCTTTGTAATGAACCAAACCCATACAATAAGGCCTTATATGGAGATAGGTGCCTATCCTCTCTGCCTAAGGTTCGTTCTTTCTTCTGTGTCTATTCCTTTCAAAGACTTGTTCTCTATTTGATTCCTTCTTCTGATGTAGCTTTAGTCTCTGTCGCCATTAAAAATTGAATACTGAAATATGTCTTCGATCAGAAGCAACAAGAAACAATATTTTTCTCGTAGTTTCTTTGTTTCTTTGATGTGAATTTTCCCATCCACCCCCACCCTTCCTCCTTTCCTCGAAATCTGATCTTTAACTAAAACATTAATTTTCCTTTAGTTTTTTTCGTTTACCCAAAATTACTACCTTTAAAAATCCTCTTCAAAATTTATAATAACAAATATTATTCTAGAACGAAGGTCAAACAGTTTAATAGAAGAATAGATTGAAGAATGTTAACAACACATTGGAGATATTTCAACTTGTTCTACCACTTTTGGTGAAACTACTATTAGTTATATTATTATTCATAGCCGTCACCTAAAGTAGAATTTAATCAACAGGAGCATGACTAATACTAGTTTAACAAGTAGTTGTTAGTTAACAAAGAATTTCTCCTGAAAAAATCTAACTCGTTTTATTCAAGCTTAGGCCTACAGCATTACAAAAAAAAAAAAAATCCACTTTTATTTTTTTCTATTTAGAAGATTCGACAGAAACAAATCAATATTCCCTGAAATCTTTTCCAACAAACTTTATCAGCATTTTTTTTTCTTTTAATTATTCCTTATAATCATCTCGTGGTTGCGCCGGTCGCACATCTCTGTCTCTGTCTCTCTCTCTCTGTCTCTCTCTGTCTCTCTCTCTCTCTCTCCAGATTTCTATGAGTCATTTGGGTAAAGATTAAAAAAAAAAAAAAAATCTCTACTTCTGATAATGTTACAAAAATTATAATAAAAGTTGCAAATAATACGACTTAACAATTTTTAGTTTATTTCAATTTTCACTTCAGACTCTGGATTTTATTTATTTGTTTGTTTGTTTAGCTTATAAGCTAATAGAGGCATTTTCATTTTAAGTTTGTTTCTGAATTATATTTAATAAGAAGGATTATTTCTTTTAATTCACTTAACACTAATAACGCATGCGACCTTCAAAATTAAAAGAAAACATCAAACAAATACGAAACATTGGCCATAAATGAATTAATTACAAGTCCACAAATTAAATAAAAAGCCCGAACATTGATAAATAGAATCTTGTGACTGTCATGGCTGATGAATACAAAAAGCACGAAACAGCCGTCTTAGTGTGCCACTTGCTAATGTCTAATATATTTCTATGTTGAAATATATTTATGTTAAGAGGAAGTTGTTTTCTTTTTTTTTTTTTCCCTAAAAAATCTCTTTCATTATAGATTTAGAGATTTTCATGATGTTTATGAATTTTAATTTGCATAATAGTTATAGTCTGTATCAGATTTCTATGAACCGTTTGGTGGCCACAAACGCCATTGACGTATATTATCTTTCTATTAGCTCTATTTGTATCAATGAAATACTGATAACTAAAAGCCATTGTTACAATGACTCTAACCAACAGAGCACTCATCAATTGTTAACCATTGTTAGCTTCCCAACAATGGTTCATAAAACGAACTCTGACGAGACTAACTTCAGCGCTAACATGTTAGTCTTTTGCGTATAAATTCCACTATTTTTTTAAGTGCTTAAATAACAAAGCATAAAGTTATTTTTACTTCAAAACACTTTTAATTGACTATTTCAACATCTTTAAGAGGAGTTTAATATTATTGTTTTCACTTTCTAAGAATTAATTAAAGATATGTTAAGTAATTTAACCTCTGAGATTTGTCTATAAAAACTGACTTACAAAATTAAAACAACTTAATTTGTTTATAAACTGACAAAAAAGACGAAATTAAGCAATCTTTTTGCACTGAAATTCTTAATTGTTTGAAAGAACAAGTAAATGATCTTGACATAGAAAACAATGTTGTAGCAATAAGCATTTAGTATTTACTTTGTTGTCTTTTTGTACTTTCACTTATAACATATAATAAAAGCAGAACTTATAATAGTTATAAGTCATAAATAAAAAAACGTGTAGCCTATTTGACGTTGAACTTTATTCTGAAACTTTTTAAAATTATCATTATTGCATTCAATTATTTGGTAATTTTACTTACATGATTTAAGCTCTTTCCAATTAAAATTTAAAGAAAATATTTGAGACATTTATTTAAAGCTTTATCTTAAATAGAGGGAATTTATGAATCTATAAGAGAAATGGAGTGAGAATGTTCATTTTTTATCAAATAAATTTTGAAATGTTCAAAAGGAATCTGGAACAACTGTTTCGTCCTCATAAGAACTCATCAACCAGATTTATACATTTACTGAATATCTTAGAGGCTGCGAATCTCCCTTGCTCCCCCTCGAGTGAAACTTCAACAATAACAAACCAAAAAAAAATAGAAATTAACTGCAAACAAAGCAGATTCAAAATCTTGAACAACTTTCTGTCAAAAGGTGTCATTTATGCGTACAAAATTAAGAAAAAAGCCTTTTAGGCATTAATAAAGAAATTTATGAAAAAAATAACAAAATGCATTTTTGGGAAAATTATTGCTTTGTATCAGAACATTTTTTTGTTTGTTTGTTTGGAGATTTTTTTTTTTTATTTTTAATGTAAGAATAGTTTTGGATGAATATTAACATAAAAAAAAAAAACAAAAAAAAAAAAAACGACAAGACATAAATAAACCAACTGGTTCTTTCCGATTGTCTACAAATTGCACAAAAGTTGCTTTTAATACCTGAACGATTTTCATATTCAGGATAACGAACTTAGTGACTTCCATCAATGGTTTCCGGTCGATTTCAATCAATTATTTGGGTCGTACAATACATGTAAGAGTATATTGGAATGTTTATGGATCTCAAACAGTAATTTAGAAGCGATCGTGTTATCCGTGATGAGGCAATAAACATTAAACTAAAGCAGTGCAATTTACAGAAAATAGTGGTTTATGTAAATCGAGGATTTGCTTTTAAGGAAAAAATCCTTCATTTTGTAAAAGTTACTTAGGCTTTTTTCTTTATCTTAATCGTTGGATAGATTTTCTTTTCTTTATTATTAGTACTTATATCAAGATACAATTACTGTAAATATATTCAAAATATTAAGTGACGTAGAAAGTGTCTTCTCTCTGGTGACTGCTTCTGAAACTTCAAAAACAAACAGACGCTGGAGTAAAATGACAAATGTTAAGGTTTACCGTGCCTGTTCATCTTGTTGTATTTTCTTTGACAGGTAAAGGTCATGACCCAGCAATTCTTAGAATCCATAGAATGGAAATGGATACAGAAACTAATTTCTTTTGTTATTTAAGCGTTGAATTCTAATTTCATATTAATGTCAAATTCAGATATGATTTAAATCGCCAGTCTGCAATTTTCTGTTCTGTAAATTAAAAATTTGAACATCGTTATGTAATAGTAACAAAGTGAAACAGTTTAATCTGCTTCAAAGCGAACATAACAGAGATTTCTTCGTCTGTAAGGAATTCTAATTGTTTTAATTGATCTATTTTAAATCTACTTTTAAAACAGAAAGTTTTTGTTCCAGTTTTAAAAGTGGAAAGTTTTTGTTCGAGTGACTTCGTGATTCCCAGACGGTTTCAGTTGAACTGTTTGACACTTAACTGTTTCCTTGATTCTCTTAAACACTTAGTGGAAGATTATCCCATATTGAATAATATCTGGAAATCTGAAACAACGCGAAAAGAATCATCAGAATAAAACTTTTAAACAGATTTTAAGTTAACTTTCCTAATTATCCATGAACTGCAAGTGACAGAAAAGAGTTGAAAGCAAATCGTTCTGTTGAGGGTATTTTTATTTATAAAATAATGATTTTTATAATCTCAACCTAATCACACGTAAATCAAAAGCATCATCTAACCCTTTCATACGCATTGTTGAGAAGAAAACAAGAAAGTTATAAAACTTTTGAAAAAAAAAAAAAGAAGATTTTATTCCGTAACGACGCTCAGTCCATTTGCACGGAATGGGTTTATTATTGACCAAGATAGACTTCAAAAAAAGATAGAGGACCGTTGCTTTTATGAAGTTTATTGTTCGTCTTAGATTTCTGTAGATCGTTGCTTTCTATTAGACCACTATAATAACTATGAATTCTAAATATCCATCGTTGCGGGTGACTTAATAGAAAGAAAACATACAATGCCGATGTCATCGTTACCCACTTACAATGATTCCCTAAAATTGTTCTTGTTTCCCCTTTTTTATCTAAGAGGTCCTCTTCATTCATTATAATAATTATTCCAGTTTTTTTTTTTTCTTTAATTTTAAATTTAATCCCCAATATAATCTATTTTTTAAAGACAATGAGATAGGGACAGATGCAATTAAAAAAAGATATTAGTCATTCTAAAATTATATTAAAATATAGCAGTGCATTTGAATTTAAATATTCAGTAATATTTTTCAGTAAATTTAAAATATTTTGCAGCACTGTGGGGGAATAAAAAACGCAAGATAAGAGGCAACTAATTATTTACTGTAAATAGGCAGTATTCAATTAAATTAAAAATATTTTTATTTATATTTTTAATTTAAAATTATAATTGTATTACTTATTTTATATTAATCGAAAAAAAAAAAAAAAAAAAAAAAAAAAAAACAGGAAAAAGCTTAAAAAAATTGATTAAAACAAAAAGCATTTTTTTAAATAATTAACGTAAAATGAATTGACAATATTTAAAAATTGTATATTTATCACATTTATATATTTATATATTTAAAATAATTCAACAGTTCAATTTAAATGAATCTACGCCAAGTCTGTTTTCACGGCTCTTTGATGCTTTACAACATGTCTTCTTCAGTTGAAAGCTATAATCTTTGTACTGAATTCATTTATCTTAACTTAGCTTCTAAATCAACAAAAATGAGTGGTTATAAGAAAGGTATAAGATTTAAAGTTTACAAATTACTTAGAAAATGACAACTAAAAGATATCACTTTAAAAGATTAAAAGAAAGCATATCACTATAAGTAAACATTCAATTCAAAGTTTTATTTATTATTTAATTCAATTCAGTTTTGTGTAAGTTTTCTTTTTAGTTTATTAAATTTACGAAGAATTCGAATTACATTGATTAATTCTAAATCTTCATTCTTTTATTAAAATTAATTTTTTGACTTAATTTTTTTTTTTTTTTTTTTTTTTATGAAAAGGGTACTTCTACATAAGTCTAATTTTTATATATTAACTAGTAATAAAATTTAAAATTTGTTAAAAGACTTATTTATTTATTTATTTATTTATTTATTTATTTATTTATTTATTTA
>JAFIDM010002131.1:7620258-7648756 GCA_023159025.1 Thereuonema tuberculata
TTATTTATTTATTTATTTATTTATTTATTTATTTATTTATTTATTTATTTATTTTAAAAATCCTTATTAGTTAATTGTAAGTCTTTTACTGTATTTTTTTTAGTTTGAACTAAAGTAATGGTAGTTTTTTATTGTTGTTTCGTATTATTGATCAGGGCCCGTTTAATCAGTAGACTACTCAAGCGCAAGCCTAGGAGGCCAAAAATTTAGAAACGCTGATAAAGTACAGGAATTAAAATTTTAAATCGCTTAAAATTAACTAATTTTAAATCGCTTTGAATTAGTCTTAGTAAGCTCCTAGTTACACTCCCAATTTTATTCTTTTTTTTTTAGTTTGCATTGTATTTTTACATGTATTGAATATATTCAATAATTTAGTCACATAAATGAATAACATTGATTTTTAGAGCGGAAGGCTAGCTTTCCCAGGTCTTCAAGCACCAATGCACCGGCCCTGTCATCGATATATGAATAATAGCTAACGGTTTTTTTTTGGAGGGAAGAGGATTATTCCTGAAAAGACACCCACCTATGGGCACTTTTTTTGTTGATCGACAACTAAAATATAATGCTATTTTTTATTATTATTTTTAGAACGTTTGTTTTTATTTTAATTAAGTACAGTTTGTAGAATATTTATTGTGTAAAATTTCCTTAAAAATATTTATTTTAGTTCTTAATAAATAAAAAGCCCTGGCAGCTGCTTGTTATTGTTTACATTAGAATAATATTGAAGTAAATTAAAACAAATGAGAACGATAATTTAAAATTTTAAAATAAAACTACTTAATTTTTGTGTTAGTTACGTAGTTCATTAAGATAAAAGTGTGACAATAACCTCTTAATAAAAACATGTAAGATATATTAATTCAAATCGTCGACTGTCTGTTTGTTTTTTTAAATGAAGAAAGGCCTAGTTAAAAAGATTTAGTTTAAAAATTAAGATGAGTAAAACATCTTCAAAATAACTTTGCCCTATTTTTTTGTAAGCGGAGCGGGTCCTAAACTTGACTTTTTTTTTTTTGTTTCTCGAGGTCATATCTGTTGAAGATGCCCATCTTGCTCCAAAATATGAGAAGATGGGTCAGGAAGGAATTGGTTTATTATGGTTCCTATTTTTTTTTTATATTTTTTTTAAACGACTTTAACGTTCAAACTTAAGTATTTAAAATTAATCTAGGCTTTTACAAATTTATGTTTCATTTTATTTCTTTGAAGAAACAAAATCGTGATTAGTTTTGTTATCGTCTTGTGGAACAGACGCCCGCCTCGAGCGCGAGCACGAGAGACGCGGAGGAGAGTAGACCACGTGACTCGACGTCAGCCAATCACGGCGTGGCCAGTTAAGGTCGCAAACCTTGTAGCGGGTTTTTGGCGAAGGATCGATCTGTTGTTTCGTTGCAACGTGCGAAGTTTTGTCGAAACTTTTGGATAACTTGAAACGAAGCTGAGTGAAGTCGTCATCGTCGTTCAATGGGGAAACCAGTCATGTGAGTAACAGAACGAATCCCTTTTGTTAGTGAGAATTAAGTTTGCTATTTTAAAAAAACACACGCCTTAGCCGCGGGCAGGGTCCGAACGCAGAAGGGTTCCTAAGTGTCGCTAAGTTTTGGCCCCCACTTTATTTTAACTCGTAACAGTCGTGTTTCTCTATATGTAGATGTCTTTCCTTAAGTTTTTGAAGCAGTTGCAATAAAACCAGACACGGAGTCATTGCAGGTAAATACGGAGCACTGAAATATGATCGTATCAAGAACCAGTGGCGTAGTACTCCTCCCCCCAAGAAAATGAATGAATTTAAACCCTCCTTCAAAATAAAACGTAATTTTGTATGTTAATAATTATGAAATCAAACCATATTTTTTCTTATTTCAAGTAAGCTATATAAATGTATTGTGTAATTTCAATGGTTTAATTTAACTCCTTGATAATTCTTTGCACTTTTTCACTCCCGAAATAAAACTTACGCCACTCTATATCAGTTATGCATTATGTTTGATTAAATCTGGATAATTTAAAATACAAGTAAAACATATGATCAACGAAATATGAAGGAAGATTCCACTACGAAGACAACTCCCCCTTCGAATGACTTAAGGGATGGGGGGAAATATATTGAAGTTCAGTCAAGCATATTACGTGACATCTCAGCGACTGAACCACACAAAAACCCTGGTCGAGGTTTCTTCTTACTCCTTTTTTTAACTCTTAATATATCGTGAATGCCAGATAGTAATTATTAAATGTCGTCCAATTACAATTCAATTTAAATCTCCTACCCTCCCCAAGCAGACATTGGAAGCTTTTCTGAATTTAACTTTACTTTTCTTAAGCCTATCTTCCAAATCTTCTTAGTATTTGAAGTTTTTTTAAATATTTTTAAGAAATTTTCGTGAATATTACCTGGGATGTCATTTAGATTCTGGGATCTTTTTTTTATTCATAGATTATTTTTTCTTTGATGTTTCGATTGGAAACATAACACGGATTTGTTTAATCCTTTTCTTGGTAAGTGTGACTTGTATGGTGTTTTTATTTATTGTGTGGTAAATATAAATGTGATCTCACAAGCAGATTTTAAATTTAGAAAACGCTTGTCCTCACTTGTTGACTATCAGGAGGTGGTCCTCAGACAATTTATTCAACGCCTGGGATACGTTTCAGCGCTGCCTGCTTCGGTGTTTTTAAAACATACTCATATTAAATTACTCAAAATAATTGATGATCGGATCAGATGAAGGTTGATTAAGTAATGGATTTAATCACGTAATTCCTGAACACGAGGGTGTCAGGTTCCGTGCGAAGCAGTGTTAAAACTCTTTTGTAAACACTTCTTCATGGGAAAACCAAGGCTTTTGATAAGCTTTTAATGCATAGCGTTTTTACTTTTTTACATATCAAATGTAAACATCGAATGGCTGCAACATTTGTCTTATCTAAATTAATTACTGTTAATTTAGTGAAATCGAGAAATGATATCTAAAGGGTAAGAGAATTTTGTGAATATAGATAAATGTAAGTAGTTATTGGTTTTTACCCCTGGCTCATCTTCACCAAAATCTCTAAAAAGAACTAGGGTTTCACCTAATGAGCAATTACTGTCATTCATTGATTTTATGTAAATAGAATTCATTCAAGATCATTTGATTCTTTCAAATCTTATCCTAATTTAGCCTCTCAATTTAAACATGGATGAATTACAGAAAACAGGTGTATTTGAGTTCATTTTATGATTATATAAAATTGTAAATATTGTTTGATATTTGTTTTATTATTTTTTATATTTTGAGCAATGTAATATATTATAATTCAAATTAGCTAATGTCGTATTTCTTCCATCTTCAAAAAAAAAAAAAAAATCCTTAATATATCTAATTAAGAAGTTTTAAGTCTTAAAATTTATGCTTTAAATATTTTTATGAAAAATATAAAAATGCAGAGGTAATGCAGACTTCAGCATCAGTATTTTTCAGCAGACAAAATATCTTTTAACACTTATTTATCTTCGTGATTGTTGTTTTCTGTTATGAGATGCTGCAGAGTGATTGTTTGTATTTAGCAGTTGGTTTTCTTAGGACATTAACCCTTTTCGAAGTGGGTTGTGAAGCAATTGATTCTGTTTTGGTTTTTTTTGTTCTCGGGTCTTGGGAATTGCACTTGGCCAATTGTTTGCCTTTGGGGCAGTTCTTCATAAGATTGAGCTGCGAATGAATAACTTTGCTGATAACTGGATTTTCTTTCTATATTCCACGACTGTGAGGTTGTCTTGATTTACATTCGGAAACAATGACAAGAGCGCGCGCTGTTATTAATAGGACCGGGAGCCGTTTCGGGAACGGATTCCTGAACGGGGCTCGCGATGCAGTTCCCTGGAGAATAAATCGGCCACTGCTTACTTCGCCCCTCGGCTCCAAAATGGACTTACTCATATTGTAAAGAGGCGGAGAGGATTTCACATCGGGGAATGATAATTACTGGAAGAATGAGGCAGATAAAAAGAAATGAAACGGAAAGGAAAAAAAAAGAGAGAGAATGATTTTGAATGATACGAAATAAGATAATCACAAACAAATATTTACATTCATTCAGGATATTTTGCATCCCTGAAATGTGTCGTCTCAATTAGCACAACCGTTGCTGTCCCATCCTCTAGTTAAATTCTTTCTTCTTTTTTTTTTTAACTCCTCATTCACAATATTAGGGAAAATCCCCTAGCCTCCTACGCCAGGTCATCCGAATCAAAAACTGCATCGATTTCAATTATAAATATTAATGAAGTTAATATAATTAACACTTTTTAAAAATATAATCGATTTATAATAGAAATAATAAAACTTTCAACTTTAAAAATAGTTCTTCGACTTTCTTCCAGCTAGGGGTCATTTTTTTTTTCATTTAAAAATCGACGAAATCCAAAAAGAGAAAAAAGGTTGAATTGCAATCCATTGCAGTATGTTACATTATGTTTTCAAGTTGTCTGAGTTGTCTTGTTTAGACGAATGAGTGGAAAATATTAATTTAATTCAATCGCTTTAACTATATTTGTCGGTCAGTTGGTTAACTGCTAACAATTCGTTCAGTTCGTGGGACAGATGCAAATAACATCTGTCCCTTAGTTGGTCTGTTGTGTGTAAAAGCTGTCGTAATTATATAGAAAATGAAAATTTCCACAAGACAGATGGCGTTGTTTTGCCATTTCCGTAAAATATTCCCAACTATTTAATAACACAAGTTTGTAAGTTAAAAATATTAAAGATACACGAGTACAGTCTATCGCTAGCATAGCCTCCTATTAGAAAAGTAACAAAACCAAAGTACATTGAACGAATTTCTGTATTTTTTTTTAATTAGAGAAGCTCTGTTCAATATACAATTGATTTTGTTGATAGCGAGCGATAGACTTTTTATTTATTGAAATGAGATTACTCCTGTAACTTATCAATTTTAATTAATACTGTGAATATTTTGACCATTTAATTGAATTACAACTCCTACCTTATTTTTAATAAATTAAAAAAAAAAAAATCAGAAATATTTTATTACTTTGCTATTGTATAAAAATAGAATTATCTGTCTGTTTGTTTTTGCTGTTTTAATATTTCTTTGAGATTCATTAAATTATCATTAAATAAAACCAAATTCTATATTTACTAAGGTTTATAATGTAAACACTACATAAATTTCAAACGAACATAATTCGTCATTTTTCATGGAAACTTTTATAAATCCCTCTGTCATTCAACAATGAATTACCCAAAAATGATTCACCATTAAAAAAAAATAAAAAATTTTATACCATTTTTTTATATTTTTTTTTTAATGGCGAATACTAAAAAAAGCAGGAACCGCATTACATTAAATAAGATGCAATAACTTTGTAAATAATAGTAAACAAAACATTCGCTAGATGGCGTGAATAACGGATTAATCAGTATTGTTGATTCAGATCTTTCGTGGCTCCATAATCTTTATCCATAATGTTAATCCTAAATTAAATTCGCCACAATAATGGAATATAATAGCACAAAACAAAATATCTTTATGATTTTTGTTTTACTGACATGATGAAGTGATTTCTTATATGGCAAACATTCGTTGGGGGCAGCGAGTGTAATTTATAATCATTGGGGAACATTTTCATTCTATTGATTAGGCCTATGCCAATGTTGTCCATATCATTTACATCGATGTAAATATCTGAATTCTAAATATTCTTAAAAATATATATATATATATATATATATATAAGCCTGTATTTGGAGAGTACTAAAGTAGCTATAATAAATATCAACTGAAAAACTAAACAACGGCTGTCTAAAATACTTTCATCCTTTCAAAAGAGTACATTGATTTTGGCAGGTGTTTGATTGCGATTTTTCTCAGTTTCAAATCAAAAATGGTTTCAAGCAGAAAACTTTTCATGTTTCATTTTGTTTTTATTGTTGCTTTTTTTTAAATTGTTGAATCCTTTAAATGACTATTTACAAAAAATAATATACAGCAGTTACGATTTCCTTTTAAAACAACTCAGGCTAAATGAATATGTAAAATTAACATTATAAGTTTCAACTGCTAATATTAATATTTATAAATTACGTAACTATAAGGATTTAGGACAAGTCTGTGCGTCGTGGCCTTGAAATTAAAGTAAAATGAGTCGGATGAATATTAACATTCCACTTCCATTTGTTGTTCTTGTTTTTCCGGATTTTTATCAAAGGCAAAGCAATGATTTCGAATAGTTTTCATTTATGAAAGCGTTACGGGATCTGCTTGTTTGAGATTAAAATCAATACTCAAGAAAATAAGACCTTTTTAGCAGAAACTGACATTTTCTTTAAAAGGGGGGGAAAAAACCGCTAATAAACTTACTTGTCTTTGTGGCGTCAATTTTAATAGGTCATTTATTGGCGCTATTGTTTATGCATCTGTTTAAGTGAAATAAAGTGTATTTGAATTTTAAAATAACAACTAAGAATTTCAACATATAATATAGAACATGAACAGAATTAAAGAGAAAAATATAATTGGAACATGTCTGAGGACATGACTTTTGTACTTCCTGGGTGGTCAAATGTACGTTGTCGTTTTTTACAATGAAACATAAGTAGGACAGACAGAAGAAGGAAATTTAAAATCAACCGATAAAGTTTTAATTACAGAATAATTTCTGTCCTCTTTATAAATAAGAGTTATTATTTGATATAATAGCTGTATAACAATTGTATTATTTTCAGTTATTTTTAAAATTATTCTGCTTACATTGAAATAAAAGAATTTGAGATCATTTTCATGAGTTAGTACACCTACACATTGTTTTATTTAAAAACTATCATTTTTTTTTTAAATTAATGTAGTAACCGAAAGCTTAGCTTAGTGGATGATTATTTTATATTTAATCTAAGTAAAAAAAACTTTAAAAATGTACCAGTGTTTCTTAATTGACTAATAATCTCTTTCAGATGGCTTTTTTTTTCTTTTTCACTTTAAGGTTTTAGAATTCTTCACATTTAAATTTCGTTAAGAATCAAAAGAAATTTTCAAATTGCAAAATCGGTTTTTTTACCATAAATTTTCTTGTAAGGTTTCAAGAGGAGTTGTTCCTTCGTTCAAAACTTAGTGTCTTTATCCTCTAATAAGTTTTTTTGAACATTTCATTCTTTAGGTACTTAAATGTCATTTAAACAGACAGTAAACAAATATACGGCCAGCCGTGGCGTCCAATGCGCCAGTACCTGGGTTCGAATCCCGGTCGTGGCATGGTTGTTTCTTTCGTCTTCTTCTGTGTGTTGTGTCCGCTGGGGACCCGAAATCTGCTCTGTAGGTAGTGGTCCCCATTTGTCTTCTATATGTTACAGGCTATAGTAAACAAATATTATTTTAATAGTTAATGAATGTAAAACTTTAATTTGCTGGTTAATTATCAGTTCCATGATTGGATAAGAGTTGAAACGATCAAATGATGGACATTAAAGAAATGGAAGAAAAGTCATTATGAGTATACAGTAGACTCTCGATATCTTGAAGTCGAAGGGACGCTAAAAAAAATTCGAGATAGCGAGATTTCGAGATAACAAGGTCGTAACCAAAACATAAAAATTCACGTAAAAACACAAGATACGGAATAATATTCTAAAAATTAGAGTCTTGATAGATGAGAATTAGTATAAATATGTAATGTTAGTTGACAATAACTCTAAATATGGAATGATAGTTGACAATAAGTCTAAATATAGCAATGATAATTTTAATTTTTAAAAGTAGTCGAAAATAATTACATTAAATTGAAAATCCCGGAGATTTTTCCGGAAAAATTCATTTTTTACTTCGAAAAAATATTCGACATAACAAGGTTTTGAGTGAAAACTCTTCGACATAAGGATTAAAATTAACATTAGATGAATATGTAATATCAAGGGAAAAATAATTTTTCGACGTATCTAGGTTTTCGAGATATCGAAGTTCGAGATATCGAGAGTATACTGTATTTGCATTTTATGATTCCGTTTGCTAAATACGAAATGAAATAGAGATGGAAATTAAATTTTCCGTTTTGGTTTGATAAACTCAAATAGTAATTTTGATAGAAAATCCTACAATCTCGACTCGTAATACCAAAGGTCATGTTTTCAGTTGTTGTGTAAGTACCATTCAGTTCATGACCTTGTGTATCCCTTAACTTGGCCTAGAAAATCCTTAAGAGAGATTTCAAAAACTCAGGCAACATTTGTAATCTTTTTTTTTTTGATTTTCCACTTCACATCATTTTTCCCCCCTGCCCCCAACTGAGTAATGTCCTTTTCTATTTCTTAATATATTTTTAAAGGAATCTGAAAAAATTATGCAACTTATTCAAATGGAAGAAAAGCTTTTTAATTTTATTCATCTTTTGTCAAAATAAAATTGAAGACCTTTGAATTGCATCGGTAATTACAAAGAAGTCAACAAATAGAAATGTACAAATGCTAGAGGTCTTTTCAACTTTAATATCATTAATGCTTCCTAACCTTGATTAATTTTTGTGATTAAACTGAAGACTTGTAAAGACGATTTTTGCATAGTTGAGCAAAATATTTTAGGTAAACGAAAGATAGTTGGGATGCCAATTTCCAAGTATAGTATGACCCAAGCATAGATTTGTCCAAAGACAGTGATAATATAAATTTAATAGCAAACCCTCAACTTAAGCTGTTCTGTAGAATTAACTTCACTTTCATAGTGGTTGGGTCCATTACTACCAAAATCAATAGGGAGCTTAAATTTATTTCTCTTCCAATAAATATCAGCTTCTTAGGTCATTATTATTATAAATTTAATTTTCAGAATCCTAACGGGACTGAACTGTACTAAAGTTAATAAATAATAATAAAAAAAACTTTAATATTCATTTTTAATTTTATATTAATATTTAATATAAACCAAAAATATATATGCTTTTATTTTCTATTAAAGAAGCCTAATGAGAAAAATATTTAAATTGTAATTTTGAATATTATGTAAAATTTGTTATCTATTGCAACTAAAAATTAATTGGAGATATTTTTCTAGTAGGGGTGTTAGTTGTTTTTAATTTATTTTTATATACAGCATTCTTATAGTAACTTTCAAACACCCACATTTTCATTGATAGGCCATTATATTACTGGAGGCATTTAAGTCTGACCTCGTTTTTTTTTTTCCTTTTCTTTTTTTTTTTTTTCTTTAAGAAAGAATGTCGTTAATTATTACTTTCAAATAGTTTACATTTCCTTTCGAAGGTTAACTTAAAGTTTTACCTAAATTGAAAGATATCTCTTTTATCGGAAAACTCACAATTAAACAGAAGCCGTTTGGAAAAAAAGGCATCTGCTAGTAAGTGGAGCGTTGCACGAGTGGCGTCCATTATGCTTAAATTGGCGCCAACTTGCACTTAATGGGCTGTCTATAGTTTTATTATTTTTGTACTCGTGCCATTGTAAATAATAAATTGACTATAGATTCCTCAAGGTGTTAAATGATAGCCTCTTAATAACAAAATAAAAAGCTATTTTTTTTATTGTTATTAATATTAACTTTATTTTTATCCTCATCAATCGATATTCCTCATTCCATACAAACTAGATGAATGGTCTTTGCAAAAACTTTTTTTTTAAATACATTCTGGCCTATTTTAACACAGATCAATGTAATTCCATAAAAACATTGTTTTCGTATTTAATAAGATGCACTAAAGTTGAATAGTGCAGAATTAGAAATGATCACAGACAGAAAAGAAAGGAAAGATCCATGCCGGCCAAGGTATTCGAACCTAGATTCAGATAAATCGGAATCAAAATCATTAGGCAACTGCGTAAACACTTTCTTTTCTTTGATTGGCCATATACTGTGCAAGTTAAATTCTAGACTTCGTCATAAGTATGTCTAAATTTGTTTGAGTTTAACGAAAACTGGAAAGTTGAAACGTGTTCACATAACTTAAAAAAGAAAAAGTACGGTAGATACGAGATATAATGTAGATTATTGGAAATATCAAATTTAGATATTGTACATATTATTGCAATACTTCAGCTGCATGTCTTTATTCAGTAGCGTCGCAACACCTCTTCGTGTCAAGTCGCTTTAACTATAGGAAGTAAATCAATAGATTAAATCAATGAAGAAAGAAATCTTTACCAAACAGGAAATGTTACGAGATCAATCAGAGGAAAACGTGGATAAACTGAGATTTCAGTGTAAAGTAATTAACACTAAACAATATATATATAATAACTGTAAAATGTTGAAATTAATAAAAGAAGTTTTCCCTTCCAATTCCAAAAAAATAAAAATAAATAAACAAGAATTCAACTATGGTATAACTTAAACTTATTCCATTCGTAATCTCAAGCATTTAATTTTGTAGTAATCAACCAGAATAATTTATTATAAAACACCACATCGACCACTAATAAATATATTAAAATAAAATTCATGTATTAAATATATTTTATATTCATAAACAGCAGCAAATTTTCGGAAATTATATTTAATTTATATTTAATAAATGAATTTTATTTTAATGTATTTATTGGTGGTGTTTTTATAATAATATGAATACTAGTAAAGGTAAACTTTGAAGTTTGATTAAGATTTGTGCGTTCTTTTTTAATTTGTCGTACCCAGATACTCTCTCTTGCACACACATAAATCACTTAAAAAAAGAAAAAAAGAAAAAAATATTTTGTGATATCTTATCAGACAGAAATTTTGTTAAAATCGGTTTTGAATGTTTTGTGTGATTATTGTCTTGCCTTATATAGTTTTAAGAAATTAAATTGATTAGAAATAATAAATAATAATAATGTTGTCTTAGCTGGGGAAACCCAAGTTTAGTAACGTTTATATAATAATAATAATAATAATAATAGTGCCACATGAGACAATCGACCACATAATAACAGGCTGTCCCCTTCTCTCCGAAACAGACTACCTCCACAGACTACACAATCAGGTAGCGTCGATCGTCCATCAACAGCTAGTACACAAACAATCACTTACTAAGAACACGGTCTCGTACTACAAGTGCACACCACAAAGCTAGTTAGAGTCACCCTCACATAAGCTGTACTGGGACGCCCCAAACACACAGACAAAACCACACACCACAACAGATCTGACATAACACTATGATAAGGTCAACAAACAAACCTATCTCATTGATATTGCAGTGCCTATCAGCAAGAACATGCACAAAACTCACACAGACAAGATCAGTAAATACACCGACCTAGCACTCGAACCATGAAGGCAGGCCCGAGTTGTGATGTACCCATAATCCTGCCAGCTTCTCGTCTGGTGCCTCACATTGTACCACAGCCTCAGCACACCAGGACTTCACAAAAACACTTATGCACAACTCAAGAAGGTTGTGGTACTCAACACAACACGCATAGTTACGGAATTCATGGACACAGCCACACATTCCTAACATCCCTCACCCCACCTTGCATACTTTTTTACATTTGGCAACAGTTGCTTTGGTCCTTGACCCGCCATGTTGTCTTAGCTGTGGAAACCCAAATATAGGAACATTTACATAATAATAATAATAATAATAAAAAATGATATTTTTGGTTTTTTATGTCGTCTGCAGCATTACTATCGCTTGAAGAAACTAATAATGAAGGATAATGTTAGCTAACATCGAAGCAGTTGATTTCTCCTTTTAACGTATGAATTCAATCCAGGAATTAAATTTGCATTAATTCAGCAAACAATTATTGGTTAGTTATACTTGATTTCCATAATATCTTACATTTATTTTGCCACGCCATACTTCCACGGCAAATGAAAACAATTTGGGCTAATAAAAATAACGAGTAACAGCATAAAAGAAAGAAATTATTTAAAAAAAAATAAATAAATGTTAAGTATTTGTTTAAATGCTTTTATAAATACCACGATTTTTTTATCAGATAGTCGAGGTAATTTTGTAATTTTCAGCTGTTTTGTAACCAGTGCGTCTCATTTGTAACATTTAAATGTTAAGAAATTCTAGAATCGTTTGCATGAAATGTAAGTCAGTAATGAAAGCAAGGAGTCGACCAAGTGTAGCGTATTTCGGTTCAACCGAGCGTACAAGAGGGAGAGGGTGTTAAACATGGCAGAAAATCGCTTGACGTCTTTGTACTCACCGCTCTCTTATCCCATGTATTTAATTCGTTTCGTCATCCTGTGTTTATTTATTTCATTTTTTTTATTACTGCAAAACGTTATTTGATGACACGGTTACAGTCACATTGATGAGCTAAAAATACCTCGCATACATTAACTATTAAGAAATATATCATTTAAATTATAAAAGAATTATTAAAGTTATTAAGTTATCACAGGAGAACAGCGTTATGTTAAATAAAAAAAACAGTAAATTTTTCTATGGAAAACGTTTTTCAGTTTGTTGATTAAATAGGTATTATAATAAAAAAATTAAATCATCAAAAAGGTTTTTCATAAAGTCTAAAAATTTATTTATTTATTTCCCTGACCTCTCGTAGGATTTCTCCAGTGCAATACAGGGAATGTTCCGACAAACATTACAGAAAAAATGAAGTTATTTCTTCAAATAAAAATCGGACATAATTCAGTTCTCAAACAAAAGATTGAGCTGAAGTATTGTTATTAAGGTTTGCTTAGCCTATTACAGAGTATAAGTTCACTACAGGGTTTTCCTGCACCCATGGTTCCAGAGCATTGTTGCACTGATGTAGATCACTTAAGAATTCTTTTTCCATCTTTGACCTTTGAATTTATTAAGTTTCAGCACTTCTGTCTTATCTTGTATCAATGTAGAGTGTGTTTATACTTAGACATCATCACTACAGTGAATTGGACCTTTCTTCCAAGCCATAGCTGGAAGCAAACGTAAGCAAAACACTTTCAGAATCGAATTTTTTGCTGTCATAACGTTGTCCGGATTGAAGGCGATACCGGAGCATTGGATGTAAACTTTGCTTACACAAGCAAAGATTATCGTAAGTAAAAGTATATAATGTCCAAGAAAAGTGAAATATTTACAAATTATATATCGATATTCATTTTGCCAAACACACATTAAATTCTCATCATTGGAAACTTGGAACAGTAGTTTCATCTTTATTAGGGCTCATCAGTAAGGTTTACCTAATTGATGAAGCACAGAAGCGAAAGATTATGGATTTCACTCGCGTTCCCGTCAGTTGAACTTCAAAATACCAACAACAATAAAGAAACTGACTCCAACTAATTCATGTTCAGAACTTTGATCAGCATATCAGAATCAGCTGTTGCTTTGGTAGCTTTCAAATGTAATTGCTGAACCTAACTTTTAAAAATTTTCATTAGCTTTCGCACGCAAATGAACGGAGAAAACTTTGTGATAAGTGTTTGTTTGGACAATAGCAGTTGTTGTAACAATAAGTTGATTTCAGGTCCTGTTATTTGCTAATAGGTTTCTCTTTACATAAATGGGTGCTCGTTTTGTGAATTCTCCCTCGTAATCAACTCCAAATCTAAGTGGATTGAAATCGAAGTGACTCCTCCTTCTGATGTATTTGATGGATGATTCCAGTGAATTTGAAAATGGAACGGTCCGGCCTTCGTCTTACTTATTCGAATGTAAACAGTTCGATTTTGGTGAGCGAAGCGCTGCTTCGCGTGACTACACTGAAGGTTACACTCCCTCGGCTTCCCTGCCTATGTCCGTCAATAATTTCACAAAAAAAGCCGTTTCCAACCATAAACAGTTCCTGTTGCTATGTGTCAGTAGATATTGGCGTTGTTGGAAAGTCCGGCGTTTCTGATGGAGAAGGTGGTGCACATGGCGGCAGTCACGCATTCACTGCCCGTCTGAGGGTTTGACCCCGGTCGCATGAAAGTTCACCCCGAACCAATTAGCTGGAAGGTCCTAGGAGTAAATGGCTTACAAATTCGTGCCGTACAAGAAATTTTGATACCCTTTTCTCTGCTGTCGTCTTCCCAACGGTTGGCTGAAAGCGACAAGTGTTGTCCGGAGGAGGAGAAGAAAGCCGACGACGAGAAGCCCCAGGGCGAGGAGGTCATGTCCGAGGAGGACGGTGTTCCTGCGCCCGTGTCCGTCTGGACATCGCCTCAGGTAGCGCCGCTTCCCTCATGTCCTCCGGCCGATGAAGAAACTGCCGCAGTTATCGTCACACGGCCCAAGTTGTAAGTGGGAATTACAGTCATTCCAGTTTGGCTTTTTTTGTTTTTTTTATTCTTCTGAATTAATAGAGGTTTTCAGAAGCCGATGAACCTCAAGAATAAACGTTTTCTCTTTAATGAAATACCATCAACAACAAAAAAAAAAAACCCCAGAGATTTCATTGAAGGAGAAGAAATAGCTGAAGAATAAATCCCAATCAAATAATTTACAATAGAGTTTCTTAAATTCCAGTGATCTTAATGATACATCATTGTAGTTTATTTTTTTAAGCTATATTACCTAATTTTTTTTTTCCTTCTACCAGTTCAGTGTTGTTACACCATTATGTTCGTAATAAACTTAAGATTATCTCCGTAAGAAACATTCTTTGTAAAATTGTGAAAGATGTTAAGCTATATGTTGCTAAAGAATTTAAAGATAATCAACATTTTTAAGATTTTAATTCCTGGAAAAAAAAAAAAACCCAACCCAAAATCATTTCTGTTGTTTCTGAATATTTCTTTTATAAATTATAATATCTGTTGTTTCTGAATATTTCTTTTATAAATTATAATATCTGTTGACTAAATTTCTACCTTCAAAATCCCTGTTTGTTTAAATCTGATTAAATTTGCACGTATTGTTCTTCAAGTCGCCTGAACCCAATCAAATTTAATCAAATCAAAGCAAGAACAAATTAAAATGAATCACAAAATGTATGACATTGCATTTTTAGATTGAATTCGTGTTTGTTGTGAGTGAAAGTTTTTTTTTTTTTTTTTAATTATATTCCCGCAGGCTTTCAGATAGATCTTGTCTTGTTCATAAACATGCATTAAAACTTTCAAGATAATCCATTCATTAATTCAAAAGTTATTTGAGAAACACAGTGATTTTATGACTTTTGAATCTCTACTTTATAAAAGGAATTCGTTCTTACGAATGACATTAAAAATAATTATTTAAATATAAATTTATATTTAACCGTTTTACAAATTATTTAATTTTGAATAGCATTTTTTTTTTCCTGCCAAAATTAAATTTTATGTAATCTTTTGAATAAATTATTGTTAGGAACTAATTTCTTTAACTAATTAGTCAATTAATTAATAATAACTATAAAAATGTTGAATATAACAAGAACGTCATCCAAAATCACCGTATTCATGTTGTACTGCAGCTTTTATAAGGAATTCATTATAGTAGTTTAATTTTTCCTTTAGGAATTTATTGACATACGGAGCCGGTATTAAATGTTTCATTTCCTTAGCAAATGAAGTTTTTTTTTTTTTTTTTAACCGTTTCTACCCCTACCCCCTCCCTTGTAATTCTTTTTGAGCAGAATGACGTCATCACGCTAAATAGAAGAGACATTCAAAGGATAATGGCTTTTTATACAACATCGATTTTCTTTTATAAGCTTGGACTAAATACTGAGAAATATATGCAATGCATTTGTCTGAAAAAAGAATTTAAAAATGTGTTTATTTTTGTGTATTTCATTTTATTGGGAAAAACAAACTTATGAATCAAAATTACCTTCATGTCGCTATCTGCTAATTGTAGCTGAATTTTTTTTTCTTTTTTTACATGGGAGGGGGGGGGGACGTATAAAACATTTATATGAGAAAAAAAACACAAATTATTACTATCAGTCTGGGAATATTAACACCCACATTTCGGCTTTCTTGTAATGACGCACGACAATCGATTGCAAATGGACAACAGACAAACAGTTAGAAAAGATGGTATAATCTATCGAATGCTTTCTTCAAATCCTGTAGATATTGTTTACTTTTTTATGAATAGTTTGTCAAAGCTTTGAAATCCACAAAAGCGTATTTCGATCACATAATAATCATTGTATGTAGACCGACTTTATTTTTAAGATTCTTTCATTTTTCATGAACTACATAAGGGGCTTTAAAAAAAACTAGACTAATCACGCATTCGTCTACAATATTTTTATTTCTGCTTTATTTATTCATTTCTCGAATAAACACTGTTTTACTAATTTCTGTTTAGATTTTTTTTTTTCATTTGTCAATTAGGACAAATTTAAATTTTAAATGATTGAGATCTGCAGTTTTTTCATTATATTTTTAAGAAATGTAAGAGAAAAAAAAATACTTTAATGTATTTATTTAATTATAAGATAAACAAACAAAATACCTTGGAAAAATTAATATTCACATGGGCTTATTTTTAAATTAATATTTATTTTAAAGTTATTAAAAGTACATATTAAAATAATATTTACTTGTTAAGACATTAATATATTTATAATAATACATATAAATTCTTAATAATAATGCTAAATAATTTTTACTTTTTTTTTTTCAAGATTTTGTTGTTGTTGAGTTAATTTGCGACTTTTCTGGAAGAGAACTAAGTAAATGTGTTTCATTTTTTATTATCTTTCGTTTTAATTATTCATTTTGTTTTTTAATTTGAAATGTTTCGAGTGATCATTGATGTAACAGGTGCTTTTCTTCATTGTTTCATCGAAAGCCTTTTCATACAATTTTGATGGATAATATTGCTTTTTTTTTGTCTCTTTTATTGTATCTTCCATCGGTTTTTTCAAAAATAGTCTTCCGTTGGTCAATATTTCTCAAGGTCAGTGGTGTTTATAGATTGAATGGACGGTTTGTTTTAGTTGAATATTTTCGTCCTGATCTGATAAGTGGCTCTATTCAGTTATAGCAGCTGTTTCTCAATGAAATGACTCCAAAAGAGGGGGTCTTATTTCCCCCTTTTTTTTAATGCAGTTTCCATTTTCACCCTTCCTTTTCTTCAACCCCTTTCCATCTCTTCAGTGAAATCCTATTAAATCCCTCCTTCATTTGTATAAACATAAGCCTCGGATTTCGTCCACTTTACAACATCCACCCATTCAGTTTATCAAGATCAAAAGTTGTCAGTAATTGGATCATAAAAATATATTTTGTTAAGTACTTATGGGATCATTAATGTATATTATGTATTTGGTTGATATTTTTCCTTCCTTTGATTATCAGCGAAACGACATTTTATTGCGGTCATCACAACATCAGTGCTAATGATCTATTTTTTGATCCATTTTGTCAGAAGACAACAGGAAATCCAGGCGATAACCCACCCAAATGTCGTCAGTAAATTAGAAAATAAAAATTATTAATGGTTTTAATTTTAAAAACAAAAGCAACAGGTTTCATCACATCCAGTGCTTTATATAATATTTATGTTAATTATAAAGAAGTTTCTTAACATTTTCAAATAAAACAAAGCATTTTATTTTCCATCCTTTATAACAAAGAAGATTTGATATTTTCTCTGCTGCTTCAGTGTAGTATTTTCATAAATATAAATTGGATATATCCAAAATGGAAAGAAATGAACAGATATTTTTGTGCTCAGATATTAAATTTTTAGATATAAAAGATCATTAGAAATAAAGATATGCGAGGGGATGGTTGTTCTTGAGATGAGAGCTAATTTTTGATCCATAACAACTGGATGAAAAGTATCTGGAAATGTTCCAAATGTTTGAAAAAAAAAAAAAAGAGAATAAAAGTCTGACGGAAGATTTATTGCAACTGTTACAGAAATAATAAGCGAAACAAATAAATTCCGCTTCGAGTTACACTTAAGTTCTTCTAGTTTGTTTATCACGAGAATTTCAGATTGTTTATAATGTATTTAAAAAAAAATACTGTTTTAAAATAGATTAGACATTTGCTTAAAAAGTAGATGTAATTCTTTTTTTACTTTATTCGATGATTTGTTGAATTATTTCGTATTCTTCCAAGACTTCTGTATAACAAAGGAATTAAATAATTGACTAACAAGTGAGATCTACTGTAAGTGTGAGATCATGTAAGTGAGATCTACTTTTAATATAGACCTAATTTCACCATTACTATTTTTAAGCAAATTCATATAGAGAAATATATGAGAAGTCTGCAATACAACTGATTTTTAGAAATTTTCATTTTAGGTAAATAAATTAAATAGAAATACTTTATTTCTCGTTATTTTATTTAAACTTTAGATGTAATTTCTAATGTAAAGAAATTGAAGACCAACTTGTTGTGCCTTAAGACTTTTTTTCTGAGGGGTGGGTTATCCATAACGAAATAAGATTGGTCTGAAATCCCCTCGGCTCTGAACACCCCCATCATAATAAAAGAAAAAAACTCCGCTGGTGGGAACAGTGGTGAATGGTCGTAGGAGGGTCTCATCCTCCCAGACACTTAATTATTGAAGCCCATTAAAATACTGGAGACAAACCAGCCCTTGTTAACCATCGCAGTTCCTGTCTATGGTTGGAAGCCAAAGGGAAAATTCAAGATCGTCTTATCTCAAGAAAGCAATCACAAGGGAAATCTCATTTATTAAAGTGACAATTGGTAAAATTAATATTTCCTTTCTCGGCTGTCGTAAATTGAAGATTTTGAAAGGCACACTTTTTTTAAATAAAGATTAAAACGATATGTACCGTTCAAGTCTCAATTTACATTAGGAAAATTAAAATTTATCTTTTCGGGACCAACAATAATATTACGATAATAATTATAATAATAGTAACAACAACAGCAAGAAAGATAAGGAAAGATTCCCTAAAAAAAAATCGTTTTGTTTACAAAGGATAGTCAAAGAACGTTCTTGGATAGAAGCGCTTTACTGACAAATCGTTTCCATTTCATTTCACAGAGTTACTTCCTGCTCTTTCCATTTGCTAGGATATTAATAGTTAATGTATTTACTTATTTATTTGATGGATTGAGGAGGAGGTCAGGAATAAAATGTTCGTACTCGTATTTTCAGCAGTCTAAGAGTAAAAAAATTGTATCAAATATTCAGGAAATCGGTCTAGTAGTTTTGTCGTCAGGTGAATACAAAGAAACAGATAGACGAGAAATATGGACATCCATAACAATAAGACTTGCGTTGTTAATAATAAAATGGAAACTAAAAAATTTATAAAGAAATAAAGAAAGTTCGTAAGCCTGCATCGGAAAATGTTAATTTTTGACTTCACATTTCACGTCAAAATATTAATCCCATCATGGTAATTCATTACTCCGTGAGATGAGAAATTCAAAAGTGATATTTTTTTTCGATTCTTTTTCCAATCGAATTGAACCAAGATTAAGATTATAATGAACCAAAATTTAACATGAATTCTTACGAGTTCATGAAACCGAAAATGTCCAGAAGAACGTAATAGTACATTCCAAGTCGACCGGAACTCTAATCGTTCTCCACCTGTATTTCTCTATATTCTTTCTTGATAAACATATTGTGGGCAGCAACAAAGCGTATTGGAAATGAGGTCAGAATTAATAAAGAAGTTATCAACACTTCGTGGGGGTGTTATTTAGGTGTGACACTCCATTTACGAATGTCAGATTGTGATAAATACTAAGAAGTGAGGTAAAACAACCCACAAAGTGCAACTGAATTCACTACGAAGGAGTGAGGCGTTGATTTCTGATAAACTCAATGTAAATCATTATTGTAGGAAGTTGTTGACTTTGGAAGGGGTTAAATCGTGGCAAATAATGGAAGCAAATGTGTTTTAGGTCACGTCGCTTTGTTGTCAGTTTCCTGTTTGTAGCGGAAAATTGAAAATCCTACATTTTGCGTAGGATGACAAAACCACTTGGTTACACTGAGTTCCGAGGTGAGAAACACACACACACGTTATGGCGGTGGATTATTTGGCCGAATTGTAGGTTGATTTTTAGTCTGTTTTTAGTGAAAAAAATTTTCACCTCACGATTGATTGTTTGTTACTTTGCAATTATTTTGTACTGTTATTTTGCAATGCATTACGAAGAGAATTAATTGACTGTATTATTTAAGATTATTGTTAACGATCAAGTATGTTGTACAGCAGAAGGTAAAGGAAAAATTGCGCTAAATTTTTTTTATCCATATTTTATGTTTTTAATAATTGCACTAAACTTTCCCACTAAAGTTCGAGAGTTCTTCAGTTTTTCAGGATTTCCTTAACTTATTCTAATTACGTTATTTTGTAATCAAAGGCTTTATTTGACCTTGAATATCCTGAACAAACCAAAAATTAAAAAATGAGTCAGAAAAATTATAGAAAATACAAACATTTAAAAGTATTTTCGAGGTAAAGTGTCTTTATCTGCAATGCTAACTAATTTAACTTCTATGATAGAACCTTATTTTTTATAAGCTAATCTCCTTAATCTCAATGGATTTACGAAGAGATTAAGAAAACACTGATTGAAATTATATTTTAAGAATTAGGTAATTAGAAAAAAAGGCTGTTTTAAATTCTGCCAATTTTAAATAAAAGCTCGAGGTATAATTTTTGGAAATAATTGGCTTCAAAATCACAACGACCCCTTTCCCAACTAAAAAAAAATTACCGTGAGACTCCGGCCACAAAATTAAATTGCTTTTGCCTAAAACATTCTCTAAAAATCATTTTTCTTCTTGAAATAATTTTTGTAATCAACTCCATTTGAGAATCAGTATTCAATTGATCAAAATTTTGCTCATTTAAAAGAAAGAAAGAAAAAACATCTTTGAGCAATATTTTGTAGAAATCCATGTAGTTAATATAATAATAAAATTGTTATTATTATTAATAACTAACAATAAAATGAAGTATTAACTTATGATTTGCTATTAACGTTTTTTAACCAGGATTTAATCGGATTTAACGATGGTTTTTATGTTGTTCCAAATATCCTTTTAAATCATTAATGATTTTTAATTGACTTAATTGTAATATTAGTTTTCATGGTTTTTCTTTTTTTTTTTTTATCAGAAGTTTTATCTGAGTTATTTGTAACCATTTTTAAATTACTCTAAAATCCATTAATTAATTATTTCATGTATATTAATTAATTTAGATAAAGTTTTATTAGTTACCTCCATTATTTAACATTTAGAATAGGCTGTTTCTTCTGTGTTATTTTTTAAAAAAAGGAGTAATATAGCTTCATTGCTCTCCTCCAATGTTGGTGATTATTGAAATAATAAAATACAATTGAATATCTGCTGAGAAAATCGCGCATGATTTTATTTCTACAATTAGGGAGTCTCCTCGTCAAATATCTTAATTATTTTTGCTTTTATTTCATTCATAATTGTTTTCTTATAAATCTTTTGATTCATTTGTTCCATAATAATGGTTTCACCCAGAGATAAAGAGAAGTGAGTTTTAACCATTACTAATTAAGCATACGACAGAACAGAACAGTGTTTTGTAAGGTTCATAATGAAAACTTAAAAGAAGTCTAAACAAAAGCATCGAACGGACTTGGATCAGTAGCACTCTTAGCTGAGATAAGTTGATGATTGCGCTTAATTAAATGGCACTTTTTAGCCTTTACTTCTCTTCTGTTGCTTCGATTCATACCAAATTGATGAGGATCTTCCTTTTGTGATTTGAAACCTTCTGTAAAAGATTCAGCTCCCTAGGACAAATAGTTTTTGAAGCAGAGAGAATCACGCATACGTCGTCGTAAAATTTGTATCAAAAGTTTTTTTGTTTAATCTGTTTTCTCTCCTATAACTATTTAGGGAATTTATAAAAGTCAGTATTGGAAAAAATATTTTAAATGAAAATTGAGTAGATATAAGATTTTAGTTTCATTATATTTTAGGAGTGAAAACCAGAACAGTATGGATTTCAATACAAAAAAAAAAAAAAAAAAAAAAAAATGGCTTAAGTGTTAGGAACTGGTTTCCATTCGATAGTAATTTCGTATCTGTCACGAAGAAATTTTATTTCTTGATTTTCTTTTTTCGTTTTGAGAATTGATAAAAAAAAAACAAAAAAAACATGAGACAAATAAAAAAGAAACACGTGTAGTTGATGGTTTTACTCACGGATGTGTTCCATGAAGGTCAAACACTCAGTGGAAACAAAAGAAATAACTGGTAAATTCAAAAGATGTATTTTTAGATATTTGTATTTAATAAAACAAAGAAGTACAAAAGTTGAAAGTAATGAGTTGTTAGAAGTTTAGGATTAAATGTGTTGAGGGATTTGATTCGTCTGAACAATCGAAAATTTCACCATCACTTGAACAACGTATCATACGTGATATGAATCAGTGTATTAATTCATAGAAATAATAAATACTTAACTCTTTTCTAAACAACCACACTGTTATATATCTCGAAAATAACACAGTAGTTTTTGGAAAACTGCCTTTTGCAAAATTACTATACAGACAGGTCCAGACTTACGACCATTCGACGTACGACGAAGGCTCCACAGATGTTTCACAATCACTTTCGAGTTACATCCGATGGCGGCCGTAGAAACAAGCTTATTGAATTTATATTACTACTTTATAACTTTAAAAGTGTTTGGACATAAGTGTGACTTGTTTTATGATGGCTGTACAGTATACTATACTATTCACTTAAACAGACCAAATCGACCCAAATTTTGTTATTTACACAAAGTACTTAACTTTCTCATATTCTGACGCAAATCCTTGACGACATTGTTTTGGAGACAGCGAAGAAGTTGAACCCAAGTTTGTTGAACTTTCGTGAAAAGAAACTATAAAATTTAGTTTCATTCTTATTTGGACATTTACAAAACTTCTAATTCGTTATTTTTCCATTATAACATTTTAGTTTATTTTTAATTTAATGTGATTATAATACAATAATTTTTTTTTATTTTTTTTTTAAGTAATGAGTTAAAAGAATAAGAACAAGTTCGCAAAATAACAGCGAAACGATAATAAAGGTGCGTTGGAGAATACTTTGCAAAATAACTATTCAGTGAAATATATTTGTATCTATTTGTTGTGACGCATTCTTCAACCGAAACCTTACATTTCCTCGAATCTTTTTCTTCGCTCATTTTGTTGAATTGATTAGTTTTTCTCAAAATACAAAATGTCAAGCGACATCACAAGATAAAAGACTTGAATACAACTCTTTTCAAGGAATGTTATTCGTTGAATTGAATAAATAGAACTTGGTGTTTTTCAGAGTTAGGCAAAGAAAAGAAAATAATAATAAAAAAAAAAACTGAAAAAAGGAATAGAATTCAGTAAATGATAGTAATGCAAAAAAAAAAAAAAAATAAACAAACATAGAAGATGATTTTGATGCAGTTTCATAATCGCTATTAAAAGTGAAAACGAACTTGTTAGTATATTTTATTACATATAATATTGACTTCCTTCCCATTCCGTGTTAGAACGTATGATAATCCGTTGCACGATCTCTTGATAGTTTTCCATATCTGTGTCAAATGCACTTCCTCCGTGTTTGGAAAATAATTTTAATTTCCTGTGAAAATAGAAATTATTTCAACAATGAAACGTCCGAAACAGGAATCGAACCTGCAACTTCCTGATCTGAAGTCAGACGTCTTATCCATTAGGCCACGGGAACTACATTCTAATTATTGTTGTTAAATACTGTTATTACTCCCTCTGTGTATGTGACGCAATGAGAGAAGATCCAGAGAAAACAAAAAATAACTCATTAATCTTAGCCTATCGTTTTAGATTGAAATTTAAATTTCAATGTTTCTTTTTTTAGCCTGAGATTACAAGCGCAGGCCAGACAAGCAGAAGCTCGCCCTCAGCGACGAACTGAAGAGTCGTTAGAGACATTTCTCGACATGAAGAAGAAATTAAAATATTATTTAAATGCAGAAAAAAACTTCTACTTAAAATATTCTATTTCAACTAAAAGCTGTCACATTATTCTCCCGTCATTGTTGACGGGGCGTAACGCTAGTGATTATATAAGTATTAAATTCATAGTTTGAATTTGTTTATTTGGAATATTTTATACACAATTGTTTTTTACTTCATTATTATGAGTGATTATATATTTTCTTTTGTATAGTTATGAGTTCGAGGAAGTTTTATTTCTGTGAATTTTATTGTGATTTATTTAATGACTTTATTTGTTTATTTATCGATTTCTTTTCATGAAAATAATAACATTATTACGATGATGTTTAGTTTAACGAAGATTCGGTTTATTTGTTCTGAGTAATAAAAAAAAGATCCAATATTCCCATCATTGGTTTTTTTATGACCGATTTCTCCGAATCTTGTATTTATCTCTTCCAGAAAATCAAAACCAATTCAAAGGTTAGGAATTAAAAGGTTTAAAATCACTAATGGTTAAAATAAGTACTTAACTGCGTTTTAATGTCTTACAATAAATTCCTGTAATGGTAACTAACAAAGGATTATCAAATCCCATTCCAGCTAAATCTGAAATCATTGTTTATATCTAATTTTGAATCTTTTTTTTTTTTTTTTTGCTTACATAATATTATCATTAAGTTCAAAACTGTAAAGTTTTCTTAGAAAAAGAAAATTCTATTCATAGACAAAAATTATACACTCAAGTTTTAATTGACTTATTTTTATTGTTCTGTACATCGCTAAGATTATAAATGAACTCAAACTAATAACACGTATTTTTATGAACATTATATTTTTATTTATAGGCTGAATCTTTTCACCTTTACTTTTTTTTTCTTAAAAAAAAATTCATTCAAGCATCTCAGGAAGCCCGATGTTTCGTGACATAACTTGATCAGTAAAGGAAAAACAAATAAAAGGCGAACGAAAATGAAAGTAGAACATACAAATGAGGCAGCGCGTGTTGCCGAGGTGTAATTTGAAATGAACAATTATTTAAAAAACGAATTCTGGCGAATGGCCTTGACTTAGACCTTGACTTTTGTTGTTGTTATGATCAACAGGTGAAGAATATTCAAATCAGATAAAAGAAAAAAAAAAATATTCTTATATTTTAAAGGATATTCAGAATTTTTTCTTCTTTGATTGAGACTGCAGTATTCTATTTTCCGAAAATATAAAATAAAAAAAAAATTGTTTTTTCGTTACTCTCTTGGAAAACTCCTCGATAACGGAAACCGCGTTTACTGAAGCATTAGATTTTATGGGCGTTAAAATAGCGTTAGGTTCCTCTTCACTTAACATTTTCGTTACCCGGATGTTACCGGATTTCCAGAATCAAGTAAAGCCCACGAACGAATCTTATCCATTCATCTCATTACAAAGCGTCTGTAGCGTTTGATGAAACACTTTCATTATTCGCTTGTCATTGTTGAAATTTAATAAACAGCATAAAACACTGAGAACACGTGGGATTTGTATTAGAACGATATGGTGACTTGTTATCACAACAGAAGCCGCGAGAATAAGATCGCATCTTTCCTTGGCGGAGCTCAAGACGTGAATGGTTCCGAAGAAACGTTTTTCCTTTTTGTGGCGAAATAGGTGACACTTTTGTAGAAGTGGGATCTCAGTCAGCGGATAACGAGGATTGACTGTAAATGAGATAATTACTTAAAATGATTCTTATAAGAAACATTGATTTCGTCTTAGGACAGTTGATGAATTAGTTTTAAGATTTTTATAATTAACTGGATACAGTTTTTCGTAATTCAGTAAATACTCATTTAAGACGAAAACAGAATAAAATTCTGTGGTTATAGATTATGTAAATTCGGTTACGACATCCTTGTTTTCCTTTAATGTTCCGATGGGACAACGAGATTTGAATATATCGTCAACAGAGCGCCGTAGGCGCGGAAGTTGTACAGCGGACAACTCACGATAGATTTATACCCCGTTAGATTTTGTTTATGTTCAGGAATTCAAATCGTGCGGTTTTCTCTGTCATTTTCAAATGAAAACAGCTATCAAGAATTTTTTTTTTTTGTAAGGAGTTATTTGAAAATATTGTCAACGTATTTAAAATTTGTTTTCAAATTAAAAAAAAAAAAAAAAATATAAAAATACACAAATTTAAAACAGCTTTTACCTTCTCGTTCAGATAGAAAGAGACTGCTTTGCATTAAAGTCCCAAATAAAAAAATTTTTATCTTTTATATGGGGAAATAAAAAAAAAAAAAAAAAAATCTCAATTCCTGAGGGATTTTTATCTCTGGAAATTTTTAGGAAACTTTGAAATATTTTGCAGAATAATATTCCTTCTAAAAGGTTTAGCAAATTAGAATATTTGTTAAATAGGTCCATAAAATTTAGAAGAGATAGGTTTGAATTACACTCGAAAATATCTTCATGTTACGTTAGATTTTATCCATTGATTTGTTATTCAATGATACAAATCGGTTGCTGTGAATAGCAATTAGATCGCGTGGCTCAATCAAAGTGCGTGGGAGTGGCTAAATATTTAAATTAAAATTTATTGTTTCTTTTTCATTGATATCCAGTTGAAGACGAAATGGTTTCACTCTCATTAAAAGAAAAATACAATTTTAACCTTTACTTTTAATCTTCCCTCCAGAACAAGGAAAAAAAATATATATATATTTTTTTGTTTCTTTCTTTTTTTATATTCAAAACACCATCATTATGAAATATAATACAACAAATTTTTGATCAGTTGAAAGATTTTGAAAATATTTTGTTGCTAAACTAGTTAAACAAATATTTAAATTAAACGAATTAATTTGTGTTTGAAGATATTGTCTTGAATGAATAATGGTGATGATTACGTTGATCTACGGTATTTGTTCTAACTCTTTTCTTGAAGAACAACCTAAACCCCAAAATGATTTGTTCTGCGTTTTCTTTAAACCATAGAGTATTTATGCTAACTGAGAAAAGATTCATTTAAATAGCAGTAAATATAGATAAAGCGCTACTTTACAGTTGTCATTGACAATTACTGTTTTGCCTGATTACTACTAGAACGGCCATATTTATCTTTTGAGGAAACCTTTCATTTCCAATGGGTTGATCCATTTCCAGATACTTTCCCTGTTACCTATATTTGATGGATTATTTTTGATCTATCCAGGAAATGGCATTTCTTTGTTTATCTTTTCATTACCTTATAATGTAATAAAATATTATAAAAAAGTAATTGAAATTTTAAAATTAATATTTTTGTTAGTTGTTAGCTTAGTGAAAATTAATGCCCCCCCCCGAAGCTTTGCTTAATGTTTACGTAAGTGAAGTGTAGGTGTCGTGATTGAGTTTGACAAGATCACTAGAGGAACTGTTTCTCAGGAAACAGTATAAAAACGTATTTCCTGTCATTGTTCTTTGAAGCGTTGTGTTATTAATGGCATTTTGAAGCAAAGCAAAGCCTTCGACTGTGTTGCCCATGGCTGCTCATTGCCTATTTCTCGCTTAAGTTTTCCTGGAATAGGTCAGTTCCTGAGGATGAGCCGAAGCTACGACGTGAGTCCCACTGGGTACGTGAGTTGAGTCTATCATTAGATCAGAAGCTGTTGTGATCATCTGGCGTGTTTAATAAGATTGTAAGACACGGTATTATGCCTCTGGATCAAACCATTACAGTTCATCGGTTCTCACGATCCGATTACGGAAAGATTATCTGTGCACCATTAAAATAGAGAGAGTTCATCCCATTTGAACACAACCTCATTCTTGGGAGACTTTCCACCAGGGTCCTTTTTTTTTCGCTACAGGGAAATATTCCTCATTTATATGGTTTGAAAATTCAGTATATATATATCGTCTGAAAAAACATAACCTATTCTTCTTAAAATATTCAACTCAAATTATGTAACAGTTAGTTCTTTAATAGTGCTTCTTTTTTTGTAAAGTTTACTGGCAGTTAGATTTGATTTCACAATGCAATGTGTTTTGATTTTTTTTTTAAAGTTTTAATCCATTACTTTCTATTGTTCCACCTACATTCTTTGTTTCTAGGAAACTCATCCGGAAAAATAGACTTTTCTAGAAAACATATTTTTAGAGATTTTTTCTTTATTTTCTAATCATGTAATTTATTAATACTAAAATTGTAAATTTGTTTCGTGTTGCTTCTTTTTTTTTCTTTTCATATCCATTGTGATATAACACTAAATATATCTTACTTTATGCAGTTTCTCTAAATATATCTTAGTTTTGTATAGTTTCCTTAAATATATCTTAGTTTTATGCAGTTTCTCTAAATATATCATAGTTTTATGCAGTTTCTCTAAATATATCTTAGTTTTGTGCAATTTCTCTAAATACATCTTAGTTTTATGCAGTTTCTCTAAATATATCTTTTAGTTTTATGCAGTTTCTTTATATATATCTTACATTTGTAAAGGTTCTCTAAATATATCTTAGTTTTATGCAGTTTGTCTAAATATATCTTAGTTTTGTACAGTCTCTCTAAATATATCTTAGTTTTGTTCAGTTTCTCTAAATATATCTTAGTTTTGTTCAGTTTCTCTAAATACATCTTAGTTTTATGCAGTTTCTCTAAATATATCTTTAGTTTTATGCAGTTTCTTTATATATATCTTACATTTGTACAGTTTCTCTAAATATATCTTAGTTTTATGCAGTTTCTCTAAATATA
>JAFIDM010002131.1:7648766-7734179 GCA_023159025.1 Thereuonema tuberculata
GTTTCTCTAAATATATCTTAGTTTTATGCAGTTTCTCTAAATATATCATAGTTTTATGCAGTTTCTCTAAATATATATTATTTTTATACAATTTCTCTAAATATATCTTAGTTTTGAACAGTTTCTCTAAATATATATCTTAGTTTTTTATATAATTTCTTTATCTAATGTTTACATTTAAATTTAAATGGATAAATTTAAAGGTTATAAAAGTACAGAAATTAACCGATTAATTAAATTACAAAATGAATCTTAAAAAAACTATCAATAAATGCTTATTAATACATCCTTCGATTCATTCTCATTAACAAATGGCAGAGTATGTGAATGAAGCCCCTAAAAATTTCAACTACAACATTTCTATTGGTATTTTATATTAATTTGTTATTTCATTTTTATCCGTCCAGTGTTTTAACAGAGATTCAACATTGTTACATTTCAGTCTCTTCCATTGTTATTTCAGTTCGTTCTAAATTTTATAGTTAATTCTGCATTTTGACAACTTTAACCCACATAATTATGAAACAAATAATTTTCCATCCGTAAATTTCAAGTGTTCGCTGTCTTTCTTTTTTTTTTATAAATCCCTTGATCAGTTATAATAAATGTGTTTGTGGTTTTAGATATTCGCGATACATTAACTTGTTTCTGAAGGGATCGGTGAAGTTTGGGTTGGTTGCATTTTTTAAACTGTTTTTTAAAGTATTTTGAACATTCTATTAACGTTCTCGTTTACATTTATATTAACTATCGTTTTGTCCTTGAAAATGACACCGAAACATCCAATTATTTAAAAAGGGCCAAGGAAATAATATGGAGGAGGAAAAAAACCAAAAACATAAATTTTTTATGGGCTTTTTTAAATGTTGGTGGTTGTGAATGTGAATTATTGCTTTTAATTTACATTTGTATCTTTATGTAGCTACATCAATGTAAAACTGTAATTAAAAAGCATTCTATATCTTCGCAATGCATCGCGGGATTTGGACAGTATGGTTTGCTTGCAGTTATGTAGTTGGTGTTGTCGTTAGGATCTGAAATGAAATAACAGTTTTATTTTTAAGCATTTGATCCAAATTATCTTAACATTTTTATTAAAAATCACATCCCATGGTCGTAACATCTATTTGTTTTAGTAAACAGGAAAAAACAAACTGTCTATGTTATTATACAAAATTTCCAAATTCTTCTATCAACTTCTTCCCTTTTATGTTACTATATTAAGCAAAAAACACAATATCTCCATCAAATAGTTTATTTAAAAAACTGTGCGAATTTTCGGGATGATAGTATTGACGCCATCCCTTCTTCAAGCGAAATGAACAATAGAATAATTCTTCGGAATAACCAAAAATACAAAATAGTAATAAACATGAAAACACGTTAAAACAATTCACAATTGTTTTTACAATATGACATAGCAAATATGCTCTTTCATTACTTCACAATTTTTGAAAAACAAATATTTAACAATAAATCCAAATAAACTAACAACATAATAACACATTAGATAAATCAATTCTTGTTTACAATAAGATAACTCACATATTTTGAATCAATTAATTTAACCAACAATCCAATAATGTTAGTTAAGGATTTAATTAAAAAAGATGTTAAAAAAGTTGTAAATATTGACGAATTTCATTATTGAAATGTTTTTTTGATTATTGGATTGTTGGTTAAATTAATTGATTCAAAATATGTGAGTTATCTTATTGTAAACAAGAATTGATTGATCTAATGTGTTATTATGTTGTTAGTTTATTTGGATTTATTGTTAAATATTTGTTTTTCAAAAATTGTGAAGTAATGAAAGAGCATATTTGCTATTTAATATTGTAAAAACAATTATGAATTGTTTCAACGTGTTTTCATGTTTATTACTATTTTGTATTTTTGGTTATTCCGAAGAATTATTTTATTGTTCATTTCGCTTGAAGAAGGGATGGCGTCAATATTATCATCCCGAAAATTCGCACAGTTTTTTAAATAAACTATTTGATGGAGATATTGTGTTTTTTGTCTATGTTAACAGTTGATGAAAACTCCAAGAAAGGAAAGAACCAGGTACTTCTTTTACCAATAACTTAAATGTTGACAAGTAAAGATTTCTTTGTAATTTAGTGGCGAGAAATACATTCAATTTTTAATCGATGTCCATTGTTGATAGTAGTTGTACACTTTAAGGAACACAGCTGTGAGTTTTTGTATAAAACAGTGGTTAAAGATTGCCGTAAAATATTTACAAAAACAAAAATGGATTGTTCTTTTATAATGGATTGTTCTTTTGTGAGTTTTTGCTTTGAATCTTATAATCAATTTTTATACTTGATTAGAAGACAACTAAAATATTTTTATTTCTAATTTTCTTAAGAGATTTTATTTTATTTTTTGGTCATGTTTATTTTAAAGAAAATATTTTAAGTTAATGTATAAAATGTTTCACAATTTCTTGAACCTGTTACCTCAACTATTATTTAAGCCATTTTTCTCGAAAATTTTATTTCCTTGTGTCTAGATATTCTTCCCAATGTTGTAGATCGGCAGTTGGTGTTCCGATAACCTTGTGATGATAAGCCCCATTTGATTCTATCTGATAATTCTAGATTTTTCCTCTTGACATTCTGAAATCGTGGAGTCAACATTTGCATGTTGGATAAGTGACCTTTATTTGACGTTGCTTCAACCAGGGTTACAATTTGTGAGGAATTTTGAAATGACATTTTAAGATATTTCCCACGTTTCAAACAGGAAATAAAACATTTGAATTTTTATTTCTCGAACTTGCTTCTATAAATGAAGGTTATTGGTAGAAGCATCGTGTCCTCAGATTTTATCAATAATTCCTTCTTGTTAATTTATTTATTTATTTTTCAATATTATATTTATGAAACTTTACAAACAATGGTTTGAATGTTCATGGCATATATTTTTTTTTTATACCCCACTTCCTGAGAACATGGATTAAATTTCTATATATAAAAAAAAATCTATTTAAATATTATAGCTAAAAAAATATAGGACTTACACATTTATAAACTTGTTTGTAAGTAAAAGCCTTAATATTAATTCTGTAGGCCTTAAAATCGAAATAACTTTGGTTTAAACGAACAAGAATAACTTCCCAAGCTATTTTGGATGGTCCAAGGCAATAAATAAACATTCCCCTGTTATCGATTTATATTTTTAGCAAAAGGACCTCAAATAAAAACGTTTTGGAGGAAGATTCCTCAATTAATAATTGAAAACATTTTATAAAGTAACGCAGACTTATTATAAGTTGAAAGATAGATCTTATATAAAAATATTCAGGACAAATTCTGATTTGTAAAATAATCCTTTTAAAAATCTGTTACTCTGTAGATGAAGAAGTTGATTTTAGGTATTTGTTGTATCTTCTAAATTATTATTATTTTTTTTATTTTAAATACGTTCTTGGTATCTTACAGTACTTCATTACTAATCTCTTTAATTTGGAACCAAAAAACTAGTGAGAATTGAGTCAGAAGAAGTGGTGAGTTTTTAAAGAAATATACTGGGTGATTCACGAAGATAAGCAGAAACTTCGGGAGCTCATTCTAAATGTAAAAATAAAGAAAAAAAGTTATACAAACATAGGTCCGGAAATGCTTCGGTAGCGAGTTACGGCTAGCGAAAGATTTCGCCCACAATGTAGTACCCTGGGTGAAATGAAGACTTTCTGGAAGTCTGGGAAGGTAAATTAAGGGGCGAACCATTTTTCTTATGGTTGTTGACCTGAAAAATCGAATGAAACATTCGCAGAACTGTATCTCCTAGTGGTTTGAAGCTTATCCTACATAGAACCTACAAAAAAGTTGGCAACACACTAACAGCTGTTCAACAATAATGTGAATTGCATTGTTTTGATTTATTGTGAGAGCTAACAACTGAGGTGTAGTCCATGTGCGTATTGTTGTACTACATTATGGGCGAAATCTTTCGCGAGCCATAACTCGATAGCGAAGCATTTCCGGACCTATATTTATATAACTTTGTTTCTTTACTTTTACATGTAGAATGAGCTCCCGAAGTTTCTGCATATCTTCGTGAATCACCCTGTATAATAAGAGATCTGAATTTGAGTTATTTTAGTATAGATTATCTATTATATTTGAGAATATAAATAATCCTTCTGTGTATAAATAAATATCCAGTTACAACAAAGATAAAAAGTAGATAATGCTAAGTAGGCCACTCTCTTTAACGTGATTAGTATTAACTAGTAATAATTAATGAATCGCTCTAATGACGATAAAGAGTCATTTCTAGCAAATATTAATTCTGAGGATTCAGGTGATTAATAATAATAGAGATTACATTTTGAAGTTAACAATTTAAATGCGACACTTTTAAGTTAACAACATGATGGTATCATATTAAGAGTTAAAGTTGAGCATAAATAGATTGTAATATTTTTAACCGAAGAAATTAAAAGCTTTTTCACTAATAAACTCTGCGTTGGGGATGATTTAGAATCATCGTATTTGGTTTCATTTACTACAGATACTTGTAAGTTCAGTTTCACTTATCCTTCAGTTGAAACATTTTCTAGAACAACTGTTAGAGCTTCTGCCCCTAATCCCCACCCAGACAGTCTCGCATATACAAATGTTGCTCTAGAAATATAACAACGCCTTTAGAACACGAATGAACTGGTTCTTGTCCCCCTCATTCCCAATAGATTCCACAATGACTTTGCACACCTTAAGTTTATCAAATCCCTTGCATAGAAATTACAAGAAATCTCCATTTGTTTGACATAAACCACATAGCTAGAAAAACACTTGCCATCTGTAGAGTTTTCGTGAATTGGGCAATAGGAATGAAAAAGGATTTAAGTAGGAAATGATTATGTATTTAGAAAATCGTATTCTTTATAAAATTGTCAATTTCTGCTTCTGTTCTCCTGGTGATGGACGAAGGTCGTTGCTCTGGTGTCAGATGCTGTCTTTAAAGGCACTTCCCAATTCCAACAGCGCTTCTTTTCATGAGTGTCTTCTCTTGGCACAAGTACAAAAACGCAAGGACTTTTGAATTCGCGTCGTTATTGAAAGAGGATCCTCGAATCACGAGTCGCTGGAGAATGACTGAAGTCACGGCGAAACTGTAAAGTGATTATTGCTCGACCGGGAGGAAGCAGTCCATCAACATTTCATGCTGTTAACAGACGGCCACGAAACTAACCAACAAAACACAGGAAATGTGTTCTTTAGGGTCTCTGAACGGAGCTTCATTAAACGACCATTTTTACAGTTAATTTTCTTTTAAGTTTAAAAGAAATTAAAAACAACGAATAAAGTTTTACGCAGATGAAATGGCGGGTTCGTAAGCTTCATTAAAATTGAAATGCAGAAATCAAATACATAAAAGCAAATGTTGGTGTGTCTGTAAGGCTACAACTGCAAAACTAACTGACTTCGAAATCTCAACGGTACGGGTGATTTTATCTAGAATCTCTTCTTCAGATTTTTTTAATTATTTCATTTTTTAAACTATTGGTGATGTTATTTGAAACAAATGCAGTTGAACAAACGTACATTGTTGTTATTGTAAAGTTTTACATATTTTTTTTTTGCATATTTTCCATAAAAAGTGCAGATCTTCAATTCAAAATGTGGGTTTTTAATAACTTTTGAACTACTGAATGTATCTTCTTGAAACTTTGTATCCCTATTCAAGGACTAGGGAATACTTTATATTTCTATATTTGAAATATTTTCCAAATAGGTCTCTGTAGAAAAAGTAGCAAAGGAAGTAGATAAAAATTCCCATAGAAAATGGAAAATGGATTGTAGTTCTGTTAACATCTCATTGTTTCAAACAGTGGGAATTAATCCTTAGTTAACCCATTGCGCGTGGTTTGATGTGACTAATATTAAACCAATTTAGACAATTGGTAAATAATGGGAATATAATTCTTCTTTAAAACATCCTGAGCGCAGTGGTGCCTCAAAGAAAAAATTACACAATGAAAAACTCACCAATGAAAACAAAAAACAGTGAGAAAATCCATGTGCCAGCGAGAGCGGCCTCAATGAATTTTTTTAAAGCATAAGACTTCAAACTGCGCCTTTGAAATGTTAAAAAAACAACAATGGATGGAACCAAATTATTCACAGGTGACATCCTGAAGCAGCTGTTTCACCCTCGTTGGCGATCATCAGCCAGGAGAAGTCATAGTAAATAATTTGTGAATAATTTGGTCGCATGCGTTGCTGTTTTTTTAATTCTTCTTTTATTTTCAGAAAATGGAAGAATTGTCCTTTATATATTCAATAGATATTATAATCTGAATATAAATGTAGACTTGGTTTTCACGACTTATTTCTTAAAATTTCTTTTATCACTGTAGCAAAAGTAGGCTCTTAGTTCTTTTTTATTATCAATATTTCCCGTAGTTAACTTATTGGGGGAAAAAAAACAGGTTTACTTATAATAATAGATGCTATCACTTTTTAATACCATTAAAAGAATAAAAGAAAAATACTTTTTAATTTGTGATAATCTGTTTTAAAGTACACGCGGAAAGTATCCAAAATAAACAGTGCATATTAAGTTCTGACTAAAAGGATCTAAATGGAGATTTGAAAGAGATCCTACTAACTTTCAGATGTTATGTTTTTACTAATGGATTTGTCTCGGATCGTCTTCAGCAGATATTCTGTGGTTGTTTGTTTGTTTTTGTTTTGTAAAGCCTTTAATTTGCGAAAAGAGAATCTCAGACTGAAACAAAGTCCTTTTGTAAACATTGTCTGTTGTTGCCTGAGGCCTTCCGTGTGTATGGTTGTGTTTTGTTTCCCTTCACTTGATCTTTACATTTGTTTTTTGGCGCCCTCTATCTTTGAGACCCAGAACTCGACAACGAAGTTTTGAAGAAAAACCATATATCTCATAGTTGCGTTTTATTAGAGAAGTTTTCAGTTTCGAGATTTGTTTTTGCATCAGCTGATTAGAAGGAATAAAAATCTATAAGATAATAGCATAAATTGAATTGACAATTTTTTTTTATTATATTTTGTTTTTGTTTTTATTATATAGTTTGTTTTATTAAACTATTCAATTTGTAAGTTTTAGTTTTTATTGATTAGTTATATAGATGTTATAAATGTAGATGTGGGTGTTTTTGAGGGATTGAAACAATGGTGCTTGAGCTATTATATTCTAAATTGGGACATCTTAATGTTTTAGATATTTATTTGCACAGTAATAGTGCTATATTAAAAACCTGACGCTGTTAAAGTGTAGGTTTTCAAAGACAACTGATGGTGTCTGAGTTTGAAATACAATGAAGGTTTCAAAATTACGTAATCTATAATTTGTTGGCCGGGTCTGACAGCTCCAGTGACATTTGGCTACGGTTGGAGGAGTCAATTTCAAACCCTGACGGAGGCTCAGAGATTATTTCTACTCTAGAAAAGTCCCAGGATTTACTAGCAAATGGATCGATACTTCAGGGTTAGAGACTGCGAGCGTCAGACTGGCCTCTGTCCTCAACTGTCCTGTTCAGCCGTTGATTGCTTTACGCAGTCTCTAAAGATGCTAAAAGTTGATGTTTTACCTCATATGTTTGGGAAACAAGGACCACTTCGAAGCTTCCGCCTTATAACCTGTTATCGGGACTCGAAGAGCACGTGGGGAACCCGCCCACTTCGGGCCTTCAAAAACTGCAGCTAAATAAACATGCTTTTGAATATACTTGTTTGCTATCAATGATACTTGACGGTGCGGGGGAAGGGTACTGCTTTTATTCAGAAATTCAAAAGACCTTTTTTAATATTGAATCTTATAACGTCCGGTATTTACAAAGTATTGCAATAGCTGACCACAAACTCTGTCTCTAAAATTTGGATATATTTTGTAGTACGTTTGTAATCAGCTATTCCAAAGACCTTTTTAAATGTTGCATTGATTTCAGTTTTAAAAATATTGATTTTTTTTTTTCCTTGCAATTATTCTATTAATCATTTGGAACAAGGACTGTACAAATGACAACCTTTTTATTGTCGAATACTACTGACATTGCCAAAGAAACTTAGATTTGCCTGAATGTTGCAACAGTTTTTAACAGTAGCTGCTAATTACGAACATTTCCATATCCAGTCCGAAGAAGACATTCGGTCTCCAGACAGGATTTCTGTCTATTGTAATTACGATGGGAGAGTGCTGCCACTCGGCGGCGACTGCCTCAACCTCCTAAGTGGCTTGCCTTGTTCCCAACAGCTGTTTCTTGTGTCCTTGCTGTCTGACCGTGTTATTATGGGTTGTCATACAAAAGAGAAAAAAACTCGCCCCTGAATTGATGGAATTTAACGAGATAGGAATCTCAAATTTTTCAGAAAGGTTAACGGTTTGTAAAGGAATAAATAAATGAATTAGAGAAGTGAAATGAAGCATTTCTGTATTTGTTGATCTACAGAAACATTGATAGGCTACAAGGTCAGACATTTGTCATTGAATTCAATTGGGCTGATTTTATTGAAGTGACATTCATTTGCAAACAATTTCTACTTTTCAATAATTTTGCAGGAAGGAAGGTTTCAATAATTTTTGCAGGCAGGAAAGATTAACAAATCTTTGTTAATCTGCAAATACAGCACTTACTTTTATTTTTCCGCAATGTATGAAAACAATTCTTTTAAATTTAAAATTTTATTTTTCTTTTCCTGAGGCATTGTTTTATTCTACAATAGGAGTTTCGAGATTATTATGCCTCATCAGCTAGAATCAGTCTGAGGGTCGTTAAATACAACTGTCTAGATGGACAAGGGAGATCAATTAGAGATCCATTAATAATTTTAAATAGTGGATGTGTTTTTCGTATAGAAAATAATTTTGTAAATAAGTTTACTTCTTTTTAAGCGAGATTCTATGTTAAATCATTTTGAGGAATGATATAAAGTTTAAAAAAGTATTGATTTTTCTTCTCATGGCATTCACTTTTATCTCCTGAGTTGTTTTTTATGAAATCAGCATGAATACTGTTCATGAACTGCCAACATAATTTACTTCGTTGTTTTTCGTACTTTGGGATCTGCGGTCTTTAACGAACGATAGAAACAACAGAAAAATCTAAATACCATAAAAAGTAAGCTAAAATTAGCTTTTTATTGGCGAGGGCAATTTAAAAAAAATATTATTTTTCGCATACTGATATTAGTTATAATTTTTTTTTCTTTTTACAACAAATAAAAATGATTTCTTGGTCTTCTGTGTGTTTTGCTTGACACAGTTCAATGGAACGATAAAATTCTTTTGTGTTTGTCTCCTTAAGCCTAATCTTTCAGTTTCATTTTCAGTCGCTGTAGTAATTGAAAGTAATTGTTATACGAGTGATTCCTGTCATTAGAAAACCTTGATGGATTAATCTATTCATTAATATATTTAAACCAGTGGGAAATAGGTTAGGCTTTGTGAAGAGGAGGACATCTGTCTGAGTCGTCTTTGAAACCAATTAGGCCTATTATCACTGGCGTTTTGCAATGGTCAGATATTACAACAGCTGCTTTTAATCTTGCGAGAGGGGGAAAAAAAAAAGAACGGAATCTTTCGGATTGTAGAAGTTTAGTCAAGAATAAAAGTCAACAACTTATTTCAAATACTTAAACCACCTTTTATGGTTAGTTTATTTTATGTCAGCAAACGTCGAAATTACAAAGATTAAAAAGTGAAAATAGAAAATCTTCTTACATAGTTTGGTCCTGAAGGAGGAGTGAGACATGATACTACACAGGTCCTTTTTTTTGAGGGATTTCCCCACTCCGGGATGAGATATTATCTCGATATTTCGGCCCGGTGCCTCGGGCCTTCTTCGGAAGATGTATAAATATCAATTACATCAATCCCTGAAAAAAAGGACCTATATAATACCTTCTTACATATTAAAAATAGAATCTCTTTCTAAAATACTGAACGAGAAAGAAGATTGAGTTAATCTTAAATATGATCTAAGATTACATCACATTTATAATAATCTTAGCCTTATGTTCTAAGATTATTATAAATATGATATTTATATTAATCATATTAATACTTTAATATTTTGTTCGATATTAAAGTATTAAATATGATCCTTTAATATCGAATAAATCCTTTACTTTTATGTTCGATTATTTCCGATTGTAAATATCTTCTAAAACGCTGCAGCAGAATAAACAAAATGGTGGATTTTGTTTCTCCTGACATAATAATGAAGCATCAGAGTGGATCTCTTCTGTCTCTTGGGATCCTACAACTTATTTCTGAGATAATACGATAGGTTTCTGTATCTTGGTTAAAAGGAAATTAGATTGACTGATGATTAAGTCACAAACAAACAAAAAAACAGTCCCTTCGTATTAGTAATTCAAGATGAATTGATTCTATATTATGACACCCTCTTCACTAACAGTTCAGTTTAATTTATTAGAAAATTTACCGAAATTCCTTGATCCCAAATGTTAATATATTTCCTAACATTTTTCGGATTTTTTTTTCTTTTATTTTTCGCTTAAATTATTTTTACGTTGATTAAAACGTCGGGTAGCTAATGTTTTCTTTTTGTTTTTCCTCTTATTATTCTGCTTTTTTTGTAAAGTTTTATTTGTATAATTTTGAATTTAAAGCGCAAATTGATGGAAGGATTCTAGAATGGGGTTAAGGGCATCCTTGATGTGAACTGATTTTTACCATTGATAGAATGCATCGTAATTTCTTTTCTGTTAGTCCTGCGCGGAATTAGAACCCAATTTTTCACTGAAATAGAATTTTATAGATTTACTCTATATTTGTAAAAGATTTAGAATAGATAAAAAAAAATCCGAATCTAGGATTAAGTTGAATTATCCGCGTTGAGGTCGCGGGGGATAACGCGATAAACTTAAGATCGAGTGATCACTCGACGCATCTAACTCCCGAACCTGTTAACCCGTTGAAAAGAGCGGTGGGTGGACCCTAGGAACGCATAGATTTGAATATTGTAAAATAACCGACTCCGCTGGGAATTGAATCCATCTGCTTCCTACCCTTTAGCTGCTGGACCCACACTCTAGGATTAAAGTAAAAGAAAAAAAAATCTAGAGCAGAAAACACATTTTCTTTTATTCTACTGCATAAACTTTAACATTTTTAAGGTTTTTCTTTAACTTCATTGTATTGCTTCGATTTTGGTGAATATTATGGGGGAGGTTGTTAAGGGTCTTCATTTTGTGTTTTTATTCTATCATTTATTATTAAATGAAATACAAATATCAAACACTTATAATTCTCTTCGTGCTTATTTTGAGACATACTGTAGAGAAGTTAGGATGAGTTTAGAAATTGATCCTCTTTTAATCAATCGCATAATTAAGAGTTTTGAAAAACTCGTAATAATAATAATAATAATAATAATAAAGGTTAAATATTTTCCCTCCTCTTTTAAAGAATATTATAATTTGCCTATTTAATGTGTCCTTGTTCCACTTTGTATTTTAATGAATTCCTCTTGTGATTCTCGAACCATCTATTACTGCGTTGCATTCAATTGGTTTTCTTTTTCACTGTTTAATCCACTCTTGTTTCTTCCTACTGTAATCGATTTATTTAATGGACGGTTTGCCTTGAAACAGTCTTCCAAGAGAGAGCACTTATTATATATTGATGTTTGTCACACTCAATTGACGAACGTGTCATCGTAAAAATCTCACAATTGGGTAGCGATTTCTGAGAATAATTGGTAATTATTAAATTGACAAAATACAGTGAAGTGTAATTTTACTGTAGTTTTTACTGCATAATTTACTTTAATTGTATCGTCATGGCAATAGAGTGAAAAGTTAAGTTAACAATGAATCCAGTTGGTTTAAAATTTCTTTCGACCATTATTAGATGGTTAACAATGACCCTGATGTGTGCTTCGTTTCTGTTGCGTCACAGAGATCAATTTAATATAAAAAAAGGGGGGTAATAAAAGCGTGCATTTTGGTTTGCTTGAGCTATTGTTAGCATTTGACGAGACGGACTAGAGCTGATCCACAACGATATTTTGCTTGAAAGTGTTATTAGATGAAGCCGATGTTAAGGTAGACAAAATATTCAGATTTATGTTAATGAATTTGAAGGGAATTTTATAAATGAGTTCCAAATAATTTTTATTTGAGGTCAGTTTCCAGTGGAAGATTTTTGTAAGTTGTTTCGTATGCATTGAGACAAGTGATTTCCAATAGATTTGTTGTAGATGATATTCCTGTCATAGATTTTGTACAGAATTATTGCTGTGAACAAACTGCATAAATAGAATTACGGAATGAATTAAATCGTACACACGGACTTACGATAGCCTAGGTTCCAGAGAGTGGCCGTAAGTCACTGCAGTGTATTTTTTCGTCTATCATTGTACGTAATACACTGCGTAACTGACACAACAATGTACGTAACAGCCTTTGCCTGGAATTCTTTAGGCTACTACACACTTAGGGACAAAGTCGCGATACAAAAGTCCCAAGTCCCATCGAAACGGGGAACATGATACAATGTTGAGCGACATTCGTAATCTGTACGTCCGAGACTTCTCAGTCAGTTTCTACTTGTCTGCCATGGAAACAACTTTAAATATAATCGAAGATTTTCAGGCCTTCCCTTGTCTTTGGGATAACTCAAGGTTGGATTATAAACTACAGAAATAAAAGGAGGGATGCTTTGAAGCATCTGGTCCAAAAATACCAGATGGCAATTCAAGACATGGAGAAGTAAATCTACAATTTGAAGAACACACAGCGTAAAACAAACTGTACGTTATTCGGAAGCAACTTCGAGGAATGATTCTAATGCAAAAGTGTACAGGGTAGTAGGACTGTTCTTAAAAAAGTTTCATATTTGATTGATAAATAAGAAAATTGTAAATTGATAACATTTATAATAATAGTGATCATTAATAGAAACATATAAATATGTTGATGTTGGCTCTTTTTTTTTTAAGTTTTACTTAATCTTTTTTTTAAGAAGCATTTCCAATAGTCTAATAAATAATCCTTACAGTTATTATTACTAATTGACTGATTGTTTTGGTTTTTCCAAAGGATCACGAATAAGTGACTTCGTGATTCCCAGAGGAAGTGTTTTTCCATCTTCTCTGATTTTTTTTTTTATTGATTTCGATCTGTTTTTAACAGAATTCGATCACGACATTCACAAAGTAAAGCGGTTTTTGTAAATGATCTCCAATGCATCTTCAATGAGAAAAACATCCGCTAAAATCGAGTCGACAAAATATTAAGTGCTTTTATGTTTCCAGTTCTGCGTAATTCAAGGAAAAGAAACGATTTAAGTTTATTACGTTTCAAAAAAAGCAAAGTAAAATTCGCTTACACGCAACTGTAACATAAGAATAAACGAACTCCATTTTCAGACTCAGCAAATTACGTACAAATCACTTAAATTGTTGCATATTAAGATAAAGTGGTAAAACGCTTAAATGCGGCCTGGAGGAACAGGGTTCAATCCTCTACCCATTGCAGAGATCGAGGAGTTTTTTTCCACGTTGATTTCTCCACCTCCTGGCGATTAGAGGCGTTGGGCTAACCATCCGCCCTCAACTTATGGTCGCATTGATCTTAGCTTCTGCTACGAGAAGGTGCCTGGGTTACGGGGATATTTTTAAGGTTATTTAAACAGACCTTTAATATCTAAAACAGTACTAATAAAAATGTTATTTTACAGTTTTTAAATTAATTCTTTAATCTAATTAGATCTTTTCATCTAATTACAGCATCTTTTTTGGATATAATAAAAATGATTCTATTTTAATAGATGGTGAATAAAAGAAAATAATTAAGTTTAATTTCTACAATAAAAAGACCACTTTAGGATAGTCTGTCGTTTTAACATTCACAAACGCCCTCATCCCCTACATTCCTAGCAGAGAGAATAATCAAGGAACAAAATAATTACGTCAGCTTTTAAAATTATGAAATTGTTTTTTTCCTTCTTAGGCAGTTGGATTAAGGATTTAGCCTTTGCCATTTAATAATAAAGGAATGATTCTTCTACCGTCCTTCTAAGTTAAATGGGTTTTCAGTCGAAGGCTACAAATTCTCGTTGATCTTTCAACTCTTTAGTTGCTGCTTCATCCTCAATTTTGCAAAACCGTGTCAGTCCTACATCCACACTTAGAATGTCTGATTTTCATCTCTTCAGTTCTCTTTGCTTATCAACACTTTTTGAATTTGTTTTGTTTTTGTTTTTTTTTTCTCAGTAATTAAGAAGATTTTAAGGGAATTTAAATCATTTTAGTTGTATTGAAATTTCGTAAAAAGGAAATTTCGTTATAAAAAATTTAATAATCCATTAGATGATTATTTTTTTTTTATTATTATTTATGTACAATTTTCAACTCACATTTATGTTTTTCTTGGTTAATGGTACCAAAAAATGTTAGAAACTAGTTTTAACCAATCCCTCCCCCCCAAAAAAAAATTAGAATTTGGGAGTTTTAAAACAAAAAATAAAATAATTGAATTGGCAAGTGAGATAAGTTTTGCTTTAAAATTCAAATTTTTAAAAGATTTTATTTTTTCTTACAAAGATTTTATTCAATTGAAGTAAAATAAACAAATAAATAACGTTATATCTCCCATATTTAATAGTTATCCCATATAGCGCGTTCTTGTATTCACCCGATCATTCCTAAGCTTCTAAAATTCTAAATTTATCAATGTTCGGTATCGGATCTACGACTTACAGGTTGACACCAATGAAGAGAAGCAACAAAAAAATAATTCTCACTTTCAAATGTAACATTAAATTCCTGACTAAAAATACTTAATTCAACGGGAGAAATTAAGTGTACATCAAGAAAACTGATTCAGTTTGATTGCTAAACTACGTTTATTAAAATCTTCTTCCTTTATTTTATTTGTTTCAAATGCATTGTTATTTGTTTGAGGGGAGCTTTAAAACAGTGGTTCTCAGATTAGGGGCAGTTAAAACTCAGTAAGTTTTCAATTCTTTTTTATATCTTCTAGTATTTGGTGTTGCTTAAGCAGCCATTTTCCTTCGACGTCATTGATTAATAATTGGAAATAAATAATGTATTGATGGATTTATTGTGGTTAAATTTAATGGGTTGGGTTTTTGTATCTGATTTATTCATCCGAGCAACAAACCATTTGATCGTAATTTAAACAAATGCCTAAAGGACTAATAAATGCCCCAACACCATCTGCTGATGTTAGAATGGAATAAAAACAGTATTTGATATTCTTCTGATGTTTTGGCTTTTACTCCTCCGTCGTGACTGGTTTTCTCCTAAAATGTTTCTTTGGCCTCAATATGTTAATGGAAGAAGAAACGTCTCATCCAGTTTTCAATGATCAAACGTTTGATTGTTTCAGTTCAATGGGTTTTAAACTGGATTATTATTTTCTTACAATGGATACTTAAATACAGCTCTTCAACTATTCAAAAAATATGTATATATGAATAATAAAAAAAATTAACAAAAAAGAATTTTCTTTTAAAGTTTTTTTATGCTGTTTACTAAAATTTCGTCTTTATTCGCTTGTAACTTCCCATTGAAGCATTAGAAGCGTAACAATGAATTGGTATTGATATCCCACAATGCAGATAAATCCATTTGTTAATAATCATTCACGTGGTTTGATATAAAATTAGATAGAGTTATTCCAGTTGAGCAAACAACGAATTAATTCATTTCAATAAAGGAAAAATAATCAATTGTTGCAAGCTTTATAAAGTATACTTTAACATCAATGGATGAGACCATGTGCTAACTAAGTGACATTTTGATCAGCTGTTTCACGCTCTTTGGCGCTCTTCAGCTAGGAGTAGTCACCAATAAACAGCGAGGTCTCGATACAGAGGCAATACGAACAATTGTCGGAATCAGTGTGGAGCTTCCAAAAATTAAATAAACAATAAAAAACTCACTCAAAAAATATTGATGCGAAACTTCATGAGCCAGTATTCCACCGGCCTCAGTGAATTTTTTTAGCGCTTAAAAAGAATAAAAAAAAGCGCATCATGTAAATATTAATAAACATCAGTGGGTGAGACAGTATCGAGATCTCGTTGTTTACTGGTGACTACTCCTAGCTGATGATCGCCAAAGAGTGTGAAGCAGCTGTTCTTAGTAAATACTCACCCATTGATGTTTATTAACATTTATATGGTTGTTTTTTTTATTCTTTTTATGGGCAGAAAAAATTCAATGAGGCCGGCGGAACACTAGCACATGAATTTTCTCACCAATATTTTTTTATTTATTTTTTATTGTTTATTTAATCTTGGAGGCTCCACATTGATTCCGACGAAAGTATACTTTCTTTGAGGAACTTCTTATCGGTTTAGTGATCATAAGAAAGCATTTTTTTCTTTTCTTTTTATCTAAGAGATTTCTATAATTATTTTTTTTCTTTCAGTCTTCGAACGTGAGAAATTTCATCCGGGAACGTTGTGCAATGAATACATTGGTAATCAGATCAGGATTAGATCACTTGATTCTCTGTCGATATCATAGCGAAGGAATTGAAACATTATGATGTAACATCAAATTCCAAAAGGTCATTTTAAAGCTGTGGTTTTAGGGAACAAGTTAAATCCTTACAAAAGTTTTCTGCAAATTTTCTAGTCAGGGTCTACATCGTTAATCGGCGAATTACACACGCTATCAGGCTTCCCATCACCAAAATTGATATCAATGATCTCACGATATCAAAATGCGACGCAAATAACGCTGAATTTTGCATTGACTAATTTTGGCGCCTGTTCAGCACGTAACGCTTTAGTGCAGTGGTTCCCAAACTATTTGTCTGGCGCCGAGGGAGATTTCAAAATTTCGAACGAAACTCCAGATGGCAGAAGATAGTAACCTAGGTTTCTTCTGGTCTAGGAAAAGAAAGTTTGGGAACCTGTTCACTAAGTATTTATTCGTCTCTCATTCTACTTTGCCACTGAGGAAAGCATTTTCATGAAATCTGGTTTAGGAAGTTAGAAGTTACTATATTGTGATATTGTACGAAGAACAAATTGGAAGACTATTTTTTTTCCTTAACGATGACGATGAGAGAAAAAGTCATTAATCTCATGACGATGAGAGAAAAGTAATATTTCTTTCATTTAGGCCTAGCGCCTTGTTGAACAATTCGTACGTTTAAAATAATTTGATCTAATAATTTGATCTCGTGGGATCAACTTCAATAAAGTCTCACGAGCCAATGTTGCAGAGTCGTATTGGAACCATAAATAAATTAGACGTGACTGACTGATTAATTTAAGTCTAAAAACTACACATTTGAACAAATACTTGAAGAGATTTTCATCGCACACAGTTTTCATCTGTAATTCAGGATTAAAACGCATGGAATCATTCACTTTGTTGGATGTAGATGCGCTTAGAAGGTTGGCGCCAGCAACAAATTATCCAATATCTGTTTTTTTTTGGTGGCGCCATTGGAGACGTATTCTAGCTAACTTTTGAAAGGGTTTTTCACAAATAACTTACATGAATGTCACGTGTTGTTTAACATAGCTTTAAAAAGACATTTCCCAGCCCACAGTATTCGAGCATGGTTTTTTTCATACTAGGAAACAAGTGTATTTCCTTTAATTAACCGCTTGAGATGGATCCTCGCTTCGCTACTAGTCGTCTTCTTGACATGTCGAATTATAGTGTCACCAAGGAAGCTCTATGCTAATTGCTTCTTCAAGGACACGTGCTTAATCTATTTCAATTCCCATTTTATTTACGTCCTTCTTCATTCATATGTTTTTCTATTGGCTGAATTACGAGCGAAAGAAGTTCTCTATCTTCCTTCATCTCTCAAAGGAATAAATAGTATAACTACAGTACTGTATTTAGTACTTTACAATATTTACTTTTCAGTAAATAGTACTGCATTTGGAATAAAAGTTACCATTAATTGTTTCTTAGTCGAAAGTTTCCAATTATAAAAAAGTTACTTTATTTTTTTCGAATATTTTTTCTGAGTGGTTCAATTGTTCCTAATCTTAATCTTCTAAATTTATTGTTGTTGTTGTTAGGTTCCATCAAGTCGTCTACGACTTCTGGTGACCTCATGTACTAAGGCTCTCCAAACAGATCTATCATTTGCTGCATATCTTAGTTGTTGCAAAGAATTCCCAGTAGCTTCCTTTATATCTTCCAACCATCTTCTTCGTTGTCTTCCTCTTCTTCTCTTCCCCTCTACCTTCCCAAGCATGATTATCTTTTCAATGGAATTATCCGCTCTCATAATGTGGCCAAAATAGGATAGTTTTTGCCTTAAAATCAATGCTTCCAACGAATAGATTGGTTGAATCTGATCTAAAACCCATTTGTTAGTCTTCCTTGCAGTTCACCAAAAGTCTTCTCCAGCACCAGAGTTCAAAGGAGTCGATTTTCTCTCTTTCCCTCTTTCGCATTGTCCAACTCTCACAACCGTACATCATCACGGGAAAACCATTGCTTTCACAATCCTGATCTCGGTAGATTTAGAGATATCTCTGCTAAATTTATTACTTTCTTTTAAACATAGGTTTATTATCATTAAAAGAATCAAGGGTTTCTGGTAATGTGAACGGGATTCCAGTACAGCTTTTTTCGAGTTTACTTTCATCAGCTAAAGTTATTCATTGTTTAATGGCTCAGATACTGGAATTGATAACAGCGGATAACTCCAGCTGAGTGAAGCTAATAAAACAGAAACAGTGTATAAAGTCTTTTTGGGATTAAGATAAAAAGATTACATACCCAAGTGTATTTTTTTTCCAAAGCACCCCTTTTAAGTGAGGTTCAGTTTTACTACATATGTTTTTAATTTTACCTTTTTATTATTATTTTATTTTATTCTCAGCGCGCTAATTAGCAGGAAAATCAATTGTGTTGCCTTAAATTTTCATTTTAATGTTTTGATAATGTGTGGTTCAGTTTCATATCTTGTTTCTCCTCCAAGTCAACTGGCATATTGTGGGTAACTCTTCCTAAGGAGTGTTAAGAAGTTCGAAACAGCTTGTCATTCAGATTAACAAGTTACATGAATTCAGGATGTACTTTCATTTCAGTCAGTCAGTGCTTCCTTGTAGTTTCTATGAAAGGAAAACAAAGAAATCCTAAAAGAACGTAGTCATCGTCCTGTAAATCATTATAATCCACAGGCCCCTAATCTGTTCATTCAGTTTCTGAAAAAAAAGCACCAACAAAAAAAAATAATTAATCTTAAAAGAGCTAAAATTCGATGTATCCGGGAGAGACCTTCCTGCTTTTGATCTGTCTGAAAAACAAAGGAAGCTAATCTCTTCTCGATAAATGTGCATCCTAAGTACCAAGAAATCATTTCAGAAATTTTGTTTAGGGGATAAAAACATACAAACAGATCAAATAAGCCTTCCTTTCCTTAGGTAAATAAGCTAAAAATGATATATTTTTTATAATTTAATTACATCAACGGTTCTAATTCAACATTAAGTCCTTAAACGAATGAAAAAAAAAATAAATCTATAATTTTGAATATTGATTAAAGCAATGTGTATGATTTATTTTTGTTTGGCGAACCCCGTACCAACCTGAGCCACGTGAGAAATGCTTCAGGTGCCTTATTGTTAATGGCAAAGCGTTCCAGAGAAGCAGCTCGCGTTTCATCTTTCCCACTCGACTGAAGCCTAATTGTTGTGGAGAATCTCCCTGGCTGCCATTTTAAGGCTGTGCAGGTGTTTGCCTCCCAGTGCTCCTCAATGGACAACACACAGGCAGGCCTACTTCTGTCGTTTGGGGTTGGTCTGATTCCAGTGTCCGAGTGCTTTTTTGCTTGGGTAGGTTTCTAAGGGAAATAGAGTGCGAGGAACTAAGCTGCACTTTTGTCATCATCTGTCATTAAAGAAATGCACCATTGTTATTCACGTCACTTCCTAGTTTAAGTTTCTACGGAGTTTTTAGGAATTGTGTTATAAATCTTTTCCAATATTTACATTTAAATTGCAAATAATCCAACGATGTTTGGGCTTTAAATCTATTGTTTTTTTTAGCTTCTTCATAATCACCATAATAATTCATTATTACACAAATATATCTAATAATTATCACTAGTATTTAAGCAGTAATTATCACTATTATTACTACAATTGAATGGTGAAAATTACGAGATGATATAATAATAGAAAAACTTATATCTAAAGCAGACGTTCTCAATCTATTTTTCACGTACGAACCCTTCAATATTACATTTTTACCACAAACTTCATCAACATTCCAACTCATAAAAAAAAAAAAAAAAAAAAAAAAAAAAATATTATGGACAAATCCGTAAATGTTAGCAGCTAGTTTGAATAGCCATTTGATAGAAAAATTTCAAAATTTTTAGTATGAACCTCCAAGGGGTTACGCGAACCAGATAAGAAACACTGATCTATAGCATTGTTGTACAATAAGCTGAAGATCTTTTTAATAAAATGTCGGAAAGAAAATCTGCAGATATTTGAGTTAGTCTGTAATTTAAAAAAAAAAAAAAAAAAGTTGATAGCTTGAATATTTTTATCTTTGTTTGGAAAATGAAATTGGTGATATTTTTATTATTTTTGAAATTATTCAATTTTATTATAATGGTTGATAAATTAGATGCCGTTCTTTGTTGAGTGATAATTGATATTATAAAATTTTTTACATTAACTTATGAAATTAAATTATAGAAATGGTGAGATGAAATGTGCTTTCTTTTAATAACAGATTCAAACAATCCAGATTAAAGTAAGAAATTATATAAACATTAATATTAGTAGGATTGTTGATTTCAAATGTACAAATAACTGAAATATACAAGATCTTAAAATTCATTCACTTGCGATTGAATCTTATTAAAGAAATAGAAAATTCTGTGGTTTCAGTTATTTTTCTTTATTCTTTGATAACCGTACTCATGTTGCTGTATTCCACTTACAACGGCGTCGAAGGAAATATAAATCGACAGACCTAAGTCAACAGAGATTCAGAAATGAAAGCATCAATAAAATTACTTTCCAATTTGACATACATTTAGAGGAATTTCTTACAATCCAGCGCCATATCTGTTTACTTTCGTTGTTTGGAAATGCATGTCATGCAATGAACTGGTTAAAAATAATGTCCGAAAGCAGTTTTTTACGGAAGGTTTTACGGTATTTTGCGGAATATTTGTGCAGTTGTTTACAATGATTTAGCTTAAACTCTTTATTTGTAACGCTTCAGAAAAACAAATCATGTCAATGTGATGCAAATCCCTTCTCAATAGGTTCTAAAAACAGAATAAAATGCTGTTTTTATTCTGTTTCCATATTTTACCGCGGAAGTGGCACAAACACATCACACCACACTTCACACAACGCCCTGAATATCCGATCCTCTGTATCTGCTTGTGGTGTCATTATTGAGCCATGGTGGTTCTCGCGACACAACACCCGTAGCAGCGGGCCTTCATAAGAAAAGCTTAATGTTATAGGAAAAATACGATCGTCGAAATGACTTGGAAGCGCACGTGGCTACGACATGTCGTTGTCCCTAACCATCACTTCCCGGCAATGGCCACCAAATATGGATTTACCTGTGCTATAGGTAGAAGGTAGGAAGGAGTTCGACAGATTTCTTCATTGCTCATATTGTCTTCCTGTGTTGCAATTATTAAATTGTGTGTTGTGTTTTATTTGTGATAAAGAACGGATAAGAATCGTTTATAAATGATATTGAGAATAGAAAAAGAAAATGCTACTATTCTTATAATTTTTCTATATTTGCAGGTATGTTTTTTATTTTCGGCTTTTAATTACGATTTTAGAAAAGTCAGTCGGTCAAATTTATCGGGGTTTTTTTTTTACTGTTTTTTAGTTTTAAACAATGCTTCCTATTTTTCTTAATTGGACAAATAAATTTATAAATATAAATATAAATATATAAATTTTCGAAACCAAATTTGAAGCTTTTTTTTTAAAAAAAAAAATGTGCAATTAAATTTTTAAAAACATCTGAAATACGTTTTTGTTCCCTTTGTATCAAACTTTTGAAGCAGTGTTACAAAGCGATTAATTCATAGTTCGTTCTTTCTTTGAATTAGCTTTCTTTCAACTGAATTAAGTTAAATGTAATTTTGTTTGCGTATACAACAGGTCACACCAATTAGAGCCACCGAAATGTGATTAATATGGGAATTGTTGTTCTAAAGAACTCCAGCCATAATATCGTTTTATTTGTACTCAAGTAAATCAGATTCTGTTTATTAATAGCGGGAAAAAAGGTAACAAAACCGTATCCTTTGACAGAGAGCTGAGGGAATCCTAGAATATATCGCAAAAGAATGAAAAATTGCCGTTCTTGGCTGGGAATGGAACCATGGAACCTGGGCAAAACTAGTTTCAAATTCAAATTTCACATAATTTTTTTAAATGAAAATATAAAGTATATTTGTTCAGCACTGACATCACACATAACCTTCATGCTGCATTACTATTAGTCTAATAAAGCCTTAACTATTATGTAAGCAAATCATTTTTAAAACAGTGACCTTCAAAAGTTGTTAATGTCAGTAGTTTTACCTATACTGTTAGTCATTTACAAAACAAGATTAATTGGTGTTAGTCGGTCAGCTTCTGCTTCTCTATTTGTTGTTTTTTAATGATATCGTATCGTCGCGTCGGTGTCAGTCAACAGCTCGCCTCGTTATGTTGAAACCCTTCTAATTTATTCGTCACTTGATGCATGAATGCATTGCAGAAGGATTGAACAAGACTAGAAAGATGTCGGAAATTACGGTTATTTTTGAGCTTTTTTTAATCGTTTATAAATATCTGCATGATAACTTGCTATCAAAGATTATTACAGATTTGGCTTAATGTTTAGTAAGAATCGGAGGGAGAAAAAAAAATGGTTAAAAAAAAAAAAAAAAATTAAATTGAAATAATCATGTTTGTTTCTCAGCCGTCTTGCGATGAAGGTAATTCACCAAACTATATACAAGGTGGTCCTGAAATGTTGCCAAACTTGAAAACCTGATTCAATGTAGGAAAATAACGGAAAATGTCCACATAACATGGGTGCATAATTAATATATACATAGACTATGATGTAGCCACTGTTATAGATGAGCTGTTCGAAGTAGCAGAGGAGGACCAAAAGCTTGGCCTGTACGATCCTTTGAAGACTTTTGAGCTATCTGAAAACGCTACATGGGTTTCCCAATGTACAAACATTGCGAGACCGTATTGTGGATAAATAAGAATTCCACAGTGATTTCATTAAATTGTTTGTGCTCCGTGTTTTCATGTTCTATTTTATTATTATTTTGTTTGATTATTACAATCAGAAGAAGACGTTTCAGCTTTTTTCAGGCATTCAGTAATTTTATTCATAATATTAATAATAATAATAATTTATTTTCATTGATACATTGTTAAAAGTCCTGTTAGGATCTCCCACAAAGAGATCCTGTCAACAGGTGCTTGGATTATGTTATACAAAATTATATAATTACATAAATTAATAGCATAAAAAAAATACAAATATAAATCACACAGGAATATAACAGATTTAAAGCCATTGTTTTATTTAATTTACTAAAGAAATACTAAGAAGAAAAAAAAATTATTAATTATAAATTTTGAAATGAAAATTATAATATTAATCTTATAATAATAATAATAATAATAATAATAATAAACTAAAAAATATACAAATACTATAAATTGCAGTTACTAAATACTGTAAATATTGCAAATTAGTGGCAAATAGACTAACAAAATATGTTCGCAATGGAGCGACATCTGTCGTCAACTGGCAACATGAAAGAAAAGAAAAACAATATTGATATTTTTAAAAGCTTCTTCTGACTTGGTGTAGTAAAATTTGGGTTTAAAAGTTATTATCAAAAAAAGAAAAAATATCACTTGAAAATTGGCGAAGGAAGATTCGAAAGCTGTCACAACTGCGTTTTGTTTATGAAAAAAAAAAAAAGGTAATTAACGAAACAGAAACTTTATATTTCTTCAGTCGTTCGCAAGATTTCACGAAAAGAGATTCGTGGTTTTCCGGGTTTCGCTTACCATTGATCGCTTTTGGGCCGAAGTTCTGTGAACATTTTGGCTAATAATGTAGCTTTTTCTGTAAACACTGAAAGAAATTACTTCTCCTAATAAATAGCAATTTTGTAATTGAAATAATTGGTCTCACTTCAATTGAACCAATACAATTGGACTACAGGTTATCTTTTTCGACGCCAGGTGCGCTTGTGACAGATTGACAGTAATATGTTAAAGGTCTCCTCTAACAGATCATGTAGACACCAGAGGAGATACGATCTTCCAGTGATCTTCAACGAAACAGACCTGAAAGAACCCCGGGTCTCATTGTACATTGGATTCAGCGAATCTTAGGACCCTTTTAAAGGTGGACGCCAGTAAAGTGTTTCTCTATTTTAGAATAAAGGCAGCAAGTTCTGACCATAGAATGGATGTTGCCTAGTTTAATGGCAAGTGTGTTTTAGAGAACTTAAGTCAGTAATATGTAATTAGAAAATAAAAAATTTCTGCTGTTCTTAAACAGCGAATATTATAATTAAAAAATAAAAGAATACTTCTCGTTTGTATTTTTTTCACAACTTCAAAAACAAAAGAAAAATAAACAAAACAGTATGTAAAGGAAAGTAGTCTTCGTGTTCTTTCATTAGCTTTTTTTTTTTTTCCTTGAGTTGCTGTTGATGAACAGGTGTTGAAAAATGAAAAAGAAAACATTTTTGTGGTCAGAATCCTTCCAACGCCTGTCTGTCTCCAGTAATTTATTGAATTTCCTGTCTTTGTTTGTCCTTGTTCACTTAATTTGCTTCATTGGAATCGTTGACGCTCTATTGGAATTTTAATTATTCCTGTTGGAATCCCGTCGTTCGTATTTTTATCTTTAAGGAAGGTCTTTCCCTCAAGAAATAAGGCCAAGGACCCAAACAACATCGAGCCAGTATTTGTTAAGAGATAACTGTTTCAAAAGATACCGGAAGTTAACAAAAGTAAACATTACAAAAGATTTCTAAACTATCCACTTATTTATTTATTTTTAACTATATTTAATTAATAAAGTAATTAATAAACATTTTTGATAAGAAGTTGGACTGATGTGAAGTATCACGTATTTTTGTTTTGTTTATTTTTAGGTATAAATTCCCTTGTATTCGATGACTTTGGTATTTGAAAATATTAATAAATATTTTGTTGATAATGTTGTGATGGTTAAGGATTGGATGATGAAGAGATGAGCAAAGAAAGAAGGACTTCCAGTGAAAGATTGAATCGGAAGATCTGCAGGTCCCAGGAAGAAGAATGTTCTGTTTAACTGTCCAGTGAATATAATGAGAGGTCTCATTAATATTAAGGATACTTCCTTTTTCTATTTACAAAATGTTTTCCTCTTTTACCACCTACAGAAAGGAATTAAGGGAATTCGCAATCTTCTTTTTAACAGGAAACCTGGTATTTTCAAATTAGACATCCTTCGTGGATGACTCAAAAATAATAAGAATTGATTTTGTTTTTTAATCATCGTTCTAAATTAACACTTTTTGCCTAAGGAGAAATGTTTTCATTAATCGGAAAATGTAAAACTAGATTTTAATGATTATAATGATGAAAGACATAAACGAAACATTAAACGAGATTTTTTTGTAGTTTAATGGAAATAGAGTTAATAATAATAGTATCAGAGTTTAGTAAACAATTTTTGTAAAGAAGTGTCACTGTTTAATACAATATTTAGAAAGTATTAGAACTTATCATGAATTTTATTCTAGTTTCTCAATAATAGTTTTAGTTGAAATTTTACAACACAGATTTATATTACCTCATACAACCTGAACTTAAATCAAAAACCTTCGTTGTCAAAATTTTACAAACCAGATAATTGAAAGAAGAAATCATTGTTATTGATAGAATATTTCTTCGTTTAGTTGTATCAATAGCTGAATCTCTTAAAAGATTTTCTATTCTTATGTAAAACTTACTTTAGATGTCTCGGTTTTTAAAATCTATGAATCTGTAACTTTATTTATTTCAATTTTTTATTTACTAAGGATCATTAAATTATGAATTCTTTTCACTACGAAAATAACTCGTCTTGCTTGCTGTTTATTACGAATGACCGCTTTAACGAAAGAGGGTAAATTACTGACCTTTTAACTTTCTTTAAAGGCTAAACTCCACTTTTTAAGTTATGAACTACATATTTCCAAAACATACTTTTTCATTTATTATCTGAGCAAAAATATTCTTTACTTTGTTTTAAACCAGTGCGTCTCAACTTTTTCTGCTGCACTGTTTTGTATTTGCAGAAATCCCACGACCCACGTGACTTTTTCATTGCTGTTATTGCGTAGAATAAAATCCTCTGAACAAACACCTAGGATTAACAAACAGTCCATTTAAAAAAAAACCGAAATATTTTTAAAGATGAATTGAAAAAGAGAAAATAGATAATTTATTAGCTCTCATTATTAGAATCTATTTTAAATTTGTGGTTGCTCAAATCGATGCCTAGAATTTGTTCGAGTTTTGAGCATTTGAATAAGTGTTTGCAGATTACGATTACACAGGAACTTTCGAGATTTTGTTGCAGCCTACAGTTGAGAAGCTTTGCAAGGCGCATTGGAGATTGAGAACCACTGTAATTGACGGGCTTGTTGTTATTACGTCTCGTGCGAAAGGCTTCTCTCTGTTGCTGCCCCTGTTCTTCGTCTTTTTATCATTTTTCTCTCCCTCTATTTTTATTCTCGTTTCCAAAGGGAAGTTGGGCTCATAATGTCTGTATGTGTGTCTCCCTTAGAACCAGCGAAGGGATCTTCTTGAAACTTTGAATGAATATTTAATGATGATCTAACTGTTGTACTTCTTAATTTCTCTGTTTTCAATATAAATTTCAATGAATGTAGATAAATCTCTGTGGAGAAATAGTTTCTTTGTGAAACTATTCAAGAGAGTTTAATAGAATTTAGACAAAACACCTTTAATACAGTTCAAAGTTCGATCCTTCACGATTCGTACGTCATTCCAACTACTTTCTTTGCTGGTCCGTCTCCAAGAAGTACGATGTCTTACGTCTCTATGGGTTCATCATCCTCTTTAATTACATCACAATTACAATAGAGTGTGGAATGTATTTTCGTCTCCTAATCTTAATTGATATCTGTTCAGTTCTTCATTGGAAATTTTTCTTAGCCATCAAATTTTCATAATAATTATTTCGTAAACACGACTCGAGTAAAAAAAAAAAAAGCCATAATAATAATTAGGGACAACATTCAAGCGACGTTTGGCGTTTTTTTTTTGTTTTTTTTGTTTTTTTCCAGTTGGTTTCTTTGAGGACACAATTGATTTCACAGAACCTTTCCTCTATTCGTCTCTGCCTAAATCGACAGAACAGTTTCGGAGGAGATAAAGAAAATCCTCCGGATTTTGATTTTTTCTTTTTTATTTGATTATCGGTTATTGTAATAGTTTTTTAACGTGTGTCAGTAATAATGTAATAACATTTTTTAAAATCAATATATGTGAGTTCTTGTTTCTTATTTATTATATTATCGGTTATTCTTGAAGTTATTGATGATTTTCGATTTTTATTGAATCTCAACTTCCAAAATTCAACTCAATTGTCGGATTAGTTTCGGAGGAGATAGATTGTGATGATTACTTCCCTGGTTTCCCGAAGAAATAAAAACAACAAAAGATGGTCTTTTGGTTAGTGAGTGATTATCTAATTCCACACCCAAAACGCTTGTGTCATTTTCAATTGAATTAGGATACAGAGAATGTGGAATCTTATTATTCATCTTCTGTTTCTTTATCTGTTTAATTAGAATTACGCTATAAGGGTTGGCCGATTTTCATAATATTTGATGTTCTTCCATATGTACAAACTTAAAATACAGAAAGAATTCTTTTTCCCCAGAAAGGCATTAATGTTTATATATATATATAATTGGCTGCTATTAGATAACATCCGCTTCGAATAATTTCATAAGTTAGAATAATTTATTTTATAAAATTTATTTTTTTATCACATATTTAGTTTTTCCGAGATAGTGTTGAATCTCTCAGATTTAGAACTATATAGTTGATTAAAAAAAAGAATAGAGGTCTCTATTTTAAAAAGACTATTATTTTTCTGATAAATTCTATTTCTTGCCCTCCTTATTATGCCACTGGTAAAATTGTTGTTAAGACTGGCTGATTACTGGAAAAAAAAATACTTTGTAAACAAAATATTAACAGTTTTATAAACATCATAAATGTATAAATGCTTCTTCAAATCAAAATGTGAATTTTACAAGTTTTTATTTTTTTCTCTGCTCCTGTAAACTTTATAGCTTTTGTTTAGAGAACAGCAGCGCTCCTAGCGATCACGACCAAAATTTAACAGATGAACAACGAACGATGTCTGCTTTCCGTATCTCATTTCTTTTCTTTCCTTTTTTTGTATCGAATTTCTGAATGGTATAAACAACCGCACAGAAACGGATATTCCTTATCTAAATCCTTTTAACCTTATTTAATGGATTTATCGTTTCAAGGCATTAAATAAACAGAACCTTGGAAATGATGCCAGAATGTTCTTGATTTCTGACTATTTCCATTCATGATGTAAGACTCCATTGGAGTCATTTGCAACCGGTTTGGCTTTGAATGGAACTTGTTAGGAATCCGAATGAAAATCTCGCCTTCGACTGAATTGAACAGGATTTCACAAAGGAAGAAAGCGCAGTGAATTCCAATTAGGAAAAGCAGTGGCTTTCAAACTTCTGTTGTTATTGAAACGTCACGCCCTTACAATTAACACAACTATCGCCATACAACCAAAAAAAAAAAAAAAAACCAACAACTCATCCTCTTCCCAACAGTACGGATGTGTTAAATATATATATATATTTTTTTATACATATAACCTGTAGCTTAACGCCTGAAACTTAGTAGTAAGAGCCAAGTGTCTTTTTACACCACAAGATGCAGTTTCTGTATTACATTGAAGCCAGATCCAGGAGTAAAATCCAAATCCTAGCTTAGCAGTGAACGGACCGATTAAAATCCAACATCAGTTTTATAAAAATGAAATATAATGAAATATATAAAGACGTGTATCTTCAGAAATAGAATAAAACTTTAATAGGTAAAGGAAATTGGAATAAAATTCTTTGGATCACGTCTTTCCCTTCGAATTTCTAAAACAGAAAAGTGGAAAGACTGAGGCTTTCTTTTGGTTGGTTGGTTTGTCAGATGAAACATTGCTTCTCACTCCAATAAAATCCACAGAAAAACACTAGCAAGGAAAATTCATTCATTTATTTCAAAAGAGTTTCCACGTTTGTTGTTTAATACAGTGCTTCACAAGTACTTTTTAAAAGTTCATTATTTTTACCTGTATTGTGAAGACAGTTTTTTTTTAAATGATAATTTCTGTTCCCATCTCATATTTTGTGGTTACAAACAAACAAACAAACAAACGGATGTCTTTATGGAATTTATGAATTCTATCAAAGAATACAAGGAATAAATGATTAGAGTTTCTTATTATTAATCAAGTAACATCTAAAAGAAGATTATTTTGTTTCTTTCTTTCCTTTATTCATTTATTTATTTTTATAATAATATAATACATAGATACTGTATTAAACTGTACATTCGTTTCCCTATTTTTCTTGTGATTATGACGTTAGATGTCGTCTTCAACAGAATAAATGAACTGTTGATATTCTGCCAAGTTCAAGAACCAAAAGTTTAAAATTGTCATTAAAACACAATTACAGTATAAAAAAATACACAATCGAAATATACAAATATTTTAGTTGCTACATATTTCAGTCAGTGAGCAATAATAATAATAAAAATTCTAGATTATTATTTTTTTTTATTAGTAAAAATTAGTAAATTGTTTGTTTGTTAATTTTAAAATTAATGTAATTAGGATTCTATGGGTTTTTATATAGATGTCATTTACTGATTTAAATAAGTTTTAGAAGGTAACGATGGCACCTTTGGGTATCTTCATTTCTATACATCGTTTTTATATTACATTACGAATTACGAAACCAAACAGCACGCGATGTTCATCCATTAAAACACTGGATTATTGTTTATTTTTGGAAGAAAATCAAAACCTCAAGAAAGTCCATCGTTATTTTAGAGATCATCATCTATTCGAAACATTTAATAATATATATTTAGATTCAATAATATATTTCTTATATTAGAAAATGTATTTTTAAATTTAAATATTTTTTGAACACTTGATTCGTACCATTATTATTATTAGATATTTCCAGTTGAGTCTAATTGGAGTTGTGGGTGGTGTTGGTGGACGTGGGTCTGATTAAGTTGGCTCTAATTGTTGTAATAGGGAAGCGATTTATTCACTTGGACTTTTAACTCGTTGTTCGTTTGAACTTTGTTCCCACAACAGAGGACTTTTGTGCGTCAGCTTTTTCGTGGGGAGGGTCTTCCAAACCTACCTGGCAGGAATGATCCACTTTTCCCAGCCGTAGGGGGGAAGTGAGCTCCTTTTCCCCCGCGACTCCCCCACTGCCGTCCGGTTTGAAGCACACAGAGGAAGGTGATGCCGGCGAGGAAGTGCTGCTGAGTCGAGCCATTGGCTGCTGTTCCATGTGGACGCCGACCGCCGGCGATGGATGTGGGGAGCGCCGGCACCACTTCGAAACACACGCTAAAAACCGGCCGCGCGTCTTCCCCAACATGCTGCAACCGGACAGGGACGTATTTATCTACTCCCCAATTCCACAAGCCGACATTGGACTGGGAAGGTAAGATGAAAAAATAGAATAGAATTGTTTCCGTTAAAAATACGTTCATACGACGACGAGTTCCAAGGGAAACTAGAATAGATTTAAAACCACTAATGTATAATAAGTAACGTAAGGTAAAGGTTACAGTTGCCTAAATAGACTGGTTTGTTTAAAGCTCTTAAGAAAGAAAATCAATTCATATGAAGCGTTTTTTTGTTTAATTTTCCTTATTAACTGAAACAGTGTCGAATGAAAGGAATGGGTTCCTAATATAAGGAATTACTCATTGTTGACTCATCGTAACAAAATAGCAACTGGAGATGATCCCTTTTGCTTAGATTTTTGTAGATAAGAAAGTTAAAAATTCAGTCCAGTCGTTAAAAACATCAGCGTTCTTTTATTTGATTTAGTAACTGAATTTAACTATTTTTCTTAAGTGGAGAGAAGTTACTTTTTGAATTTTACTCAGCTGTTTATTTTGTCTGTTTTTAAGATGAATATTTGTCTGTAAGAGATTCTTGAAATGTTTCGAAATTGGTGGAAAAACGCCAAGAACTTATTGTTCGAAGAAGAATGTTGTGTGCGTGTGAATAGGAAGGATTTTCAGACAGAAACAAAGCCAGTGTTGTTAGAACTTGTTCAGTCCATTTTAAGGAGTTGCATTAATCTGTATTCTTTGGTTTTATTTGTTCTGGGGAAAAAAATAAAAAAAACCCAACCAATTCACAGAATAACGAATGTTTTAGGCCAATTTATTTCAAAAGTTTCTTTCTTAATTAGCGGAAAACCTAATCAACAGCAACATTTTACGTTTAATTAATCTATACTTGTTTTGTACCAGTACTCGTATTTGTACCCCACGCATTCTGTTTTATAGAAACAAAACAATTAAACTTGGTACTATGATTAGGCCTATAAATCAATGCGTGTAAAAAGCATAAATTTAGTTATTATTTAGTGAAAGGTATTTCAATCATTCATTAGAGCCTTCCATTGTTCGCCAAATTCTAGCTACAGGAGTCTTTCAATAAAAATATTGTTTATTTATTAAAAGTTTAAATTAGTTAAATAGAATTATAGACTTCGACTTCATTTTATTTTTCCTCAATGGATAACTTTTTAGTTTGTTGTTTTGATCTTATATTTTTATTAATCTGTTATTTATAATCTTGGCGGGCAGTATATTTTATTATTAAAGAAGGCTATCTTAATAATGATCAGCAGAGATTACCACTTAAATATGTTGTAATGAGAATGTGAGATGAGATGTGGAAGGTGTTTATTACAAGAGCCAATAATGAATAAGCAGACCTAGGAATTCCGCGTTTTCCGGTTTTCCTGAAGTGAACACGACTCGAACGTAGTCCTTGAACTTAAACTTTCTTTTTCTGTAAAGGTCCGTTCTTTGTATGAGAAAAAAACAAACTCACAAATACTAGTGTGAAACGCGTCTGTCTCGTCTCCATGGCATGCGTTGCCCTCAGGCACCTAATCATTGGCCAGACAAGTTTGAGCTGCCAGGAATCCACAAGTGTTTATTGATTTGATCCTCGCAATGTTGAGATTACTGTACACGGGAGCATCACTCTCATTACGGGAATGTTTTCAGCTATTTTGAAACAGCAAATAAAAGAAATATTATTTAGTGCAAGTTGCTTGGGATGATTGTTACTTGTTCTATCACTTTAATCTTTATAAATCAAGTAAATTTAAGAAAGGATATCCTGTAATACCTGGAAGCTTACTTTCATTCAATTACGTTGATTTTTAGATCTTTTTCTTTCTTTTTTAAGAAAATAAGAACAGAAAAGTCTTGGTGTATTTGTAAATTTAATACTTGCCTAATACAAACAAAATCTTTAAATTTCCATTTTCTGAGGAAACCAAAATCTATTGAATCCTATTAAAGCATTGATCCATTGTTATCATATGTCGATAGATTCATTCATTGTTTCACATATGATGTTTTTCAAAAGTAATTTTTGTCAGCTGCAGACTTCTCACATACGAGAAACTTCACTCGCAAAATCATCTTTTTGTTAAAACCTGACTGACAGTAAATATTAAATGTTTATAGAGACATTATTCAGAGAAAAACTTGATAAAAGGGCACCTAAAACATTCCATAAAATTATTTTTCTTTTGTCTGCAGGTATTATGTATAATACGCACCTAAGTTTCATTTCGCCGATTCTTGGTAAAATAAAATATTACATGTAATTCTGTTACATATAAAAAAGATAAATATCTTTGGGAAACTTTGTATTTGCTGTTTTTTATTTTTTTATTAGCTAACTAAAAGATATGTTATCTACAGATCGATGATATATTTGCAAATCCTATGATGAATGTAATTTGCTTCTACAATCTAATAGTTTTACTGTGAGAAAAACAGAAAATTCTATTGGACTTATATTAACTAGTTATTAAACAGTTTTAAGCCTGAGATACACTACAACCTCGTTAATCCGGATCTCCGGATAATCCGGATCCGATTTTTGACATTTTTTTTATTATTTAATGTTTACATAGATAATAAATTTAACTATATAACAAGAACATAACTATAAGTATACCAAACATTCGCTTTTTATTTTGATTAAATGTACAGTTCCTGCATAGATTGTACAATAAATTATGGTAATAAAATGCTTTTGTCGAGTTAAGAAAGCTTTACAGTAATTTTGTTACAAAACATACTTTTTTATCGTAATAAATGGTAAGCCTGCTTATTTAAGTTTTTGTTTTGCTTATTACCCATATTACCCGGATTGCCTTTGGTCCCAGTTAGTCCGGATAAACGAGATTGTAGTGTACTTCAGAACTCTAATGAAATAACTTAATCCTCAGTAAAATTTGAGGAAGTCTAATTATACCTTTAACTACAGACAACTATAAAAGCGTGGGTTGATATAAAGAAAAGAAACTGTAGGTGTAGTGTTTTATTTCCAGTTATTCATTGACAATTCTTGACCATTTCCTGTAACTGTTTAACCTATGTAAAGTAGTTAATAACATAGTTAGAGATCAAATATGTTAGTAATTATGATAATCGAGACATAATAAATGAGTGTGGTTTCCAACTTCGGTCGTTTCCCCTTTTCCTTAAAAAAGCACAAAAAACTGACTGGTGAGACTATTTTCCCTTTGACATTTCGACCCAACCTCTGGAAATGACGAATACGTTGAGACCCAATTATCTCAACAGGGATGAATCATTACTTAACCGCCAGAATGTTAAGAATTGTTGTGGGAGCTTCACAATCACGTGATTGAAAAGCTACGCATCAACACATTCCTCGTTTTCATGGAAAGTAGCATTCTGTTTATTTTCACAGCTTAATAATTCAGAAACGATTCAGTTTAAAAACAGAATTATATTAGCTGTTTAATACAACATAAATCCATCAGAATTTCCACACATTTTGTAACCACTATCGTCTTTAAGGTTTCTCCAGTTATAATGTTATTTCCTGTTCGTTTTCTTTAACAGTGTATTTATTTTCTATGATGAAACTTAGTGTCCAGCTTATGATTATTATATTATCAGTTTTAGTGAATCTTTCTGAGTGACTCTCCATGTTATCCTTAAAATATTTTTTACTATTATTATTAACTATATGGTTATTAATGCCAGTTCAAAGTTGGAAATCCAGGATCTATTTTTTGTCCGAATGTAACAATGAGAGAAAGTTTAAGTTAGAAACAACTTTAAGGTTTTTTTCAAATAAACCATCTTTTATTATAACCCATTTTAAAAAAGTAAACTTGAATTTTCAGTTTCGTGTAATTATTACATTGTACCTTGAATGTTTCTTTCATCAAAAATGTCAATTCGTGTCCCTGAATTAACAAATACATTTAATATTTAATAATACTGAAGATCCGTATCCCTTTGGTTAATCGTGTCAACGTAAACTTATTCTGTTACTAAGAAACTGTTTTCATTGTTGTCTTCGAACAATAACCAAAGCGTCGTAAAAATAGATAATAAATTGAATCCTTCCGCGGGGGCGTGTCACATCGTCAATTGGCAGAACATTGTCCGGTCAAACCTTGCTTTTACTGCGGGAAAACTGGAATTTTTTTTTTAGCTGTTTTATTTGCTGAAATGTAACATAGCAATATAGTGACGTCATCAATGTACATTTTCCGGATTCCTTTCCTTTCCGTCAACTAATTGCCAAAACAAGAGATCTCTGAAAGAACTTGGAGGTTACTTTCTTTAAAATGTATGTTTTATTATTTTTTTTTTCCCCCTTTATTTTCTTGAAGTCGCACAAAGAAATTCACCCTCCGCTGTAGAATTGCGAAACCTACAGATTTCAATCTATCTTCAAATTTTCCATTCAATTAATTTTCATTCTATCAAACCATGCGCATATTTAAAATGATTTTGATGTATTGTTAGATGTTATTGTTAGTTAATTGTTTTGCTTCTAGTACTTTCTATTGGAATTTTGTTTCCTTTCACTCGCAAACTTCTCTTCGGGGATCTGAGCAATTTTCAGGTATTAAAAATAGATTGTCTCTCATCCAAAATTTATCTTTTTCAAAAGTTAAAGAAGACTTACACATATTCAGACACACATACACACGGACATAATGATTTCATGCGCAATTCTGTACTTTATTCATCAAATTAAATCTTAGAAAAGAAGAATATCTCGCTTCTTTTAAAATGAGAAGAAATTTAACGTGCCCGATGATTCAAAGAATTGAGTAAGCAAACGAAGGCACAACGCTACAAGATAGGATTCGCACCCTGAGTTTGTCACCGGGGAGAGACTGGACGGACCGTGTCGTCCTTTTTAGGACTCATCAGCCAGCCAAACTCCACCGATGAAGTCTCTTCCCGGTGACAATTCAGGGTGCGAATCCTTTCTTGTAGCGTTGTACCTTCGTTTGCTTACTCAATTCTTTAAATCTCGCTTCTTTTGTAGTTCTTTTTTTTTTGCGGGAAAATGATTCGTTCAAAATGAAACTACAATTTTTTACGAAAAGTTAAACTAAGAATTGTGGAAATTGAATTTCTGTGTCTGTTATAAAGTACGGAATAATCTTGAGTATAGAAAGCTTTAGACATAAAAACCAAATAAAACTGAGTGAACTTGATTACGTAATTGACGGGTTCTTAAGTAAATACAATACTTTTGTCATTCAAAAAATCCCAAACAATGTAATAACTTTCCCAGGTTGTTACAGCTAATGAAGGAGTTTTAGAAAAGAATTTATTACGCCTTTAATAATGAATTAGTACTTTATTAGTATAATAAAAGACTATTCTCTAGGGAGATCATTGGGGGTGAACGATTAGGAAGTGATTCACCAAATGAAAGCATCCCACGATGTACAAGAATCGATTCAGTCAACTGAGGATGGGTTTTAGAAAACTATAATGAAGCAGGAAAATAATGTATTACTTGTTTGAAAAAAGTTTAAGATTTTTAGGTTATGATAAGTAATAATGTCTTTTGAAAGTATGTTTCTTACCTTTATCAGATTGCAGTTATAACTTCTACAACCAGTTACATTATACAATTTTTCTTTTGTTTTATTTGTTGTGTTTTTAAACATCTATAAGAGGGAAAAATGTGTTTTGGGATTAATCTCGCTTATGTTGATGCCTCTTCTTTGTTGTCTTAAATTATTATTGGACTGACTTCACTGTACCTGTGGTCGGCAACAGGTGGTTGATGTAAACTTTGTGGTTAGCCTTGAACTGAATGACACCGTCTCCCCAAGTTCAAAAGGTGAGAAACGGAGTAAGAATGTTTCAAATAAAGAGAGAAAGTCCGAATCAATTTAAAATGTATTTCCAACGGAGGATTTCGTAGAATTCAGCGTCAGTTAAACTACTTTGGTGACAATCTTAAAAATGCAACACTGCATTACCCGAGGGAAATGAAGGCTAAATTTTACAAGTGTTAATGTAACATAATTAATAAACATGTGATAATTATTCTTCTAAAGTTTTTATTTCAATGCAAATTGAAATGTTTATTCACTAATTATCTGGAATGGATGTTTCTAATCAACTGAATGTGTGAGAGTTTATTTATGTAAGCTACAACATTGACATTAAAAGATCACTTGTCTTGGAAGTCCATCGATTTAATTCAGTATCATGTAATTAACTGTAAGAATTTGTTTGACATGACGACGATATTTCTAAAACAAGCTCTTAGAGGAGGAAAAAAGAAAAAGAAAAACCTGTTAACTTATACAACCTGTACTTCTCAGCAAAAAAAATTCAAAATCACATTGCGGGACAATTTGTTCCGAAATCAGGACGGGACACTTGGCTCTCAATCGGGACGGTTGGTCACCCTGCCTCAGAAGCTTTGTTTTACTTTTTTTTTTTTATTTTGAACCTTCAGATTGGATTTGTGTTTACTCGTCGTGTCAAAATGAAGAATGCATCTAACTTAATTTCTCAATAAATACTCAAAAGTGTTGTCTTTGAATTGAATATCAAATAATACTGAAAAACATTCTTAATGGGAAAGTGGGTGTTTAATATTTATTTGTCTATTTTCTTCTCATTCCTTTAATCTAAAACTGAGGTAAATAATGATACTACAATGTTTAACAACTCCTTCCTTTGATGTTTGTTTGCCCTGAATCTCTAGATTGCTGCCAAACTGGGTTTTGGGTGGAACAGAAGACAGTTACTGCGTTGGATGGAAAAGATTTATCATTCCCATAAATCCAATGTTCTACAAGAAACGACAAATTTCATTAAATGTCTTTAGTATCGATGAAGATCAACACTAAGCTACCGAACTGGAACTCTTAACATAGTTGTTTGTATTCTTCGTCAGCTGGAGTTAGATTGAGAAGAAGAAAGGATAAATAATTGGATAATTGGTGAAAAGATTGGAAGTACAAAAAAAAAAAAGAAAAAAGTTTTGATACTACAGTAACATTTCATTACTGCCAGTGATGAAGTACAACTGATGAAGTACAACTAATGACTGCTGCTGTACGTAAACAAATTCTTTGACAATGATTTCCAAAACTTTTCAGTGATTTACACACCTGTGATTAATCAAATACCGGGTGCTATTTTTTTCAAAGAAAAAAAGACGAAAATTATATATTCAGAAATAAAGCAAGCTTTCCATTATATTTGCATTGGAATACAGTTGATTGGTAAGACCTCGGCTGAAAATTATTAAGAATCAGTTTTTTTTTTACTGCATTTATGTCTTTAAAATGTTCTTAATCTGTAATCGGTTTGTAAATGATTTTACCAAACTTTTTCCAGTTAGGTTTTGATCGTCATTTCATCTTATATTAAATGAGTATTTGTAGATGCTGGGTTTTTTTACCCTCTCTCTCCTGTATCTGCTTTTTTTTTTATAACACGAGCGGATAATCAACTATAACTCGATCCAATTGACAATGGGGAGCAAAATGGAGCCCAGAGCATTGTTTCCGTGTTATCCCTGCTGACTTTCTCATCGCGATGAATGGATGTGTTCTAAATTCTCGCAAGACATATAAAATTCCACTGGTGGCTTCCCACTTGCTTATTCTTCTGGGTCAGTCCCCCCTCCCGCTCGGGAAAGTGCGTGCGTGCAACACGGCTCCTCAGTCGAGGCCAGTCGGTTCGCGTGTGACGTAGCGGCCCAAGGCTCTCTCCTTCGCCGTCAGCCGAAGGGGAAAAACGCCGTTTGGAACCGACCTCGCCATCGGACTATGCGAACGGGGTCCTCGCGCACCGGACAGTCGCTACCTTTGCTGCCGGATACATTCTGCCTTCACGCGAGGCAAAGATGGATTGGAAGGATAAAATACGCCACTCTCAGTACGACGCCAACTGGTAAGTATATCGTCTTACTTCATGTTGACCCACGCATCAGGTGTCACTACAAACACCTGTCAGTTGCTTCTTTTTTTTATCTGCGTACAATTATCAGTGACAGAACAGTCTCATCGATGGATTGTTCTAAATTCTGATTTAGAATTTCTTTCTTTCTTTTTTAAATATCCTTTCAAATTTATTAGTTGACAGCTGTTTAAAATAATATTAAGGATTGCTACGATATCTAATGCAATAAAAGCAAAATAGTTTTTTATGTATAAATCCCACATGTGGTGTGGTTTTAAGAATAAGTGGATAACGAATACAATGTTGGATAATTGTAAACTCTAAGAATTATCCAAGGCTTTGAAGTTACAAACGAAAGACTTTAAGTTTATCAAGTGGGTTTATTTGTCAGCTTTAGTGAACTCGCCCACAAGCAAATGAAATACTGTCACTGTGTGGGAATTTGAGGACAAGTCGACCATATTTTAATTTTACTTACCTACCTAAAAGGAAAAATGAATTATTCCAAGATCATGAGTTTACTTTCTTTCCATTCAGTGTCATCATAAAACGTGTATTTTTTTAAAGTCAACTTTCTAAGTTTTAAATTTGTTTAAAAAAAGAAAAAGGACTCAAAAAATTAACATGTTCTCCGTAATAATCGTGGAAGGGTCATCTTGCAACTTGGCATGGACATTTATATTCAAGAGAGGAATATGGAAATAAGAAATAATACCGGTATAGTTGACAGAAATGCTATTATTGAAAGTGAAACAATTACCTCCCATTGGTGGCAAACAGTGCTTCGCAATTGTTGCAAATAGCAAGCGCATGCTTTCATTTGATTGACTAGACCTAACATAGAATAGACGGGTTCAGTAACAATAAATCAATTTTCAGCAAGTGTTTTTTTATTCTGTGGATATTGTAACTTAATACAAAAAATCTGGAAATTCAAACCTTAAAAAAAAAAAAAAATGCTTCTACGAACTCCTTCTCCAGAGACTTTGGTCCGTGTGAAATATGACTCTCATTTTGAATGTAGCTATTTCCCATAAACGGAACTTCGTAAATCTTATCAGATAATTAAATCAAAATCAATATTATTGAGCTCAAGAAAAACCCCACTGGTCTCTTGGTAGTGTCGTATTTTGTTGACATAGCAAACTAGTGAACCATTGTACTTTAATGGTGTCCTGACTTCTTACACAATTACAATGAAGCTATAAGCTTAGGCTTAGGAAAAAAAAAGGAGATAATCTTAATTGTAATCCTGGAATGTTCCGGTTGAGTAATACGAATGGGTTAATCCACTCAATTGGTTTCTAGAGCAACTTCGATCGTGTTTCTCACCAATTGTTTCTTGTCTTTTTTTTTATATATATATAATAAATGTATTTATGGGTCGATCGGAATGTAGAATTCCAACACTTTATATCTTGTCAAGAAATTTAAAACCAGAATACTTCTTTTATAGCCACTAACATCTGAAATCAAAGACTTCGAATCCATTGAAATAATTTTGAATTATCAAAAGGTTTATTCTAGTTAATTTAAGCTTAGAATTAGTAATAATAGAATGTTATTATTATATATAATAGAATTATTAGCTTTCGTTATTACACTAAATGGATAATTTTTTATGTTAACTAACTTATATAAATCTAAATACAGAATTTCTTAATCTTTTTTTTTTTTTGAAAGTTAAACAAAACAAAACAAAACAAACCCGAAAGAATTATTTTTCTGTGAACATAGTCCTTTGTTAATAGTACTACTTTTGTTTATCACTTCGAAAGCTGCACAACAAGTTTTTGCGCTGCTAGGAGGATCAAGTAAAAGAATTTTCGAATAATATATAGCCTTTGAATTATTCAGTAAGATATTTTAATTTCGTTTAAACAACAATCCATGAAACCCAACTTCATTGTTAGAAAATAGTAGGATAAATTTCCATCATTGAAATTAACTAAGTTTACTTTTTTGTTGTAGTTCTATTTTTTTGTTTTGAGCTCAGCCTATTAAAAAAAAAAGGGGGGGGGGGTATTTACGAGAATACAACAACTAGAGGTGAATAACAGAGGAAAATACGTTTATGCTAATCTTTCAATGTAAAAATAAATAGTTGAAAAGCGAGCTACTAATCTGTGAATGATGTTATTTGACTAACATAAAAATTATATGTTTAAGATATCTTGTAGCCTCTAATAATTTTAAAAATATTTTTCATAATACATATATGAAATCAGGCTTCTTAAAAAAAAAAACATTATCATAAATTAAAGAGTGTAATTTCATTATTAACTAAGTGATACTAATCTAAAACGTTTCATGGAACTGTGGCAAGGAACTAAGCAGAATTCTTTAGTAGAAATCGTGATTTAATGACAAAAAAATGATAGTCTTCAGCATCAGATAAGGGTTAGTTTTATTCTGGTGAAATATTTGTGCCGATCACTTGTCGTTGAGGCTGAGCGCTGTCACTTGTCCTGTTTGCATAAAAATTCTTTATTATTGAGTTAGTTTCCTTTTGCGTTCTAATTACAGCAGGGACAGTCAGTGTCCAACACCACAGAGCAAAGCCAGCCATCTTGTTATTTCTTGTAATATGACACAATGTGATTGAAATGGTTTGTTTGAAAGCCATTGTTTTGGCAACAGTAAAAGGAGAAACGAAAATAAGAGACAACGAAAGGCTCTGGTTACAGAATGGAGAAAAAGCAACAAAACAAATGTCAATGTAAATTCAGTTAGCAAATTACATTCAACAACCTATTGAATGATTTTAACTTGAGATAAATTTTCTGGATTTTTTGATGAATTCTGAACACATTATTGCAAATAACGCATTATTACAACACCAGTGATTCTCCAATTATCACTAGTATTATAACGACAGATTGTAATTGATGAGCAGGAGATCTTTAAAACATCTAATCTAGAAAGTTGAGAATGCTTTGATTTTGTAATCTTTATAGAGACCATTAGCCATTTTCTTTTAGTGATTGTTAATTAAACAAACTAATTTCTTCTACATTGTTCACTTTGTGATTTTCGAAAAGATTTTGAAATTGACTGTCTGTACAAGATTGTAAGAAGTTTAATGTATTGCCTCTTAAGACCTAAACAAATTTCCTACAAAAGTAACACAAAGAACAGCTTAATGTTTTGCTTTAGTGAATTAAAATAAATAAATAAATAAATAAAATCCTGGGCTCGGCAGGTAAATGACATACCTTTAAGAATGCATGATCAGTAATCGGGCTATTATACTATTGTTGCCTTTGTAGAGTCCTATGAAGCCAGAAATAAGCTAGATTTGAAGGAAAACTCTTCATTTGTTTCCCCAGCTTTTGGATGGACAAGTGAAATGAAAGAAACATCCATATCTTACCTGGATTCGAATACAGATCCTTAAGAATCACCGATGATAATTAATACCAATAAATAAAACCCAATTTTCACAACGAAATCTTTGCTGATGATCGCCAGAAAAATGTGAAAATGTTCGAAATATTTACCGTTTTCATGTGTTTGTAACTTCCGAATATGAAACTGATTGTCTCAGATGATAAGTCTGAGAACGCATTGTTTCTTCAGAGGAATAATAAAAACTCTCCTTAGATGCTCTTTTTTTTTCTTTTTTTTTTTTAAATTAACAGCTTCTTTCCTGAAGAGTTTAAACCTTCAGAGCATTTTTCTTCTGTTGACGAATGGGAAGAATTCCTCCATCATTCCACATCTTTTACTTCTCTTGCAAATCTGTTACCGGTTGGTTTCCACTTAAAGCGCTATAATTAGAAGGTAAATCGAAATCGAATCTGTAAAAACTCTTTTACCAGGAGAAGACATTTTCTCTTCTCAGTTCAATAGACTTCAATTCCACTTCATACATTTTGACACCAAATTAAAACCTATTAATTACTATTAGAGATGTTTGTAAACAGAAAGTAACAGGTACAAATAAGAATTCCACTTAAGAGACCTGCTACAATCCCTTTTATTTAACTAATCCTTTATCTTTTCCAATAACGAATGAACTACATTTTCACTTGGTTTATGTAAGGCACTAGTATTTCACAGAATCCTTTATCATTGCTCGATAAAGACAAATGTGGAACGTGTGAGTTAGGCCAAAATGAATTGGAAATGAAAACTATTTGCTCTATATTTTACAAACACGGTTCTTGTGTTTATTTCAGAGCAATTGAAACAGACTTCACTTACAAGTTAGTTAATTACATGTTTAATAATTTTCATTTTTAAAAAACGCTGATTATTAGTTTCTCTGTACAAGGCCGCGCTAATCTCCAGTGATTAGTGTTCATTTTGTAATCTTAATCCTAGTTGTTATTACTATCATTTTTCTTTTCGTTAAGTAAAATCAGGTCAATCCACGAATAAAATAGTATTTAATTTAGAAATCGGATTAATCAGAGCAACTTAGCATTGCCATAAAAAGTCACCCTTTCAAATAAATTTGCATCAAAGGAAAATGATGTCAGTATGTTTGAAATATTAAACTAATTTACCTCATTTAGGGGTTATATAAATTGGAATGGAATATCAATGGTAATCTATATTCAATATCCTAGACTTTATAATAATATTTTGTAGATCTTTGCTTTCTAATGAGCTCTTAATTATTAGCCTAATTCAACTTTTGGAAATCTGCAGAAGTACAGGAAACATATAATTCCCGTTAGGAAATATAGTCTTTAACTTGTATGTTTTGTTTTATGTCAAATACTCTTCACTTTTATTTCTCCATGTGGTCAGGATAAATACTTCAGGTAGTGAACCTCAAATATATAATTCATTATATATAACAAACACTTACAATACTTTATAATAAATATTTATTTATTAAAGAAGTGAATTTTGAATATATTAGCTTTCAGAATATATTTTTAAGACTTTCAGATATTTATTTAATATTTATTTATTTATTAATCTGTCTTTTTCTTTTTCTTTTATTTTTTTAAACTGAAACAAGTGCTATTTACTATTCAGTCATTTCCGTTATTATGAAAATTTTTATTATATTTTTTTATCCCAATAGTTTTATGCTTTGAATTTAAAATAAAAAAAATAAATTACAAAATACTTTTTAAATGTGTCTGCAGTGAAATGAATAATGTATTTTCCTATTTTTTTGAAGTCATTGAGGCCATTACGTCAGGCGATGACACGGATGTTAATGTTAAAATTTCATTATATGACAATTTGCATCTCAGGTCAAATTTCCAAAGCCGAAAAGACGCAAAGTTTGAATTAAATATTACTTAATGAATTTTAAAAGAGATTTAACTGAAATTTTTTTCAAAAAAATTCTCAAAAATTAGCAAAAAGCAAAACTTCTCCAAGAAAACTTAATTTTAGTTTCTCGACAATTTTACACGCTGTAGAAGTAAAAAGGAAGGTCCAGTACATGTATATTTTTATATTACTAACTTATATTTATTCGTTGAGAATTCTCAATTTTTCTTTCCGTATGCATTTCTTAGCAAAATAATTTAACCATTTATTAATATCATATTCCGTTTCTCTTAGTTTTGTTGAATTAATTCTCAATTATTTATCAGCAATTTCTTTCCTTCTTGGAAGCATCCTAGGACAGTTGCTGTTTTGTTTATCACTGATCATCAATTAGCTCATTCTAACATTAAAAGAAAACCAAATGTGTTAAAAAGTGTGTATTTCTTAACAAACTTTTACGCAGTTACGTACTTTTTTTTGTGATATTTTTGCGATAACATCTAGTTTAAGCAACTGTTCATCTAATGTTATGATTTCCCTTGTTGGAGAATAAAAACAACATCAAAATAACCTAAATTACAAAAACAAAAGCATTTTTCCAAAACCATAAATGTTGGAGATAAGAAACATTACAATAGGATAGTTTTAAGTTGAATTGAATTACTGAAGTTATGACCCATTTCCCCCCGCTTTTCCTGATGATTATTTGAGTTACCAGTTTGAATTTGATTGAAAGTGGTCTGAAATGTCTTCTGCTTGACTGAGTCTGGAAGCTTTATGAGCCCTGACTCTTTAATTCCAAGTGATTGGCCTTGATTTGTTGATATTTTTATCCTGGTCCGATCTGGGCTGGCGGCCATTTTGTTAGTGCAATCGGTGCACAAAGAAGCAGCATTTATTCTGATCTGGGAAGAAACGAGAAATCTCGGTGACCTACTTCCGGAATTACTTGGGAGACGCTGTGGGAACGCGTACAGGAGCATGAATACGGTCTGGGATGCGATGCAGTCGTGCAAGATCCGCTACTGTCGAGGTCATCATCATCTTGTGTTGACGGAAATGCTGTTGCGCTGTAATTAAACCTGACTCCCGCAAACACAGGCATCGCCCACAAAGAGAGACAGCACCCAATAAGTGCACCCAGGAAATCTCATCAAAACTGGTCGGTTCACTTTTGCAGACAACATTTTTACCTTCTTTTCACTAAATGAAAATTACAGAGAAGATGACGATACGAGAAATACTGGTCGTGGTTTTGGAATGCGGTCCTTTTTGGAATTTCAACATCCTCTTTCTTAGATATTGAAGAAGATTCTTTATTTTCCCAATCGTAATAACAGGAATCGTTATAACGAAAATGTTGCAATAATAAAAATATTTCTAACTCTCATCTAATTTTATTAAACAAACAATACATTTTAAAGCAATTCCCTTATTTTTATATTTCAGAAGCTAATCTATAAATTATCTTTACATAAATTCTTAGTCTTAAATTCTTCCTTCTCTAATTTTACATTTTCACAACCATGTCGTGAATTGTTATCATTGGGACAGCTTCGTTTCATTCTTATTAGGACTCATCAACTAGATTTACCCAGTTCATGAACAATTGAGAGAGCATGAGAAGTTATGGATCTCATTCTGCTCCCGGCAATGGGATACTAAAAACTAAACAACTGTAACAAAACCTATGTATCTGCTTGGCATTTCCTAAAGATATTTATTTAAAACATAAAAAAAAATAATGTGTAACTTTCTTTATAAATAAAGGACAGGGATGTTTAATACGCAGTGTGAAACATGAATGAAGACGAAAAAGTAAGGACATTTTCGTTTTTGCCATTATTTGTTTTGTTATCGAAAACTGGAACACGTGTTTCGTCCTTATTAAGACTCATCAGTTTGCAGGAAACTTTCTTTTTGTTTATTTTTAAGGTCGATAGCTCCGTAATCTCTCCTAGCCTTTGATCTTTCATCCATTGGCTAAATCTGGTTGATGAGTCCTAGTTCTTTCCTCTGTTTGTTTTCCTGTTTAGATTGAAAATTAGCTATAGAATCCGTTGCATCAAAACCTTGATTTGATCATTGATCGGTTTTCTTATTCTGCTGCTCATCACCAAATGTTTGTAATTCTTTTCAGTGAACTTAGTCAGTTTGGAAAAGTGTATTGATGTGATTCATCCCTCACTTTGGTGTATTTTAAGAAAGAATGAAATGAAGGAATGGTACAAACAAGAAACGATACATGCCATTTGTTTTTACGTCTGTGAGCCTTTGGAAAAGTGCACGTTTCATTTTGCTCATTTGACGAAGGAACACCAAGGACTAAACTCTTATCGCGAATTATATAGTGATAATGAAATAGATATCACAAAATAAAATAAATACATTTTTCATCATATCTTTCATCACAATTCTTCAGTTGTCTCGTAGTGACTGTTTTAAGAGATTTTGAATTTGATTTTTTTATTAGTATTAATTTTCCTTCTTCTTGTAATAGGAAAAGTTCAAGCAAATTATTTCTATGGCTTTTATTATTATTTATTATTTTTTTAATTTTAATTATGGTACCATCATAATCTATCTTCTATACACATATATAAAAGAAAGAGTGTGATAATCACATGAGATACAAATGGGGTATCAAAGTAAAGGTCCTGATGCAGAGGCGTGCATGAGCATGTTGATTTTTATTTTAATAAAAAAACTTCATAAACAAATTGACAGGGTGCCTCCTGGGTCCCTGTTATTGCATCCTCCGACATCTAGAAAGTGGTTGAATCGAATTTCGCATCTTAAGTTAATTTTCACTTAAATAGGATTAAAAGATCTTATTTAATCTGAATTGTCACTTAATTGTGATATTTCCAACCGGAGAATGTCTACTTGTAATATAATATTCCATTTGCTTAATCTTTGCCTTTTAGCTGATGAACACTGAATAACTTTGACTGAGGAGGGTCAATATTTAGCTCAGTTGTAAATAGTTGTGTTATCAAATCCTACGTAGTAAAATTTTAAATGTTTCAGTTATCACTTCCGTAAACCTTTTAAAAATCAAGTTTTATCTACATTATTTCGTCAATTCTTCATAATAAATAAAACAGAAATTTTATTAATGAAATATCAAGTATTTTTTTTTTGTTGACATCCAAAATGATTGGGCCTTCATCCTTAGGTGTACTTATAATAAGACCTAAAGCTAAAAAGGAAATGGTGATGTATTCTTGTTTGAGTTATCTTACCACTCAAATTACAAACTGATAAATATCACATGGAAATAAACGAAACCCACTTTCCGTTGAGTCAATTGATTCTTCTCCTTAAGAATTTGGAAAAAGTGGAAACAAAAAATAATGACATAATTAAGAAAAGGTACATAGTTAAAAAAAGAAAGGTTTCGAATAAAAAATGAATCTCAAGAACAAATTAAAAAAAAAATAAAAGAAAAAGTTTAAGAATTCTGGTCTTTAACAAATTTTTCGTGGATAATGCTGAGAGAATTAGTTTACAAAGATATCATTTTTTGGTCTAAAGTAAATATTTGTACTTAACTATTAAAGCATTACATTTGAATGAAGTGTGACTGGATTATTTGAATTCTAAACAAACCGTTTCTAACAGAAGAAACCTTATTCTCTTTTTGCGCTCAGCTTATTCAGGATCTGAGCTCAAAGAATGTTGTATGACATCATTCGCCCAAAAGCAATTGACGCCGTTATATGATAGCCTGTGTCTGATTGCAACGCTTTTATTTTCAGCTAGGCCTAATCCAAACGAACAAACCATAGGTAGGAAATGCTTCGGTAAAACCATGTAAGAACAATTCACTCTATTATTAATTTCCTCCATTTTCTAAAAATGGTTGAAGTTGAGTTTTTTTGTCCCTAGCTAGAGTTTGGTTAATAACTATTAGTTACTGATTAACAATTTGTAACCTTGGATACAAATTTAAGATAGTTATTAGTTTGTTTTCTTTTATTCTTTAGTAAATTGAATTTTTACAATATATAAAAATATATAAAAAAGAGTGCTTCTCAAACTGAGAATGTTGGCTTTTTTTTTCCTCCATAAACAGAAGTAAAATTCCAAAAACTACATTTAACATTTTATAATATCTTTGTAATACATCTTTTCCAAAAGAAGTTTTATATAACTACCTACATGTAAGTAGATATAGTTTCATTATTTTTTTTTAAATTCTAAAGTTGAAGAGGATGCGCGACTCCGAGAAGCTTAGGAACCACTGATATAAAGTGTTAGGCTTTGGAACATAAGGACAGATACTCTTATTTGTGGCATCATGTAGTGCTGTAACTAGCTTTAGAGTATATATATTTTTGTGTGTGAAAGCAATTATTTCGTTCGTTGGATATAAAATTTAATTACATCTCAGACTTGATTGACCATTCACTGATAGCACCAACAAGCACTGAACCTCGTGATTCCATTTGTTGCATTTCTTAATACCGTTGATTTTTGCTTCTGTCTTTAGGTATTACCAAGGGAAATTCGTAGCACAGATAAAACAATTTTTTTTCACTTTCTTGAACTGATGAAGAACACTTTGATAACAAATTATTGACTTCAAAACAATAACGGTCATGTTTATAAACGTATCGCGCAATGTCTAACAAAATATAGTCTTTGTGAAACATTTATTAGATCATTGCACCTTTTTAATTATAAGTTTAGAATTAAATGATAAAAAAATCGTGGTTAATGTTTTGACTGAAGAGATTTGTTGGCTCAAAATGCCACGATCTGTTTATAATTTGTTTCCAAATAAGGCGGTGTAAAAATCCTGCAATAATTCTTATGTAATCTAACTCTCTCGTTTCCTTCTTAGCCCCACAGCTATGCATATCTCGGTAATTAGGAATTCGGGATCTTCTTATTGTAATCGGAGACGTTCAAGGACGATATATTACATAATATACATTGGCACGAAAGGGTGTTTATTGCAAAGGAGAAATGCTTTCAGGAACAATTGTTCATTTATAATAGAAATAAATAAATTATATATTATTATATCGTTTTTATCACAATACTTATGGTGATTTAAGGAATTGCTTTTTATTTTGAATAAATGAGTTATACTACAGTGATTTAAAACTGTAGAAGAAATTTCATTATTATAATTTTGTAAGTTACGCTTCAGATGGAAGAAAATTAAATTTATGCAGTTTCCCACAATCCGTGTAAAGTGCCATCTTTCGAGTCCTCTTGGTACTTATTATTAATTATTCTGATTATAGTCGGCAACTGATTACTTTCAGAATCACAGCCATCGCGATCAAGGTGCGATGTGTGCAGCAACACAAGGGCTGCAGATTGTGGCCAACAAGCACTTTTTTTTTTTTTTTTTTAAATCCTTTGGGCAACATTTATGTTTGGCATCTGGGACAACACTCAGACTGAAGAGCATTGTTAGTTCTCCGGTCTCGGTTAACACACTACTTTCTTTACAATCTTTGTTTTGGGATTTTAACAAACCTGTATTAACCAAAATAATACAGTGTTTCCGATATCTTTTTTTTTTTTTTTTTTTTTTTTTTTAAATACACGAAAACTGGGAGCTTATATAAAAAAGATGTATCCTATTTTTTACCCCTGCTATATATCGTTCAGTATGATTATAACGATTTCAGATCGTTTAATGAAAGAAACTTGATTATATTTGTTACTTAAAGATAGTATAGTAATGATTTTATACCAAACATCAGGTCATCGAGTAGCAACAGAAAATGGTCCCTACATGGTTTTTTTTTTTTACTTTCCTTGCCAGGAAAAAAAAAAACATTTCAAATTTAAGTTCCAAGATAAAAATATATGTTGTGATTTATTGTTTCAATAGCAATCCTGTAACGTTGGAATGCTCTAGTAACGACACAAGACGACGTTGTCACAGACAACGCTCTAATAATAATGAAGCCATGTGTAAACATAATTCAGTATTATATTTAGTATTTGTATGGATAGAATTCCTTCCTGTTGTAATGCTCTTATCAAATCAACATCGTAATATTGCTTTTATTTATGTCGTGTTATAAATCTAAGAGAGTCAACCAATTGACATTAAATTTATTTTTATACATTTTACAATAAAGAGGTTGTCATAGCTTAACAAGAAGCTCATTCTAAATATATTTCGTGTAAGCTTACAGAACGCATCATTTTTGTAAAATTTTAAGGTAATTTATTCTGAGATTTATGACGCTATTTTATTTGTTTGTTTTTATTTTTGTGTCTGTGAGTTTGAATTTGAATTCACGCTGGCAATTTTTAAGGGCCGTTGTTGTTGAAAGTTTTAAATCGACAATAAAAAAAAGGAATGTGAAAAATATGTAAATGACGTTTTTCATGGAAAAGTTTAAAACCACAACGCCCTTCGGCAAACCTGTTTTCGTTCGAAGGCCTTCCTTGTTTTAAAGGATTAATATTTTGAACGAAATTAATACCTGCAGAACAATTCAGTCAACCTAGACAAGTTGCTTTCAACTACCCCTTTCTTTCTTCTTCGTTTTACTTTAGCTTTCAGATCTTTAACGACAAAAGGTGATCCAGATGTTGTAAACTGAAGAACTTGACGATGAAAAACAGCCAAATCAGACGACCTTTCAATTGAGATGATGTTTAATGACAAGTTCTTCTAAAGCTTCTTTCTTATTATGTTTTCGTCGCTCCATCAGTAGACGATCCTCTTAAGTAGTACGAAATCCTTCCTAAATAATACGAATGTTTTTTTGTTTTGTTTTTTAACTCTATTACGGAATAATGTCTCTTACAGTACGATATGAGCAGCAGCCATTCCATAAATAATGGAAATAAGGAAAAATGAAAAGTGTTGTCGCTCGTTATTCATTCCTACATAGATTTTATTTTTGGTTGTTGTTCTGTTGTGATTTTGTTTCTCTATGTTTGTATCGTTGTTTATTTGTTAACAGTTCAGTTTCACTTCGGTTCACAGCAAGTTAGAATCTCACCAAGCACTGGTTCCTCTTGGATTTTACTTATTAATAATGTTAAAATATTTGTTTTGAATATTCAAGTCACGTCAACAATTGATGAAAATGGTCTTAGATACGTTTGGCATTTAGGTTAAAGAAAAACAAAAACTGATAATTGCTCGTTAATTCCCGCGTTTTTCAATGATGCATTTTGTGAAGATCGCTTGGAGGAAGCGAAGTAGGTGTGAGTTCTACGACGTAGATCGAAGTTTAAATTCTGAGTATGGAACGATTGTATTTGTTAGTCCGTCCTACAGTTCGGAAATCAGCAAATATAGGACGCCATATTTTGGACTGATAATAATAATGGGACACCACTTTATATTTAAAAAAAAAATCTCTTCAATGATCTAATAAGAAAATTTTGGAAATTGTTTGAAATTGAATCCAATGAGACTCGGCTCAGAAGAGCAGATAGAGGTTAGAGAGCCATTCCGACGCTTGCCCGTCTCCTATCACCGGGAATCGAACCGAAGGCCTGTAGATAAAAGAAATCACAGTTCTTATCTTCATTTATTAACTCAGTTTTAGACCATGAGATATTCGCTTTAAGATGGTCACAAATAGCACTTCATTATAATTTAGAAATGTTTAAAAAGAATGAAGTGAAATTATTGTTTTTATTATTTCTTTTCCTTTTAAAAGTGGTTCTTCACTTTTTGATCGCTTCTATTTAAAACGTTTTTTGTTCTGTTCCGTTTCCTTTAACTTTGGAGTTTTGAGTGGTGAGAGGATGTTCTTCATTAAAAGTCCACTTAGCGCTTCCTTCCTTTTTATCTTTGCTTGTTCTGAAAAAGAGGAAGCAACCGTTTTTGGAATGTTGGCAACTCAAGGAAGAAGTGAAACACATAGTTTAAAAGGATTGGTGAAGATAAAATCACCAATATAAAAAAATAAAGAATTAGATATTTAATATTAGAATTTTTATCTCTGTTTTAGCATTTCTCAGAGAATATTAGTATTAATTCTGTGTCGTAGGAACATTACTGATGGCATTTCAGTTAAAATAAGTTAATCCAGGGTTTCATTTTAGAAAGTTATTGCTTGCTTAAACAATCATTTTTAGCAAATACTATAATAATAAAAAATAACTTTTTTTTTTTTATCCAATTTATGATAAGTATTGATAACATGATTTAGATTTGAAGTTAATATCAGTTTAGAAAATGGTGAAACTATGCCTGATCGTCTCAGAAGGAAGGGGAGGAATAGAAAACTACAAAGGGAGATGGAAAATTAATGATTTTAGTGAGGAAAAAAATGTCGTAACTTTAGATATGCGAGTAAAATTTCCAAAATGTCTTTCTTCCGTTACCTCATACAGAAATATTACAGGGTTGTTACAAACAATTGCTTTGCTTAAAATAAAAAGATCCTGATGTGGCATGAAAATGAAGGAAGTGGCTGTTCTTAAATACTCTTGCATTTCTTAAGTACAGTAGAACCTCATTATAACGGACATCGCTTATAACGGACAGTTTTAAAAAAAAATTGTCAGCCTACAATTAAGGTGAACGAAGTGAAAGACCATTTAAATTTTGTTATTCAATATGTTGAACAATCGGCAAATGAAAATGTGTTTGCATATTATGAACATCTCCATCAGTTATTAACTGAAGAAATAAGCAGCAAACAAACCCAGCAGAAAATAAATTATTTTTTCAAACCAATGAATGTAAGCAATCAACATGAACCAGGACCTTCATGTTCTAAAGATTAATGCAGTGTACACGTACACATCTTTTTCAATTCAACCTACTACGTTGAAGGCTGTTATTTATTTGATATAAAATAAACACTTTTTATAGCTAACTATTGTACTTTCATTGATGTAATTATTACACCCTGCTGCATTAAGCCCTTATAAGAATTATTTGTTATAAACCGGACTTTCACTAAAACGGACAACCTTCAGCCCCTGTTAGTCTGTTATAATGAGGTTCTACTGTATTTCAATTTTTGAATTTTGTCTTGAGGAAATAATAATCCTTATAAAATAAAGATCTCCTATTATCAAAGGAAGTTGGTAAAACCCAGAAATATTTCAGTTATGAAATTTTTACTGTAGGAATGGGCAGGATTTTTTTTTTTCCAGAGAGGAGGATATGAGAACGGTAAATTTTCCAACCCAAAACAGTCCTCAGAATTTTATGGGGAGAGTGAAGGGCCACAAGTACTCATCCAACCAAAAAAAAAAAATCTTAACATTGAGGGAGAGGCTACAAAGCAATAATAACTAAGATCTTAAAAAGAAATCTTGTGATTTTCACAAGATTTCTTTTAAGACCTTAGTTATTTGGCTTTCTTCCTATGACTCAAGTAAAGCATTTTCCTGCTTCTGTATATGATTCATATTTTTTTTTTTCATTTTCGCTGTATGATTCTTTGAAGCAAATTTAAGCAGAAAGTTAATGACCAGAAATTTTACAAAGTTACTAATTTTACTTTTCATTTTTCTTCAATATTTTTCCCAAATATTAATCTTCTTTCGAAAAAAGGAAAAAAAAAAAAAAGAATGTTTGCCTGTAGTTACAAAATTATTTAACTACATAGTTTCACTGATATAATCTAAATTGTATCTTTACTATTTTTTAGACTTTGAAGTTTGATTTGCTTATTCTTTACTTATATTTTTCAGTAACATTATCAATAAATATTGAAAGAACGTAAAGTCTTCAATTGTTACCCATATATCTTTGTAAGAGATGTTATCAAAGTCATTTCATTATTATTTTTGTTTTCTTTTCAGGACACGTAAAACTGAAAAGGAAGAATGGACCACCTGTACCAAGTGTTCCTTTGGCTTCTGGGTCCTGCTCTGCCAGATCCTTTTGTTTGGTTCCCTCGGCCTTACATTGTTCTGGATCTTACATTACAGAGAGGGATTTGCTTGGCATGAAGCCCCCGAGAAGGAATTCAATCTCCATCCAGTCCTCATGATCGGAGGATTTGTCTTCTTCGTTGGAGAAGGTACGTTAAGGATACGTTAAATCCTGTTTCTTTAGTATTGTTTCATGGCCTTTTCATGAAAATAGAAAAAGAACTTAGATTCAGGAACTTTTTGTTTTAAATTATTTTCTTATTAAACCATCTGGGTAAATATGGAGCAGCACTATGCGTCCACGCACAACTTCCTCCATCAATCCCTAAAACGTTTTCAAACAGTACAGGTCAATAGAGAAGCATCTACTGACTAGCAAGATAATTATATTCATATTTTTTTTTCTCATTAAATATAAAAACAGATTGTGATTTCAAATGCACTTTATACAGTTTCCTGCAGAACAGATATCAGTGAGTGAATTTAGGAAAATGTAATGCAATAGATTAAAGATAATTTAAATATTGACAGTATTTGAGCAGTGTTCAAAATTTATATTTATATCTATATTATTTATATAAAATCTCGTCATTTTCTTATTTCTTCTGTTGAAGTAGTGCCAAGTTCCCATGATGACATCAATTTATATAAAAAAAACAAATACAGTAAACTCCCGATTATCTGCAGACCTCTCCTGTTTTCATTTTTTTTACTGTATAATAAATAACGTTATTAAAAAATAAATAAATCTAGAATAAGGTAAACAATAAAAGAGGCTAACAAAGTAAGTGAAGACAATTATAGAAAAACAAATTTAAAGAACAACCTTGTGGGCGGAGCTTAGGCTGGCAGGTTGCACTAAATTAAGGTAGAGCCTTCCCATAATAATAAAATTTAAAAATAAATAAATAATTTAAAATAAAATAATTGTTTATAATGTATGTACTGTATGTGTTGCCATTTTAATGTAAATAAAACATGTTAAAAGCATTTTTTTGTTGATTTTCGTCCTATTTCGGATTATCCGCGGAATTCGCTTATCCGTGGTTGCCCGCCACCCAATTCCGCAGATAATCAGGAGTTTACTGTATCCAGAAATATTCATTTAGTTTTTCTTATTTTTAGAAAATGGTGATTTTAGTTTAAGTTTTGTTGATAGATCCCACTTATTGGAGATGCAGATACTTTAGATTCTCTGAAATACGCCCCTCCCCCCTTCCCGAAATTGATAAATTTAAAGCTAAGTCTGAAGACTGTTATTTTGCAGAATCATAAGAAATTCTATTAGAGAGACACGAAACTGACATTATGATGCATCTATCATCTTACTGTGTAGGATAGAATTTGATACTAATTCCATTGAAGTATAGAATAGTACAGTATTGTAAATATACTAAGAAGTACATTAGGACCTCATATCTAAGGCCCGGGAAAAAAAATGGAAACAAAGAAATAAACTGTTTGTAAGTTTCAAAACTAACCTCAGTTTTCCCATAGGACCAAAGCTTTAGTAAATGTGATTTCTGTTACCACAAGGTTTTCCAGAAACGGAACACCCACGATTAAAAATAATCAACACATACTATGCTTTTTTCCCTCATTTGAAATTTATTATCAAATTTAAAATATTTAAAAATTAAATTGAATTAAGAAATACCATGCAATATATTTTTGTATTTTTACTTATTAAAATTGAAATTTGAAAATTATATAGTGTGATTATTAAATAAGCAATTGATTTTTTTGCTGCGAGTGCCACAAGCAGTCCATTTGTATTGTTAGTGTGGGTGTTCTTTTGAATCACAATCGGCATCACTTTCAGTAGTCCTCTGTGTTGCAATGAGGTCTTTGAAGGTGGATGAACATGAGATTAAACTGAATAAAATGCAAGGGAATTGTTTGAGGGTCTGAAATCATTGTTAACAGATTAGCAGTACAGTTTTGTGTTGGTTATCAATTGAGAATGACCAGAAGAAAAAGCAAGCACAATTATTGTACATCCTTCCTACTTACATAAATGCGTGATATTAAGTCATATATATTTTAATTCAATACTTGATAATGAAGCCGTAACTAAACTGATGATATTCTGATATGAACGCCCTTGCGGTGAGCAGGATACAGACAAAAGAGTAGTTTAATTGTTAGGAGTGTTATATACAATCAACATTTACAGAACTTGACATCATTATTCTCATGTTTATAAATGATATTGTCAATAAACAAGTCCCACTGTTTATTCTTCCAAATTAACTCCTCAACAATCAACAATGTAAACAAACTTAGTATTTCTCCATCACATTTCCTATAATAGCAGTAAAATGTAGGCTAACATTTTATTCAGTTAATTTTTGCTGGATAAAGAACTTCTCTTGTAACTAATTGCTAAAACCATGAATTCTTCAGAAATATAATAATAATTTACTTTTTTTTTATTATTAGCTATGTTGGTTTACCGTACCTGTCGTTGTTGCCGGCATATTTATAATAAATTATGGCACACGATTCTGCATCTCTTGGCAATGCCAGCCATAGCCATTGGAGTAGTTGCAGCCTTCGATTCCCACAATTTAAAACGACCAATTCCAATTCCAAACTTGTACAGTTTGCACAGCTGGATGGGATTAGGAACTCTGGGATTGTTTGGATTACAGGTAATTATTATATTTTTATTAACTAAATCATTATTTTTCTAATTAATTCTTTTTTGTTAAAATTTTTTTGTTTCATTTATTTAATACTTTTCAAGTTAAATGACAAAAAAACATTTAATTCTTTTTGCTAACTTGAAGTGTGGGTGTAAGGGATTGGAATTGTAGGTTCAATTCCAAGTGAAAGTCTGGGATTTTTCTTAGATTCTTTCCAAGAGCAAGTGAGTTTTGGTCTGACATTGCAGTCAACTGGTTCTGATAGATCACACAAACGCTGAAGCCACTATCTTTGACACTTTTATGTTTAAACTCAAAACTAGATGTTTTTGCGCCATTAAAATCTCCTAACCAAACCAAACCAAACCAAACCAAACTACTTAGTATCTGAAACTTTTTGTTCAAATATTAAAAATTACCAGTTTTCTATGGTAATAGAAATAACTGTTCTGTATCTTTCTTTTAAACACCCCCACACTCCCTATACTTGAGAATTCAAAATACTTAAATATCAGGAAGCTCCATTAGAAGCTTGTTGTTTGACTTTGCAGATGTAAAACATCAAACGAGATAGTTTCACCTGATTTAGGGAATCTAGTTTTTTTTTGCAATTACAATAGATGTCGCTTAATGTAATCATGGTTAATGTTATCATTCATTTAATATTGTCAATAATCTCCGGTCCCGAATAGATGTATTCGAATTAACGCAAAAATGATCGCTTAATGTGATCGCTACATCGCTTAATGCTATCAAATTTTAGGCCAATTGGTTCATTTTCGATGAGCTATTCCCGGCGAAGTTTGTGGGACATTAACAACTGCCACTGCCCATGTTGAAATAGTGCCGTTAAAACACATAAAGATCGTCTTCCTACCAGCCAACACAACATTGTTGCTTAAAGCATATTACAGAAAAGAAATGCGCTCACGAATCCTGGAAAACATGGAAGATACAGAAGAACTTAGTGGAAGTAACATGGCTAAAAAAATTAATGTTTTGGATGAGACACATTTGTTGGCGATGGCGTGGAATGAAGTGTTGGAAAAGACGATTCGCAATTGTTTCACTCATGGAGGTTTCTTACAACCAGAAGAAAACGCCTATGCAGTTGTGGAAGAATTGGAGAAAATTATCAGTGCTCCATCTGACATAACTGCTGAAGATTTCGAAGCTTGGATGGACATCGACGAGAACCTAGAAACTTCGGCTGTATTAACAGACTACGACATTTGTGAAACTGTATCGAACACGAACGAAATATCGATGTCTGTTTCTGATGAAGATGAACCCGAAAATGTTATCGAGGAAGAGAAGACTCCAACGAGTGCTGAGATGAGGAATGCGCTTCGAATTTTGTGACTGGGAGTGCAAAGAAAAGCTGAGGCTGATGGGCTTCGTAAACATTATGAGTACGAGCGTTTTATCAATGACTTCCTCCGTAAGCAGACCAGGCAATTAACAATTGATGATTTCTTTGTTCCTTGACACGTATGTACTATTTTTTTGTCTATCAATTTCACTTTTTTTTTCATGCATGTAATTTCATTATGTTAAGTAAATGTTTTCTGCTGAAATCGTCCTCTCCTCACCATTACTACAGTATATGCTTCCCTTTTTTAATTTATATTTTTCGTTTATTATAATCAATCGGTTATAGTTATCAAAATTGGATCGGCCCGATGTGATCACATTAAGCGGCATCTACTGTAGATATTTGGGATGGAAACTTTTATGTTTAAAGCTTGTCCCTGAATTTGTGTAATTATTTCAAATATTATATACAAAAACTTTCAGCAATGTATAAGTGAACTAGCAATTTGTCTTATGTTTTTCAGAATGATTTTGTACTGCAATGCTTAAGACAATCAAGAGCTCTTTATTTTTATTCTTAAGTGCAAATTTATATAAAGACAACTAATTTTTATTTTTAATTTTCTTTGTACAGTTTGTTGTTGGCTTCTTCAGTTTCCTTGTGTTATTATGCTGTGACAAAAGTACAGCTAGATTCCGTGCCGCTCTTCATCCCATCCATGTACACTTTGGATTAGCCACATTCCTTATGGCCATTGCTACCTGTGTTACTGGACTGACTGAAAAAGTCATCTACACTTACAAGTAAGTCTAGCATTTTTTTAATTCAATAACTATTCCAACATGTGATCCCTAAAATCCTGACTTTCATGTGTTCTCAGAGCATTATATGAATCAGATCAATTACTGATTATTTTTTTAATTACTTATCTTCAGTTAATAGGTCACAACTTATTTTTTGTAACAATATTGTAATAAATTGTTTAATTATTGCATAATCTTTATAAGGTTCTTGTGTAGCCCAATTTCTGTGAAAATATTTCACAGTTCAAAGGTCAAACAGACACAATCACAGAAATTTATAGATCAATTAGCACTATCGGTTTCTTACATTACTAATGTATATCTCGAAGTCTACAGTTATAAGAAATATCTTAGTAACTTATGATGCTAATTGATAATCTGTTATAATATGTGTAGGCTTCTTCTATTCTACTAAATGTTCCCTCATTAAAAGACACCACTCTTAATCTGACAAACTAGTTTATTTAGAAATTATTTTGTTTTCTTATGAATGTAGAGACATAAAACAATTCTGTTAAGATATTTTGTTAAAATCTCCCATCCATCCTCAGTTAACAGGTTATGTAGACACTAGCAATACAGTAGAGCATCGATTATCCGAAGCAATGCTGAACTGGGGGATGTTCGAATAGCTGATCATTTACAAAAAAATTGTACCAGTGTCATAGGAGCAATATGAAACATAGAAACAGTGATACATATTAAACATTGCTAATTATGGTCTAAGACACGTTTTAGATAATAAATTACCTTATTTTAAATCCATCCTGTGACTTCGTTCATTGTTTTTGTCGTTATGCGTTTCGGGAACTATGTCCCATTATCAAACTGGGTCAGAGGAATTCATTTGTCCATGTTTGTTATAAAGTGATGGGATGAACTGTAATCAATTTCTTTATACATCTCTGTCTGAAATTTATAAGTTATACATTTCGGTTTATTTAATTTCATGAACATTTCTTTCAGTTCTACCTTTTCAAAGATTTGTACTAAAATTTAGGAAAAAATTTTGAGATAATCTGTATGAGATAAATAAACTGTATAAGCTTATTATTTATTCTTAATCTTTTTATCTCCTATTCTAGTGGCCAAGGCAGTAATAAGCATTACAAGGATCTACCCGAGGAGGCTCTGGTCGTGAATGTGCTGGCAATGGTATTAATCGCAACGGGCCTAGTGATGGCCTTTGTAATCCGTTACCAGCGCTATCAGCGAGTCAGTGTAGTAACGATTAACGAACGTCTGTGACTATATGATAGCACATCGATCAAACACAGATCCACAAGAGACGAGCAGTACACAAAACTGTAAACTGTTTTTTAAAAAAAGAATGCTCACTTGTACTATAAAGGTAGTTTTACAACAAGATCCAAGATTACAGAAGATATGAAGCAGCTACACATCTTTCTCCATCATTATTTCCTTTAACTGGACTTTCAACACATTTATAAGTCTTATCTAAGGATCATAGTATGTGATTAATTTTGAATACTGGTTCCTTTTATTTGGTGAGTTTATTTTAAGACCGTTCTTGTTGTAATGGATTTCTGGTATTTTTAGGATAAATACTAACCGAATTTATTATAAATGCGAATGTAATAACTTCTTTTTTTTTTAAATTGTCATTATGGAATATTTTTATTTTCTTTACATTTTTAAATTTGCATTCTAATCAGTAAAAAAAATTGAAGTGGATTTTTAAAGTGTGTTTTTGGTAATACTTAATAAATGTTTATTTTTACTTTTCATACCTTTCTAAACTGATAATCTTCTAAGATTAAGTAGGATTATTTATTCAAATATTAATTAAAATTTCTGCTGTATCATAATACTGACAAAAGATGGTAAATATTGTTTAATATTCTATATTAAAGATATAAAATATCACTGAACTGTAAATATTCATATTTTTATCTGACTGCCGACAAGAAGATAATAGTATGAAAATTTTAGCCTAAGAAACTTACAAGAAAATACTTAATTCATTATAAATGAAGAAACTGTCTCAAAATAACTTTTAACTTGAAAGCAAATAAAAAATACTGACTCACAAATGAAAAGTGATACCTTTGAATAGAAAAGAATATATTATACACGTGAACGATCCTTCATAAGAAATTGAAGGCGAAGTGGATTTCATATATTGTGATAATTAGTATTTGCGACTACCTTAAAAGCAACTCCAAATGTTTACTAATAACAATATCTTTTATAGCTTTTGTAGTTTATGTTTAGTAAAAGGACTTGTTTATTTTTGAGGATATTTATTCTCCTTCTGCAACTTTGGATCTTTTTGAATCTTGGTAGAAATTTTCATCAAATAACGAAATGAAAAAAATTACCAATGTTTTATGGCCACAGCAGAAGAATCTCTAATAAGATGTTGGATTTTTATTTTTCATATCGTAATGACTACATAATAAAAAGGAAAAAAAAAATAATAATATCCTTCCTGATGTAACTTTGAAAGCACAAAAAAATTTCAAATTTTATCAACATTTCAATGTTTATTATAATACCTATAAAGAAGCTTAATGACTTATTATCTTTATTTTTTGTATCAAATCTAAATTACATTTAATTATTTTGCTTATATTTATTTTAGCTTTGTCAAAGATATAAACATACTTTATTAAATATAACCTCTGATTGAGTTTTTTTTAAAGTCAGCTAGCACCAAATTAATGTGCATTTATATCCAAAAATCTCTGTATAATATTTTGTAATCTCAGTTCACCATCCTTTCTAATGGCCTCTGGTGTTTTGTCTGTTGAACTTAAGCATTGAAATGTTAATGAAATTTGGAATAACATAGTTTTTAAAGAAACATAAGAAAGAATATTATCTTTTTTTTAATACATATATACTATTTTGATATACCGATTACCTGCGGGTATTTTAGCACAAGTAAAGATGTATTAAAAAAAAAAAAAAAAAAAGAAGTTAAACTATATACATGTATTTGCTAAGCTTATTAATTTTATATTGTTTCGTTCTGTTTTATATCAAAGTGTTTCCTAATTTGTAATTGTTCCTTCATGACTGTGCCTTGAAAATTTTTAAGGAGTATTTAGGACACCAAGGGGTCACATTAATCAGGAATACCTGATAAAAAAATAAAAAAAAATTAAAAAAAATAAATAAAAACCTCATCTCATTTCAACCTAATCCTTTAGATGCATGTATAAACATATTCACCTGTAATAATACAATCCATCTCAATGTATATTGTAAAGTGATTTGCATTTATATTGTTAATTTCAGACCTTTTTTTTTGTTTCTCATATTCTGCATGTTATTCCTACAAGAAATATAATTTTTATTATCATTTTTTTTTTTGAGTGCCAATAATATCTTATTCCCATTATAAACTGAATTGCTATATATTTTGTTGATTCTTAAAATTATTGTAAATTAAGCCATTTAAAAGATTCAGTGAAAATAAGAACAAAATACTAAGTAAGTATTATTAAGTGTACAACCTAAAATGCTTTGCTTGTATTACTAATTGTAAGTTTTGTTTCTTTTGTAAAATATATTGTCAAATACATGCCTATTTTTCTCCTCTAATTTTTTAAGAACAAAATTGTTGAATACATAGCGAGAATTTTGATTATAAGTTTGAAATCGTATCATTATTTGTATTTTAATAAAACTTCATAATTATTGTTCTTACTATATTTCAGTGTAAGTTTGATTGTTAGTATTTTTTTTTTTTTCATTGTGTGTGAGGATATCATTTTTAAACATAGTTGCAGTAAATAAACCCACTCTCCCAAAACAACTACATATAGGTCCCCCTCCCCCAAAAGCATTCTGTATCCCTCCTTTAAGTTACATATTGATATTAGCGTGGATTTAACATTGCATATAAGGAAACATGAAAAAAGGGAATCTCTGCAACCCCCCTTTTTTTATGGTTTTAACTCATTTTTTGAAGTTCCTTCACTGAAACACATTTTCAGTTGTTTCTGATTAAAATATTAATCTTTTATTTTAACAGATGCCAATTCTATATTCTTGACTCATCTCAAAGATTCGGTTTGATCCTTCCCTTTGGGCATTCATGATCTCTTCTATCTAAATGCTAATTTTTTTTTAACTTTAAGCAAATGCTTTAAATGAGACAAGCATTTTTTTTTTTTTGGCTTCTTTCCCTTTCACTACTCAAACATGAATTATAACTAATACTTCTGCAAATCTATTCAACACAAGTTCTGTATGAAATCATTTAAATATCATTTCAGCCTATGGAGATATCTACTGAATGATTTACAACTAAACCATTCTTTATTCATCCTTGGCATTGCATCCAAAGATCCTCAATTTCTTGTTAATCAATGCTTGTTTTCTGCATATGAGACACTGGGGTCTTTCCCACATTGTTAAAACAAAGATAGATGAGGCCTTTCGTGTCCTACTATGTAGGAATCGTCTTAAGATTCCTGAACAATAGGACGCAAAAGGCCTCGTCTATCTTTCTTTTAACGATGTGGGAAATTCCGCAGTGTCTCTTATGCAATAACTTTGTCCACAGTCACATTAGGATTACACAAGGCTTGTTTTCGTTCATTTGCCAAACATTATTTGAAACATATGATTTGCCAGGGTAGCTGTAATTCAATATTTGCAATCGTCATGTGCCCAATCTACATATGATAGCAGGTTTTAAATTAAGTTCATGATTATTCCTGTTGCTGCTTAATGTATCTAATGCCACCACTTAAGCTGGGCGAACACGCGGCAATTTCAGGCAATATTGTGGGACAATATTGCTCATTTTTATTGCTGACAACCGTTGTCAGTTCAGATCACGCGCGAACACGTAGTTTTTCCGAAACGAATATTGTCCTGACAATTGATGGTTATGGCGCTTCTCACTAGGGAGAGCTAAAGAGAGAGCTTGTTTTCGTACAGAATTGCTATAGTATTAAACGCCGTCCCTCTTTAGAAATCAATTACGATTCTTTCAGTATCAATTGACAAAATGTTGTTGTTGGAATTATCTGTTTTGGGCCGACCCATTTTGCTGATTTTAAGCCTTGTTTCTCAAAGAAAATGACCGGCGTGAGTGACTGAATTTCCTATGTTCAAAGTCCCGCTTCCTTCGACGTCAGCATTGTCACGTGATTTCATCCGTTCATGTGATTCGCTATTGTTCCAGCAATACGTTGCGACAACTGAAATTGTTCCTTTTTTTCCGACAATCTCAATTGTCTTGAAATGGGCAATCTTGGACAATATTGTTCATTTTTATTGCTGCAAACGGTTGTCAGCAATGAAAAGGGGCAATATTGTCCCACAATATTGCCTGAAATTGCTATGTGTTCGCCCAGCATTAGGCCCAAGACAAAGTGGCTTGAAATTCAAGTAGACATCGGTCAACATTTAACTGCTCTGTTTGCTTGGATATTTTTAATGGGTCCCTAGGTTCTGGTGCTTGTAATCACAGATATTATGTCTCTTATTCCAATTTAAAACATTATCCATTACCAAATTACTAGAAAACAAGTCGTTGACCTCATCTTAAAATAAATGTAATAAAGGAACTTAATGTGCACTGCAAGAATTTAGAAAACTAAAATCCTCTTCTCAAATTTTTTTAATGCACCAAAGTAAATAAGGATTCTCGCACCCCGAGTTATCATTTTGGGAATCTGAGACACCTGATTCAGCCTTGTTAGGCTTCTTCAGTCAGATTTACCCATAAAATGGTAACATAGTATTAAATACACAAATTCAAATTTAATTACATTTCTACACACATTGTAGCTGCTATAGGAGAAAATGAAAAAGAAAACAAATATTAAATTTTGGACTAATTATTTTGTATTTTTTTTTTTTTTTTTTTGAATTCTGTATTTTTATCAAGAGATGTTGGGAGCCGCAATTAACCCAACGAAGAGAGCCGCATTTGCCCACGTGTTACAGTAGCGCCTCAGAGCGTCGACAATTGGAACTAAATTGTTGTTCTGTACAGTAGCGCCACGCCATAGAGCGCCGACAATCGGAACTAAATTGTTGTTCCGCACAGTAGTGTCGACAATAGGAACTAAATTGTTCTGTACAGTAGCGCCACAGAGCGTCAACAATTGGAACTAAATTGTTGTTCTGTACAGTAGCGCCACACCGTGTCGACAATTGGAACTAAATTGTTGTTCCGGAGAGTAGCGCCACACCGTGTCGACAATCGGAAGTAAATTGTTGTTCTGTACAGTAGCGCCACACCGTGTCGACAATTGGAACTAAATTGTTGTTCTATACAGTAACGCCACACCGTGTCGACAACTGGAACTAAATTGTTCTGCACAGTAGCGCCACACCGTGTCGACAATTGGAACTAAATTGTTGTTCTGTATGTTTTTCCAAGTATGGGCATACATGAGGTCATCAAGAGCCACATTCTGGATTTTCATATGTGTAAAGAGCCATCCCATAGTCACGTTCCATAGTATTAAATACACAAATTGAAATTTAATTACATTTCTACACACATCGTAACTGCTATATAAAGTATAAAAATACATATAGAAGAAAATAAAAAATTAAAAAGAAAACAAATATTAAATTTTGGACTAATTATTTTGTATTTTTTTTTTTTTGAATTCTGTATTTTTATCATTTGCCCACGTGTTACAGTAGCACCACAGAGCGTCGACAATCGGAACTAAATTGTTGTTCTGTATAATAGGTTTAGATTAAGGCACACATAAAATTTCAAATATAATATATTACATAATAATAATAATACAGTTAAAATTATCTGTGTTTTTCATTAATAGTAATTTTATAAATGTGAACAGCAAAATCTTCACCGCAGCTGACAAGTTTCAATTGTTTATTGTGGTCTTCAGATTGTGTTATTTTGGGACAGAAACGAAGTCGTTTTACAGCCAAATGATGGAAAAATCTTATAGTAGTTAAGGAGAATCAATAGGAAAGAAAATAAAATTAATATAAATTTCATACATCAACTACAAGATAAAATTCTTAGTAAAACTGCTTTATACTGAAATAATAAGCAGATATCATCTTTGAAATAAAATATTACTATTAAGTACTGAAAAGCATACCTTAAAAAGAAACAAAATATTAGAAACCAAACTCAGGAATATGACATTAAATATTCTTAAATGAAATATAAAAAAACACACATACAAATTAAAAATAAAAATTCAAAGAAAATGAAGGCTTTCAAATCTACCGGAGATTCGTCATCAGCATGAACATTAAATATTCACTAACAGATCTGTAATTCTTAAAACAGATTGTATAGTTTATTCTATTAATGATGGACAACTTTGACTTAATAATACACAAGCATTGCCTGTGCACTGCAGCATAATATGTCCAATTTCACATAAACTTTCGTTCTGTTAGATATTAGGTTAATTACATTTGAGATAATATTAAAGGTAAATTTAGGCCATTTTAGAATTTTATTAGATGTCCAAACTGAGAAAACTATTAGATATAGACTAAATTCATTGATATAAGAGAAAAAATATTGAAGATAAAATGGCAATGGACAGGACATGTTGCAAAAATGAAAAGAAATAGATGGACCAAATACATTACAGAGTGGAGACCCTAAGAAGGAAAAAGAAAGCTAGGAAAGAAAATGGTCTGATGATATAACTGGAAACAGTTGACATCAAATAGCTCAAGATAGGAAATGATGGAGAGATATAAGGGAGGCCTATAGCCAGGGATGGGTACAAAAAAGAGCTAAAGAAGAAGACGGCCCAACTACCATAAAACCTTATGAAATTCAAACAGGGATTATATAATAAATATATTGAAACAATATAGAAAGATTTATATAAACTTTAGAGTAGTTATAAAAAAGTCTTAAGTATTTTTTTAAATAGTTTCCGTTATAATAATTCAGAATGCATTACGGAGGATTGTTCTAGATCTCTGGAAACGATTTGCGTAAGCAGCTACTGGCCTGTGATGCACTTGACACACACACACACACACATGCTTAACAATAGTGATGCAGACGTCCACCTGCTGTTCAGTGTGGAAATCTCATGTACTTGGAGACAATGATGCCAAAGTAAATCGAACCGTTTTGACAAACGCTATTACTACTTACTTACTACTCTTGCCAACGCAAAGTACAGCTGCTCTGTGATCATAAAAGCATGCAAGAAGCATGGATTTAAATGTGTAAAAGAAGAGAATCTCTTGAGTGGTAAAAAACAAAAGACACCTAGAATGGGAAGGTAAATGTAGAAGGGGTAAAAGCAGAAGGTAAAGAAACATTCCTTTCCACAACCTGCTACCAGTTGTATTCCAGACGTGAAGTCCCTCGCAGCGGGTAGCAACTCAGAGGGTTATTGCACGGAAACATCTTTAGCATCTGTGAACATCGTAATCAAGCGGGGTTTGAATTTAAAAAAAAAAAAACATCATAAGAGCAGAGTAATAAAAATGCCGCAACACATTTCAGAGGCTGAACAAACAGTAGAAAACGGTATGAGGAAAAAAGCCTATCAGGAGATAAAAATGGAAATTCATAGTTATATTAGATGAAGCATACCTTAATGACTACAGCAAACCCCGAGCAATTCACTACCATTAAAGGGGCGACAAAATTTTCAAAGATGTTAAACAGAATGGAAGAAACTTCAAGATCGTCATTATTAGACATTCATGATCATCACAGAATACAGCTATAAGGGCAAGTTAAACATTTGTCATGTTGCACAAAATGCAAAAATTAACTCCCACTACTATCAAACTAATGTTCTGGACCCAATTTATCGAAATGAGATTCCACATTTATGCGGTAAAGAACAAATAAGGTATGGATCCATCAAGATAAAACCTCCAGTCACCCCTCTGTTTCAATCCGTTTGTTTTGGAGAGAATGGAACAGGAAACAAAAATACATGCTGTACCAAACAGTGACATTCCTGAGAAGTCACTAGATGATGCACAAATGGATTTTTGTGCATTTGGATTCCTAAAACAAATACTAGGAAACAGGCACCCTCACATGATAGATGCTCTCTGGAAAGCTTGTCAGGAGGAGTGGACAAAATGGACTTGATGAAGTTCGCTTCAATAGAAATTAAGGTGCAGAGCAATAACAACAGTAAAGGGCTACCAAAATTGAACATCATCGGTTGTGAAGACATGGAGTTTCTGCAGCAAAAATTGCATCACTGAAATTTTTTTCCAGAGATCTAGAGCAACCTTCCATATGAATAAAAAAATGGGATGGAAAGAGTTCCTTTGTATATGGCTTATACGTGTGTGTGTCTGTGTGTGTGTTTTTAATATTTGAGGAGATCCTAACTTTAAACAGATTCTCCTTTTTATTCCCAATCAAAAACTGTTAAGGCTTTAAACTGGCCACTCTATTTAACAATCTGGGGTGTAAAAAGATGTCTAAAAATTAATTTAACTAAAATAGCAAAAATAAAATATCTTAAATAAAAAGGATACAGGCTATTTACAATGATCTCTTGGAAATTTAAAACTGGATTCCACTTAAATAAATGGATGGCACCACTTTCTAATCCTGTTCCCAAAAAGTAGCTGAAATAGAAACAAAACTATTGTTAATTTTCACCAAAAATAAATGAATAAACAATATATATATACATTGAAAGGACTTCAAAATCTTCAAATAAAACAAAAATAAATGTATAAAATATTACATGTATTATTTTATACATTTATTTTTGTTTTATTTGAAGATTTTGAAGTCCTTTCAATATATAGAATGTCTAGAAGAGGGAGAATTAAGAAGACTTATAATATATATGCATATTTATAAAGTCAAAATTAACATTTATCAGTAAAAAGTTCTAAATAAAGGTTTTTTTTTTTTTCCTTGCAGATAACTTTGAGAATACAGTGAAGTCTCACTTATACGAAACATTCAGCTATACGAAGAATTTCTCATTCCCCGGCAAAACCCCCATAGTCCTATATGTAATTCACTTACACGAAATATTCACTTATACGAATAATGTTTGGTTCCCCCTCATATTCGTATAAGTGAGACTTCACTGTATTCATTTTCAAATCAAATACCTTCATGACTGATGTAATAAAATTCTGATTCTTTTGCTTAGCTTTACTTACCTTTGATCTTCTAATTTAATTGTAGCAAAAGCAACTGAGGTTACAGCAGAGTCCATCTCTTTAGGAGGGGAGGAAGGAATAAACCTTCCAGTAGATTCTTCTTCACCCCAAATTGCAACCTACATCATTAATAAATTCATCTTAAGAAACTGTGATTTTTCAAATATGAATAACAAATTGAAAACAAAGAAAAAGAAATAATAAAAATCATTTCAATATTCAAAGCAATATTTTAATTTTTACCTTCTTATCTCTAGAGCCTGTTACAAAATATTGAGAATCAGGAGACCAACAACAACTCCAGATAATTCGTGTGTGGACCTTTGTACTCTTCTCAGTTTGAGCAACCTTACTAAATGTAAACCCTAAAAGAAGTTTGTAATACGATTTTATATTAGAATCCAACGACAAATGTTAACAGTTGGTTTGATCAAAACAAAAGCTAATCCTAAGAAGAAAGTCAATCAATTCTTTACAAGCAACATCAAAATCAACATTAAAAGATCTTCCATAGGATAGGAAGCTTAAACTCAGGCTGAGACAAATATCTTTTAAGTAGTTGTGATAGTGAAATACACAAATGTCTGTCATTACTTTGCAGTGATTTGATATTAATAATTCTTAAGTACAAATTAATTTATCAATTTTAAGTTTGTTTATAAATGCACTAGGAAATTATAATGAGAAACTTCAATTAGATTTTTATATTGAATTAATCCATCCATTGTTATTGTTAATTGTCGAGGGCTGAGGCAGATAAAATTGAACAAGTTTGGGACCTCCTGTTACAGAGATAAGTCCTTCCACCACCAAACGATGCTGCTTGATGTGATGACCACAGTTATGAATAATCCCTCAGTGTCGTATACCATTACAGGAGGCTTCCAAATAAGTATTCCTGGGTGATTGTGTTCCACCCATCTAAACAGACTTTCCACAGGTATGAGGCACTCGTATGAGGTGTGCCTCATGCAATTGCAGATTTGAGAAGCCCGAAACCACAGTTCACCAATGTAGTATCATTGCCATAAAGCTGTGGAACATAGATTGGTTCCATCACAGTCTCTTAGAAGTATGCAGCATTGACCTTGTGGCCACTCTGATCAATGGGAGAAGGTCATGAGCACAGTATCATGAAGCCTTTGCATTCCTGCATGAAGTCTGCTGGTCCTTTCTCTCCAATGTGCCAGTAACAAAATCGCCCTGGGTTGGTTGGCTTTGTACAAATATACCCATGCTTCAATGTAATGTCATACTGTCAGCAGTTACGTTCAAGGTACCATCTGTACAGTTTTCTCTTCATTGGTGAAGCATTCTTGGATGTGCTGTTCTTGAATTTGTGACCATATGCTTTGTGGACCCAGTGCATGCCAAGATTGTTTTAGATGACATGTCCCCCAATCTGTTGTGATGTTCCTACACTCGGCGACACATTAACTTTGAAGCATTGCCAGAGATAGGAGCGTGTGCGACGGTTTGTCACTACGCATCAGAAAAGAATCCCTAACAAAAATCTTCATTTAAATAAATACTAAGATATTAATAATAACTTTATTTAGTGAATTTTAATATAAAAGTGATATAATTATAACATTATGTTATATGTGAATTACTATCAGATAGAAATTTACATAATGCTCAGATACGATGTGCAGTTTAACGGATTCAATAATGGCGTCCCCGCGAAAATTGTTTCGTCGTCCTGGTCAAGGAAAAGCTTTGAACAGTCAAGCGAAGCAAATCTTATTGAATGTTTATTGCAAACTGCGTACTGATAATCCTTCGCATTTCATTCGTGCTATCGTGGAGCTAACAAGCAGTTTTACTGGAGTAAGTTCCTCCAAAATTTTCGGGATCAGAAAGAAAGCGAAATGCGTTGGTCAGCCATTGTCGGCTGTCAAGTCAAGTTCCCCGGAGTAGAATGCGAAAATATTATAGAGTATTTAGCATGGAAATTAACAAATAGTATAGTGTAGTAAATAATCCTAAATATTTAAAAAATAAACCACTTGCTCCCTTGCAATTAACGGATTAAATCTAAGCTGTTAGCTTCCCCCATATGAAGTTTAAATCAGCCCACCGCGTAGGAATACTTTTTTCCCTTCCGTGATGCGGCGCTAACACTTGTAATGCTTCAAAGTTAATGTGTCGCCGAGTGTAATCTGTTAGCCACGCAACATTGAATGGATTGGTTATCTCGTGTGACTATTGCCCTTGTCTACGATATGATATGACAGTAGACGGTCGGCTAACTTGTCTGCATCTTCAGGTTCCTATTTTGTTAATACCTTTGGCCTAGGAGTCGAGTTGAAGGTTTTGGCAGATTATGTGGTTAACACACACTTATTGGCCACCAAACCTTTGTCGCGGCAATATTTTGGAATCATGCTGTAAGACATTCTGACATCAGAATGGCCACAGACGTATCCTTCCCAGAAAGGACTTTGGTATCTTGCAGGGTTATAAGCCAGTTCGAAATCGTCAATTTTATCTATCTTAATCCTCCGTAGTAGCTACAAGTAGTTTCTCCAATGTTGAGCTCGATTTTGAAAATGGTAAATGTATCTACTCAATTTACAAATTCCTCAGTTTCATTAACACAAATGGGTAAGTTCTGTGAAATGAATCATAGCTCAACTCGCAGTTTATATTTGTTAATTTTAGATTTATCTATTATCTTGCACCATATTGTATATGATCCCAACAGCAAGTTAAAAGAGTTAAAATAAGTTAAAAGAGCTAAGAAGAGGATCAGAAACAGTAAAAAAAAAAAAAAAAAAATGCAAGCAAATATTACAGAAACACTCCAAAACTTTTGTGAGAACAGCAACAAATGAAGATTCAACAGAGATCATCTCTGGCTTTTGAGGAATGCATGATACAATAAAATTTTCTTATTTCTTAACCTTCTATATTGCAAACAAATAACAACTTCCAACATTATTATTAAAAAAGAAATAAACTTGTTATAGACAAACAATGTGATTATCGAATTCTAAATAAATGAATCTAAATTTAATTTTGCTGCATTTGCAGTTTTGTTTTGATTTTGTTTTCTTCAATTTTAATTCTTTTTTTTTTCCCTGAATTATTTTGGCTTCAGTTCTTAATCTCACCCATTCTTATGAACTTGACTATTACTTACCTAACAAAACTGATATTTTTTCTACTTTTGTTTTACAATTTGGTTCAACTCAATGATTTCTTGATACAAGAGAGTGGCTGTAATTGGGAACTACTTTATTAGAGATTGATAAAAACTAACAATGAAATAACAAAGGTACGACAAAATTTACATTTTTCTTAATAGGCTTGGTAATGGATACAAAGATTAGAATTTCATATAGTATTCATCAGTTTTAAGCAGAGATTAAAAAGTAAATGAACAAATAAATATTAGACAAAAAATATCCAACAATGGATGGAGACCAAGTCTCACCATTTTAATGAATAAAGTTGAGATAATTCTAAATATACTGACCATCTTCTTGAGCTTTAAATACTGTCCACGTTCTGTCACGAGATACGGACAGCAAATATTTATCATTTGGTGAAAATGACAAATCTGTGACAGTTAAGGAGTGAGATGATAATCGACAAACTATGCGCCAGGTTGATGTATTCCACAGCAAAATTTCGGCATCTTCAGCTTTAGAAGCCTAAATAATCAATTTAGATTCAAATTATTAGTAATAAGTTTTCAAAATATATAAAAGACATTTCTTTTAAAAAAATGGATAAAGTTGAAGAGAATGAAAGAAGAAAATTGCTGAAAGAATGAAAGAAAGAAGAAAAATTGCTGAAGAAAAAACCAAAATATTTTTCAGAATCTCAGAAATTACATCGGAATCTAAGAATTTTTAGTAACTAGCTGTATCTGGCTCTGTTTGGGCAAATTCAAAGTCCTGTAATGTCTGAGGCAAGTCCCAAATATCTCCTTTGTAATGTTCCCAATCTCCATTCAAATCATTTAGCATTACGATAGATTTCTTTTTATTAGATCATTTATACAAAGAAACAGCACCTTATAAACATTAATATTGGGTAAACACCCTGTAAATGAAAACATTCAAAACAACATGTATGCCGTTTCCACCCTTTAGCTTATAAGCAGTGGGTGCAAAATAGGGTTTCTATAGGGTGTATAGCTTTCAAACAACCATGCATTTACTTTAAGTTTCAACAGATGCTGAATTTATGCCAATATTCAAGGTCTCACATTGATAACTAGCAAAGGAACAAGAACAAATGGAAGAATTCTTGTCAAGAACTTATTTCAATTTTCTCATTTGATAAGTATCTGCTAATAATTACAGTATTACTACTAATTATAGTAGCACCTTCCAATGGCTTAGATACTAAGTTTAATAATTTAAAGATCAATTGAACATTTCACTTGCGAGTTGTGTCTGCACAGTTTAGAAGACAGACAGACAGATGCACAAATACATATTTTGTAAAATCAGACTTGGATGATGCAGAAAAAAAAAAAATCTACATTATTGCACTGCAATCATCACTCAAAATACTTTTGGAAAATGAAAAAAAAAAACAAAATAGAAGATGTTTACCTTGCAAGCTGATGCTATTAGCGTTCCTGAAGAATTTGAAGCAACACAGAATAATTCATAGCCGTGACCGTAGAGCTTCTGGGTTTCAGGCCACAGAGTGTTTTGAAGGAGATTCTCTTCAGTTGGAGGAGCTACAACCAAGACAAAGACACTTTTAAAGTCAAAGGATAAAAATTATATTTATTTTTAAACAACTTCATATTTTATCTTGATTTTTATAAACAAGAATAACTTTAGCATTTATTTATTTTATTTTTTTAGCTTACTAAGAAAAATAGCACGAAAAAAAAAAAAAAAAAGGACAAAATGCAAAGCAATGTAATTTAAACAATTTGCATTAGTACTTTTACCTAATCCAAATTAGTAACCAAAACAATGAGCGACAATTACTGTGTTTCGACTTGTTTGAAAAACAAAACATGGTTTGAAAAAAATAAAGGTTAGGATTTTTTATTTTGAAATGGATTGTCTTCTAAATTTAAACAATTATATTAAAGTAATATGAAATCTTTGATGTTAAAGAAACTTAACTTTTTCTAATTTTCATTGATATTCTTTTTAAGAACTGAGGAAAAAAGGAGAACTTCCAATAGCTACAGATACAAAAATTGCCATCTTATCTCCAAAGTTGAATTTCACTACAAGATTGGTATGTGAATATTGAGACACTTGAATTGCTTATATCAAACACACAAACTTTCATAGAATACCTCTGAATAATAATCTATTGTGCACAGTTTGCATTGCCTTGATTTATTATATTTCTTGTATTGGATAACATATTTTGGCTCTCATTTTTTTTTAGATTTGTTGAACAAACTGACTTTATTCAGAAGAATATCAAACAATTGATACAATTAAGTTATTGACAAAAGCAAAGGTAATCATGTGATGTCTACCTGATAGTGTACATGGAACAAAGCATGGTTCTGGATAGGGATTCTTTTTACTAACTTCTTCAGACGTAATCAAATCTTCATTAAAAATAGCTTTATTGGATAAACTTAAGGCAGGAACACTAGCACCTTCAGGAATGGAACTATTTTCCTGAAAGCAACACAAAAAGACATAACAATTTTACAAATATTGAAATGCAAAACATTTGTAACTTAATAAAGGTTCTTGAGATTATTGTTAATAATGTAGCTAACAATACCACTGCTTTATATCAAAATAGAAATTTATTATGAGCTTACGGGAAAAAAAGAAGCAAACTTCAACATTACATCTAAGAGATTTGAATTTAACGACTAATTGTAACGATTATCTTTCCACTACAGATCTCATAACTTCTGATAACTGCCACTACATTTGTTTTCTTTCCCTTAATTTCATCTGTAAGTGTTTATTATGTATGAATTAAGCAACTACAGATGACAAATAATAAAAATGTTATTGATATATGTAATAAAGCATCAGATAAGCTGAAGTAACCTTCTTTTTCTATAAATTCAATGATGTCTTCTTCTGGATTTCAACATTTTATAATGTTCACTTAATGCCACTTAGCATTTTATTGCCTGCAATGACATCATTCCCAAATCTTAGTGGCTCTTCTGTGAGTTTTGTTCAGAGAAGTGCTCATATTTCAGACAAGATGAAAATCTTGACTTATCTAAAATCTTGATTCCAGTGTTTCTACAGTTTAGTAAATCTTACTATGTTAATCTTCTCATTTATATTCAGTTGCAAGTTTCTTTTATTTCATCCATTTAGGAAAATGAAATGCAGAAGAAGATTCCTTTTTAAAGAATAATTGCACTTCACTGATCTTTAGAAACTTGTCAAATGCTTCTTCTTTTTTTTTCTAAATAGAATCAGGGATGGGCAAGTTACTTTTTAAAAGTAATTGTACTACAGTTACAATGTAGTGGTAGCACAGTTACAATTACTTCAAAAGTAACTGTACAGGTTATTGTTATTTTTTTTAAACAACAACAACAACACAAAAAAATCCTAAACTGTTGAACCATTCTCATTTTTAATACATCTTCCGTCCTTAATAATTTTTTTTTTTTACAAGTATGTACAAATATGAAATTTTCAATTAATTCCAGCAACGTTAGTATATTATAATGCTTAGCAATTTTTCTGTTTTAATCCTTCAAATGTTTATGTTTTGAACCTTTATATTGTAGTTACAATTGTAGTTAATATCACATTTTAAAAATTAATTAAGACCACAAATTAAAAGTAATATTAGATCTTTTTTCCAGAAATTGTCGTTACAATTTTTCTTGTCATTAAGTTTTTATAGTATATTTGTAAGTTCATGGTTACAATGTTATGTAGGAGGGAAAAAATCAAATTTAAAATTATTTGCTTCTAGTTTAATGTTCTTCACCATTTTGTGGCAACTCACTAAAAATTATAAAAAAGATTTTTTTTTCATCGATAATTCAAGAAAAACATGTCTAAAATAAGACCCTTGAGGTGATCAAGACATGTATTAGGAAGAGTAGACAATGATTATCTGCTATTATGGGTTCAAGTTGTTTTACATGTATACTGGGTGGCATTTTAACTCTTTTTATAATTGAAAAATTCAATATAATGGCCACATAAAATTCCATAAAAAAAAAGCCAATTAATTTCAGTATTTAATGCCAGCAAATAAAAATAATATTAATTTTAAGGCTAATACATTTTGCACTTCAGTTCATTATTTTAAATAATTTTTGAAGACTCAATTCAGTGTTAGCACTTAATTCTCTAAAAAAACAAAAACAAAGAAACTAGGCAAAATCTACATTTTGTCTCTTACTATAGAGTACAGCATCAGGCAATGCAGGGGTCAAAATTGCATCCTCTGCAGGCATCAAACATAGGTGTCTTAGGAAGAATCTCAAGCAATAATAACTCTCTCGTAGTTATGAAGTATGATGCTTTTTTTTAAGAAGTCTTTTGCCAAACTTTTCAGTTGTTTAGTGTGAGAGTAAACAAAAAAGAAAAATGAACGAAAAGTAACTCAGAAAATAATGCAATTTTGTTACTCTATAACCAATGAAAGTTACACAAAAAAATGATTTAACGTGCAGAGTTAACTGAGTTGCAGTTACACAATTAAAAGTATAATGGCATTACAGACTGTTACTAACAATATTCCTGTATAGAACTATGCAATGGTTTTCTATTATTTCATCTGTATCATGTGTGCTGAATGAATGCATTCAATATTAATGGCAGATCGAAATGTATAGTCCAATCTGTGAATTCAATACTGAGTATCGTTAAAAATATCAATTCTCATTCTTACAGCCATTGAATGAAATGGATGCTGAAGCACAACATGTCCCCCCCCCCCCAGTATTTCTGCTTTATTCAATACGTCCATTTGTGCTCTGATCTCAGAAACTGGCTTTATTCTAGGTACTGAGGCGGTTTCCTATTGCCATCCTCAGGAAGCCATTATGAATGGCTTCAGATCCAAAGAGGAAGTGAAGAAGAGGCTGACAAACATAGGACATGAAATTAAAACATCCATGTCGTTGCCGGGATTTCAAATCCTGTTACAACACTTAGTTACAGCTAAGACCACTAGGCTAAGCTGGAAAGCCACAATATATGTTAGAACTGCCAAATTTATTTTTGATCCCTTATTCTTTGAATCCATTACTCAAGATTGTGGATTAACCCCCCCCCCCCCAACATGGGTTTGTGTCACCCTGCTTACACAAAAAAGTATTATATACATCATAAGCAGGCTCTCCACATCAAATTCCGGGTCCAGGTATCAAATGTAATACCGGGCCTTTTCCCCTCTCCCCCCATGTTTTGAACAAAATCATAAATTCTTATCCAAAAATATCGCGAAAATACCACACGATTTCATTCTTCTACAGCAGGGGTGGGCAGACTTTTGTAAGATAAGGGCTACCTCAAGTATACTCCAAGTGCCGCGGTCACCTTAAGACTAAAAAAAAAATGGAATCTCCAAATCGACAACCAAAAAAAAAAGGAATCTCCAAATCAGCAGCAAAAAAAAAAAAAAGAAAGACATCTTCAGAAATCTCACATGCGGTCACCCCAATATGCACGATCGACGTCTTGCCCACCCCTGTTTTACATTATAAACATACTGTAGATCTCAGCCCGAGCCCCTTTGACGGCCGGGTCCAACTGACCCCCCCTTGTGGGGGCCCTGATCCTAAGTCAACGCTTATGTCTGTCAGATTTGTCCCTCTTCCCTACTATTCAACATACCTTAAGTCACAAACACACACATGATAAAAAATAAACCAGTAAAGTTCTGCTATAGTAAAGAGCAGACGTAGTACTAACCGACAGACAAAAATGGCCTTTTTTAATGGGTTGTGAAGTGGAACACTTACATAAATCAGGAGCTCTCTGTATAGCTGTTATTTCCTTGTGAGTTCAATACAGTAAAAACTAGTCAAAGTTGAAGCATGTAACTTCTCAAAATTAATGAAAGCCAAGAAGAGAAGAAGTTATTATTCTTTGAATTTTATTTTACTGATTCCTTCCATATTTTAGTGTATGATTTTTTTTTCCTTTATTTCATAAATTACTGTTTGAAGTGGTTTAAATGTAGATGAATTTACAAATTTAATAATACAAAAAAGATAAAAAGAATAATCTCACCCTCATCTTAATATCTTCAGAAACATCAACTGCAGTTAAATGACCTAAATTTTCAATAAATCGACGAGGAGCTTCAAATACTCTTAATACTTTTTCATCACCTCCTGATACAAACATATATGAAGAGATGATCGCTAAACATGTAATATCGTAACCATGGATCTGTGGACGAGCAATTTCATGCCAAGTAGCCTAAAAATTGAGGAAAATATAATATTTTAAATTCTAACAATCTATAATAAATAAGTAAATAAATAAATGAAATCAAAACTTTTACATTGAATGGATTGTTTTAAAAAAAAGAGTTCATATACAATTAAACTATAAAAAATAATGTAAAAAGTCAAGAATTTGAAGTGAAAAGCAGATTTTTGCATATATATTAAACTTGCAAAACCAATGATATTAGGAGTGCTATATTACTCAATACATGCAAAAAATTAGAGATAAAGCTATTTTACAGCAAAACTAAAGCAGTAAGAAGGAAAGATGGTATTTGGAACAGAAAACACTTATGATTATGGTCAGGTTTTTATAGCACATCTGCTGAACTATACCAGCTAAAATTATAACACCAAAGATTAAAAGATTCGTTTAGTTTTACCTAATCAGATTAAACATCTAAGTTCTAATGCTGTCATTTAATCTTGCTATTTATCTTTAATATTCCAGAATTTTCTTTTATTACCACTCACTTTATGGTTCTGCCTTATCCACTGTGCATGTAACCGTGTTGTCTGATCTAAACTTGTACTAATGACAAAATTTCCTTTAGGATCCCATACAACATCATGAACTTCATTAAAATGGCCTCCAACAGTAACTCTTGGAAACCATGATGAAGAAGCCTATACAAAGAAACAAAATAGAAGCAAGTGTTAAAGCATCAATAACAAAAGCATACAACATATTCAACAGCCTTTCTTTTATTAATACATTGAGCGCCTAAATTTTTGCAAAATCATCAATACCCAACTTATGAATCCTTTTATAGAAAATAAATTCTAAACCCTGTTACTGTGTTCTCTATTTTGAACTTGATCTAAGAAAGCTGTCAATTTTTCCTAATGGTCTATTGTATTGTACTAACTAAGAGATGTTTATTCAAGTCCACATCAATTGTCATAAAGAAACACTACCACAGCTACTGTACAAATAAACAAAAATGATTATTAACATAAATAACACAGCACCTGTTCATAGAAACTAAATGTTCCTAACAGGACTGGAATTGTAATCATATGAAAAGGAAATAAACCAACACTATAAGGATAAAACAACCAACTAGATGCTGAAGGTGAATTAAATCTTAGTTTTAAAGTGTTGATGATTACTTCATCATCATGGATGTGAGTAAACAAAGAGGGTAACAAAAACAACATAAGGACACAGGGAAGAAAGTAGTACAGGGCAGTGTGGGTGGAGTAATGATTAGCACTTTGAAACAATTCAACTTTATTTATTCACCTATAGCAACCAAGTAAATTTATTTTTATCCTTATTCTTTCTATTATTTCTTTTATGAATGTAGATTAAGTTTAAAGCAATTTACTGTAAAATGAATTTTGAGCTGAAATTGGAGTTATATTCATAGAAGAGATGCTTGACAAATATTTCCCTCCACAATTTCCATTATCTTTAATGCAATTTTAAAGATAAGACAGCATTAGGAAAAGTGTTTTACTTTTTTCTTCCAAACATATAAACAGGATTTGTTGGTCTTTTGTATCTGAGGAAGAGAGCCATTTACTTCGGGCATCTCGAAACAAATGCGTTGTTTGAGTCTTGCACTATGTGTTGATTCTGTTTCTCAGCACCACAATCACAGTTGGGAGAGAGCGTATTTTACCCCATTTGAATAATAAGTCACCACATTTCCAACAGTTAGTCCTAATTCTGCTAAAGGTAGATCAAACCTTGCGAGGAAAATTGAATCCTGGAGGTTTCCCATGAATCATTTTATGAAACTGTAAAGGTGTATTATGTTCCCATTCCTCTTTCCAACATTTGGTCACATTAAACTCGGACTCAAATAAATTCTGTGCTGTTCTAAATAGAGGATGTCTGGATTGGAGTCTGCTTCATAAAATGTCTGGAATACTGTTGTGGATTTGAAACAAGGAGTTGTCAGTAACTTTCTTAAATTCTCTGAAGAGAGCCTGCTCACATCACAGACGAGGAGAAGCAATATGGCTAAGAGTAGGTAGCCAAAAGGTGGGAGCTGCCTTAATAGTACCTGAAATAAGATGCATTGTTTGATTTAATTGTGTATTGATATCAGTTTCAACATCACAACTCACATGATGCACTTGAAGCACCATAGGAAAGTTGAATCTTGTCCTCCTCAGTACTCACTGCAATCACTGCAACATTGAATGCAGGCATCCCTACACGCATGCCAGTCAAAGAGATGCCAGTGTTATCCTGTGGGATGGTGTTCCATGTCTGCTGCACCTGTACGATGAGATTGGGAATGGTCGTTGCAGATTGAGGATGAGCCCGGAGCTGTCTTCCAATCATGTACCCACACAATCTATTGGCAAAAGCTCTGGCAATCTTGGTGGCCAAGGTAATACGTTAACATCTCAAAGAGCATGTAAGATTGCAGCTGCAATATAGGAACGAGCATTATCCTTTTGAAACAGGGCCCCATCATTCATTAACAGCAGAACAATAGATTCTATCACCACTCTGATGTAAACGTTTACCATCATGATGTTAAAGATAACTACCAGGGAGGCGGGGGATCCTGTTATCATACGTAAACCCTCCCAATAATGCTTGGGGTTCGTCTGGTATGTTGACGATAAATGAGGCTTGCCAAGAAACTTTCAACAGACCTACCCCCAACCAGTGCACGTCCATTACTGGTACCGAGGCAGAAATGGTTCTCACCCATGAATATCCGAGTTCCATTCTGCCCTCCAACGGGCTCCTGGGCAACACCACTGAAGACAAATTGAACGGTGGACAGGAGTGAGTGGCAAACATACTAGAGCAGAGGCCAATCTCCAGTAGACGTTTCAGACAGTTCTTGTGTTGATTTCAGGTTTCACTGCAGCTTGAATTTCTGGGATTCGCAAGGACCATCCTGTGAATCAGCTAATCTTCTCTCTCTACAGAGGACAGGGAGGAACCATTGCTGCCAACAGTTGTAGACAGTGGAGACGTCTCGACCCATTCATGCCACGATCTAACGAAAAGAAAATCTACCCTCTCGAAGGCCTACCACTCAGCCTCATTCAATACCCTCTCGAAGGCCTACCACTCAGCCTCATTCAAAGTGGGTTAATTGATGACATGCAGTTCACTGACACCTTTGCAACATATTGGCATAGCACCCCTTTGCCACAGCCTTTCAGAGTGACAGTAATACTTACGAACAGCTCCACATGTATCGAAATGGAAAATTCCATTAGGCATTCATTATGGTGCTGCACGCACATCATGTGAGTTGTGACGGTGAAACTGGTGTCAATGTAATAACTCATATAGACAAATATTCTGTGTTGTTTTTATTCACCTAGTGTAACTTCGTCTTGGTACTGGGATTTCCATTTCCATAAGTGTAGTTACTGAATGTGGCTTAAACACTATTTTGCCCCAAATCCCTTCAATTGTCAAGTTATTATGATTGTTTGTGCTGAAAATATAATTTTTTTTCCACTTAAAAACAAACAGAAAATAATAATAATGATTTATACAACAACAGGTGCTTTGAGTGAAATATGTATAAAGGAAAAAGTAAGATACTGCGTAAAATACAATAAATGTTGTAATCAATATATTACATCATCTACATAGAATGTAATTACCAAATTTTAGTAAGTTCTTAAACAAAAATCTTTGACTATTAATATTAAATACAGTAAGAGAAATCTCAATTACTAATGAAAACTTTGATTTGCTTTACCTTATTATAATGCCATAAATGGAATGCTCCTTGATAACTATAAGCTATAATTGTATTTCCATCTGGACTGAATTTATTTCCATAGAATCCTAAAGTATTTCCTCCCATTTCCCCAACTCTAATCTGTAAAAGATAGAAAATAACTTACTTATTAACACAAATATTCAAAAAACATTTATTTTTATTTAAATATAAACAATATCTGCGGGGGGGGGGGAGCAAAGTCAGGATTTTAATACTGATTTAACTTAATTTTGAAAAGCTTTGATTCTGTTTTATAAGGCAAACAGACTCATTATGCACAGAATTCAGTTTAATTTCAACTGCAGTAACTTTCAGATAAGTGCAAAGAGAAGTGGAAGGTTAGGATAGAAACTTCACATTTAAAATATTTAAAATTTTGGGTTTGATTCATTCCTAGATGTATTCGCCACTGCCTGATGGTTATAATATTCAACAATGAGAACTACTTTTTGAAAACAATATATTTGGCCTAACTGGATCAACATCAGTTACATATAGGTAGAGTTTGCTTGGAGCTGCATGAGACGTTCGGATAGATGTAGTTGCAGTCTATCTCCAGGCCACAACAAACATGTGGACTGCCACAGCCATTGTGGGCATTTTTTTGAAATGTCATCATTGGCCAAGGCAAGAGGGCATGCTTTATTTCCTGAGCTTTTCAATCTCAATGGATTCCTTCCCTGAGACAACAATATTTTTGTTGAGAGAACATTCAGAAAGAGAAACCTTACTTGTCCTACTATTTGATCAGCCCGCAAAAAAGAAAAGTAACATTATTTTTAGAACAAGAAGTGTGGAAGGGCATTTTTAATAATTTAATTTCACAGCGTCTTCTAGATAATGAACTAAAATTTCATGCATTTTTTGGATTAAGTAGAAGCCAATTTTAGTTTTCACTAAAACAGACTTCTACAGAAAAATTTCAACAAAGATCATAAATGAAATGATTCATTTTATTCTTCTCCTGCCTCCAAATATAAAGAATCCATTCAAACTCCAGATAGAATAGAATTTTTTTTTTCTTTCAAAATGTGGCTCTCTTTGAGTAATTTTTCAAGTAAAAATTAATTCACCAATTTTATAGGAAGGGAATGAGCAAATAACTTTAATTGGAGACTTCACGTTAAAACATTATTACCTAAGAAATTTAATCACCTATTAAAAACAAATATTATACAATCATGATATGTGTATAAAGCAAAAAATAAGAAGATTTATTGTATTATTTCATTATAACATTAAAAAAAAATTCCATTTCTCAATCATACATTCATATGCTAATTAAATTGTCATGAATATTATCTTAAAAGTCAAATATACTTTGGACATAATGTATTATTAAGATTATGTAGTTTTTAAAGTGTGTATTTTAAATTTTAAACGTATTTAATATTAAGCTTTAAAAAAAAATTAAAACAATACATTATTTTATGTCAATAAAATGGATCTTTATATTAAATTGAATTCCCTTGTTTTTATAAATTATTGTAAAAAGTATCAACATGCACTGTTGTATTTATTTGTTTCCAAAGAGAGTTCAGAACACAATTTATTTCGATATTTTGGCTATATAAAGCTAGAGAGGCATTAGGTCCAGCAGCCCCATGCAGTCGTGAACACTCATCCATTCCAGAGTCCCATAGTGACATTGTTCTGGCAGCTGTGAGGCTTTACTACCCTCAACTAAGACAGACGACTACCACCTTCATTGAAGAACAAAGGCTGGTGGTTGTAGGGGACTGTAATTGCAGCCAGCACCTGGCGTCTCAAGCAGCTCCAAGCAAACCCTACCTTAACAGGTTTGTAGTTTTTTGTCTAAACTAGTGTCTTTTGTTTAACTGATTAATATCATTTCTTTGTTTATTTCAGACTATATCAATACTATATATTGCTGCACAGGAACAGTTTATTAATTACTATCAGTTACTTTAAATGATTACTTGTAAAACTGAACACATTGGTTTGAATTTTGATGCAATGAACAATAGCTCCTATTTCTTACTTCTTCTAGCCATAATCCAGATGTTCCATCGTAAGCCCAAATAATCATGGTTTTGTCCATTGATGCTGATAATAACTTCATTGTTTTCATATTCCTCGTTTCTATTTAAAAAAAAAAGAAGCAATTTTCACTTTATATAATACAGTGAAACTAAATGATCCAAAAACAGCAATAATAAAAACAAACATTGTTATTATAAATAATATTTATTAATTAATATTTAATATAAATTTCAATTCAAGAAATGGGGGTTTAGATTTAATCAACATTCTTATTTAGCAATATTAACATTGCACTTTAAAATATAAATAGAGAAGGAATAAAATGTACTATGTATCTACTGTAGGAATGCAAATGAGCTTAACTTCTCTTAAATTTTAATTTATGTGAGTCTCTTGTAACAAACACATTCAATTATTAAACCAAAATCATTGTAATTTGAAATAAAGTGTTCTCCAAAGCGATTTTCAGTATTTATTGAGAGACTGAGAATTAAACTTTTTAAAAATGCTGAAGCACAACAATATCAGCCATTTTTAAGTGGGAGTTAGGACAGCTGATTAAGGCCCATAGTTCCACTAGTTCTATATCTATCTGTCCAATAATAACTGCTTTATTATTCTTATTCTTCTTATTATTTATTAATTCTGCAATTGATGTATAATCAGTTATTTTTATAAAAATTGGTTCTGTTTTATTTTGATGAACTGAACAGTAGTTTTGCACTAAGAATAAAATTCTCTAAAAAAATTAGGAAAAAAAAAATAGATGAAATTCTGTGAATCAATGGATAAGATGAACTGATTCTTTGAAAATAGTCTTTGTTATCAATCAACCAACAGATGAATTCTATTAACATCAATTTACTAAAGGCATTCATGCTAGAAGATGAATTCTATATTTAAACTATATTTACTGCTTATAATTTCACCTTTGTTTATTTGTGGCTGCCAATGAACACCATAGATCCAATTCTCATGCCCAGCTACTACAGCTTCCAATGTCACTGAATACTGCGTAAGTTGTCCTATTAAATAAATAATAGAATAGAATTTATTTAGAGTTCATCACTCAGTTGAGTAGAACACTTGCTACAATGCAATACTCAAACTTAAAAATATATTGAAGGAAATTGAAAAATAAAAAGAGACAAAAAATATCCTACTACTTAATTAAAATTAAAAGGTGAATTAATCTTGGATATATTCCTGAAATTATAATTTTTTGGAAATACAAATTTAGTCAGTGTTCTTGAAAAGGGCCAAGACAGATCTAAGATTAATTTAAGTCTACTAAATTCAAATTGTGAATAAAAACAGGTTCCACAACTCTACTTTATTGTTGTTACATCTACCAAAGGTCACTGCGTGATAAGTGATATTTTGCCAAATATGCACTGAAGTTGCCATGACCAGTAAGAAATTGACTCATTGTGTAACTGGTGTGGGATAATGCATTCATGAAAAACAGAAGGGAAGAACTTTTTGGTAACTCGGCTCTTGCTGGTGTCTATCTATCTCTTATTCATCTTCTATTTGCATGTTTGCTGTAATTACTTGTGTTGTGTTGAATAATAATAACTGGTTGGATGTAGATTTTCATCTTCAACTTCTGCCTTCCATACTCCTACGGTCTGGAACATAAAGCCTGGTGATCCCAGAAGCAGAATATCAAGTGACGGCGCAACATTGTCACAGAACGAAAATGAGGGCTGCAGAAAGATATCGTGTCGAACAGGGGTGGGCA
>JAFIDM010002131.1:7777308-7791307 GCA_023159025.1 Thereuonema tuberculata
CTTTAATTCGTTTAGCTTGAAAAAAGATTCTATATGAATCGAAACTAGTTGTTAAATGTTTTTATTGTAAATATGTTTTTATTTTTAAAAATTAGTGCATCGGCGTACAAGATGTATAAATTTATTAGCGCACGTTAATACTAGCAATTTTAAAATCCCATATTGATGATAAAGAAAAAATGAAGATAGATTTTTTTTGTCACTATCTTTAATATTAATATTAGCACATTAAGTAAGTAAGTAAGACTGTGTTTAGATTAACTGGTCTAAAAATTTGGTTCATGGAAAACATCAATACAGGTTGAGAATCCTTTATCTGAAATGCTTGGGACCAGAAGTGTTTCAGATTTAGGAATATTTGTATCTATAAAATGGGATAGCTTTGTGATGGGACCTAAGCCTAAACATGATATGCATTTACATTTCATAATAAAGATTATTCGTAAGGTATGAAGGTAGTTTTATATAAATAATTTTGTGCAGGCTTTTTTGATATTTTCAACAATATCTTCATAGAGCATGAAATACTTGATAAGCAACACATGCACACACACACACAAATGTGTTGCTATGATGGCTCTGATAACAAAATGGTGCCAAATTAACTCGGCACCAGTTTGTTCAGCACTCAAAAAACTTTGAGATTTTGGAATGTTTTTGATTTTTTGGAATTTCAGATAAAGGGTTCTCAAAGGATTGAATTAGAAAAGAGAAATAGCTTCTGATTTATATAAGATCTAGTATATTTAGCCATTTGTAAAATCCCAACATGAATTGGAGAATCTGCAGAAAAGAAAAAAAAGTAATGAAGAAAATTAGCCTGCAGCCTACCTCCATCTAGCTTTTTAATCCATCTACAGCAATTGACACGGTCTTGGTGTCCAGAAAATGTTGACGACACAAAACCAGAATCATCCTGTAAAAAGTTAACAAATATTTTATACATTAAAACTACATGGAATAAACTAAAAATTCAATCATGCAGCTGTTTGTAAGGAAAAAGAACCAAGAGAGTCTCGTCCAAAATATCAGAATTTTGGTGTTTAAACGTGTTTTTATTTGGATGGTCATTTGAAAGGATTTCGTGTCCCATCCTCCGATATTTAATGTGTAGAATTATTTTTGGTCCAATGAATAATACTGAACTTGACTCTACTATCCAAACAAATTTTAACATATGACTTATTATTACCAAATTGCCATCTACTCTGATAGAAAAATGACAGTAAATGGACAAAAATTCAAATAATAATAAATGTATTTTGTCAAACAAATTTGATCTGCTTATTGCTCAATTTGATTTTTATCCTGTTGATTAAATATTTCTTCGGGGTGCTATCCAGGAACTTTCATGTAAAGATGAAAAGGAAAAGATTCTTTTTTTCTTCACAAAAAAAATGAAATTTCCTTTTCTTCAACTAAAACCAGATGATAGCAACAATGGATGAGTTCAAACATGGGTTTTTATCGAGATGTGAAAATAACCGTATTATAAAATACATTTCATAGTCATAACTTGTAGTTGTGAAATATATTACAAAATTATTTAACTTTTTAAATCTACATCCAATAACTATTTTGAAAATCAACATACTTTTGATACATTCTAGAACAATCTAACTAAATATCAGCAATTCTAATAATTTTGAGATTATCTAAAAGTTCCAACAGTTAATGTTAAAACTACGAAAAAAAGTGTATAATAAAAAGTAGCTGTATATTATAATCAAATAATTAGCAAATGAATTCAGATATACGTAAACCAGTTGAATACAATATCATCGTGCTTAACAACCATTTAATAAACAAATTGAAAATAAAATCCAATGACATAAGACTACAATCATAGATAAATCTATATTTTCTTAAGGTGACTGATTCCTACATGATCATAGAATGTAAATAAAAGTTATTTATGACTCCAAATAAATTAAAAATGTCAATATATTGACAATCAAGACTTCAAAACAATTCAGTTAATAACAACTTAAAGCAGCAATTCTCAAACGGTTTTTCTCAACCGTTTGTCCTGAGAAAAAACAACAAAAGGTATTTTTATTAAAATGTGAAAATAAGAGAAAATATAAAATATGGATTAAATATTTTCAACAACATTATTTATTAACACAAGAGGAACAAGTAAATTGTAATCATACAAACGGGAATGATTAAAATTAATGAATTGATAATTACGTGATTTTTATAATTCAATGAGAAATGTGAGCTTGTTAACATTCGCACAATTTTTGAATACAGGGGTCAAATACATAGTAAAGTAATGAAAAAGTTTGGACTGCTGTAGGATATAAGGAAAAACGTTCAGTGGGCCGCTGGATTTTCCAAATACAGTAAAGCCTGTCAAATCCAGCCTGGTCCTAAGTAATTTTTTTTTTTTTTAGTAACTAAATTAGTTTAAAAGAGACATTATAAACTAGATGTTTTTTTTTTTTATTTTACAATACGTATATTGTTAAAATGTAGTTTAACACATTTGCGTCATTGTATTGTATACAATAAATAAGGCTACTGTAATTATAAAATACACTTATTTGTATTGTTTTTAATAAACATTTGAGTGCAAAATTATGAAAATGAGGTTATATTAATTAAACCTGGCATTATGTCTTCATAAAAATTGAGCGATTGAGTTATTTTAAGAACACTCTTGGTAGTACAGCTTTTCTGTAATCCGGCCTACTGGGCGCCACATTAGGTCGGATTTGAGAGGCTTTACTGTAACTAAGTGTGCCGCGAAGCAAAAAAGATTGAGAAACAATGGTCTAAACATAATGTTATATTAACTATTTATTTATTTCATTTGAGTTTAAACATATGGCTAATTTTTTCTTTATTAGGAATGCTTCTTTTATTTTAGGAGGAAATCTTTTACCATCTTTATTTGAAATTCTCAACATCTTCCAATTACTCTGATTTGAGGATTAGGCTTGAGTCATGGATGAATTTTCAATGATTTATTGAAATAACATAACTTATCATTATGTAGACTGGATTAGGAAGATAGTAAAATCAAAAATATAAAATTGCACAACATAAACTTGAATATTAATGAAAATAGGAAGATGGCGAATTTCTTAGTAAATATAGCAAAAATATGGCTTACAAAAAAATAAAAAAAAAGCATTATTGATAAGGAAAAAAAACTGAATTTGTAAAACTGATAAAATATCAAAACTTACCAATTTTTAAAAATATCAAAAAAAAAAATAATAATAAAAAAATCAATAAGCAATTATTACATCATTATGTTAAATTGCTATTAACTCATTTGTCTTGTTTTTTGATGACTTTATTTGAACGATGTGCTTTGTATTTGTATTCTGTAATCATTTATCAATTAATTCTATACGAAATATGAACATCTGTTTAAATGTGTAATTTAAGTGGATTTTGTTTTGAATGCCTTTTAAACATTTCATAATCAACTGATAATAAATAAAAGTAAGATTTCAACTTTAATTCTATTTTAATTTTAATAGAAATATATGTTTGTCAATGTGACATTTATGTCACATGGTCACCAAGACGGACCAGTCCCACATAACTTGATTACCTTTTGTTTATATAATGCAACAGCTCTACAGGAGGAATAACAAATAATGCCATTCGCTCCCCAGTCTAATGCATGCGGTGTTCTGTTACAGCCAGCGCTGATATATTCCAGATCAACCGTTACCATGTTTACATTAAACGAAAACGAGCACTGTTTCCTCGCTAACACAAGGCAGCCATTTTGTCTACTTGGCTTCCGCTTATCGATTTGTTTAGCCGAGAAGAGCGTTTTAAGATGACTAAAAAGTTATAGGATAAAATTTAAAATTAAGTGAAAAACAAAAACAAGCAAACAAACACACACAAATAAGAAAGACTCACTCCAGTATAATTGTGAAGTACCATTTTATAAATAAATAGAAAATAAAATAGGATTGAAGAATATTTTCAATTACTGCTTTCCCCTTTAACTGAAGAATGAAATGAAGACATTAAGAAAAAAAGGACTTAATTAAAACATGTAAATAATAGTAATAAAATTAAAAAGAAAGAAAAGAAAATAATTTTCTCATATAGGCCTGTGTAGCGAGACCTGGTTGTGACTGCTCCTAGCTGATGATCGCCATATTAGCGTGAAACAGCTGTACTAGGATGTCATTTAGTAAACAACTTGATCTCCCCTATTATTAAAAAAAATGTTCTTTTGCTAACAGGGAAATTATCAATTCTTTAAGTTTGATAAGACGAGAGATTTCAGATCCACTATCAAGAATCATCATCGGAGGGGGAAAAAAGTCAGAATAAATAAATAAATAATGTAGATCATGAAGCATTGTTACCTTAAGTTTGATTTTATTTATTTATTTATTTTGTTTTTGTTTATTTTAAACAGGATTTAATTCGATCCATGTATTTTAATCTTTGATATCGAATGGACATTTCTTTATTTTGGTGGAGATGTTAAATGAAAAACATGAAACTAAACAAACTCTTGATGTGCAATACAAGATGTCTTGTCTCCTCAGAAATTGGTCAGTTTCTAAAAAATTATTCATTTGTAGTAAAATGTTGGTTAGTAGCATTTTACTTATATTTTAATATTAATGCTTTTTTCTTTTTTAATCTTAATACAAGTCTAACAGGAAGTTGCGTCATGGATTGATTGATCACTTCTGTCCTTTTCCCACCATCCTCTGTTTACAATATGGTGGAGGGGTTTGTATATCATATCGATCGTGTGTTTTATTGTTAATTCCAGGCTATTAGTTGGTGAGTATAATAAATAGAATTGGTTCTTTTTGACTTCGTGAATCGAGGGCTGGGGCGTCTGTGACTATTTTTGTCTCCATTCCGGTGTTTTTAAGGGTGGTATGGCTGTAGATCCGGTTATTGTCCGTAATGCACTGCTTGAATCGCGTTAATTTATTTCCATAAGCCTAATGTTTGCGACCCCTTTCGCTCCCTCTCAATTCCATTTTTGAATTAAATCCCGAATATATGAGATTTATTAACTTCAGGAGGCAAACCTCTGACCCCGTATTGATGAAAATGCTGTTCGTGTGACGCATCGCACTGTTAACAAACTTCATTGACCTGCTCTCATCTGTACCTTATCCTCTTCATTGTATTTATTATTGAGAATTACAGACAAAAGCGTATTATATCATGGTTCCTTCTACGTTTTCTTTAGGAAATTAACACTCTGAGAAGTAAATCCCTCTTCTTCATAATGATTCATAGGTTGTTTACACGAACGTTCTGTTACGATCATCATATGTCGACAAAGTTTAAAGTACGTGTATACCTGATCATTGATCTGAATGTATTATGATCTCATGATATTCGGTTCAGTTTTAAATTCTAACGACTTGAGGTTATAGTAAAACGAAATATGCTTAATAAAAATGCCTATTGTGGAATGAAGCCGGCTGTTAAATCGGTCTTTCACTACTTTTGCCTCTTTAATCAGAGCTGTCATCCAGCAGAATCGTAGAAACTTTTAACATGCTAATTGGAAGATTCTAGATTTCTCAGTATTGATTAGAATCGTGAATAATGATTTAAAATTTCACGTTGCGTATTAATATCAAAGTGTTTATAGCCTCACAACTAGAGATCAATAAAAGTTATGATCCGAAGAATGAATCACATACTTAGGTCATCCAATTATCCATATTGAATGTCCAGTAAAAACTAAGAGGGTAAATGGAAATTTCTTTTTCTTATTCGTTAATTTTCTTACGAATAACTGAGTAGTGATGGTAATAGAATTGTATAAAAACAGCTAAATGATTGTTGAACTATAATAGTGTATAATATTATAACTTATAATAGTGTAAGAGAATAATTCCACACAATTTGTATCTACTCAATTTTAACACACAAAATAATGTTAGATCTCAGTGGCAATTTAATGTATCAAATTTTCATTTTTTCATGGAGAATTGGTTATTGTTTTAATATCAATTACATGTAATTATTTTTGATATTTGATAATGTTTAATGTAATTAGCTGATTGACTTTCTCCGGATTCATTGTGAAAAGAGCTTAAATAATTTAAATATTTTGTTTAGTAATTGTAGTGTTAACTATTCAAGATTAATACTAAGCCAATGTAGTTGACTTTTTTGTTTTAATTCTTAAATTTAATATACGTATCTGGTTCCTACAACGAAATGCATTTTATATATATATATATTATATTTACATTAAAAAATTACCTAATATATCCTTTTGTTTTAGGAATTTGTGTAATTTCTTATATAATATGAAGTAGTTACAATCATATCAGTCATTTCATTTGGTCACCATTATGATCATTTTTCCCGTTTGTATTTTAACATAGAATATTGTATTCATCTACTTAAAATAATTGGTTTTAATCTTTCTTTCATACTGTAATGTACAAAATATATTTTCATTTCTTATCTTCCATTTCATCAGTTTGTAAACTAACATATTAATAACTGAAATAATGCAACCACAACCACACTTCAACAGTGATCAACTAATTTCAAAAACTAATAATAAATATTATTATTATTATTATCTCGGAAAAGTTTCAAACCTTGGGTTTCCTCAGCAAAGACAACATGGCAGGTCAAGAACAAAGCACATATTGCGAAGTGTAAAGACGTATAACATTATTATTATTATTAATGAGAGCTTACAGAAATTGGTACTTATACATAGGAGTTGCTGGGATTCATATAGGAATAAATTTTCAATGAGTTAGGCATATGACATCACTTGCAGCTGGGCCATTCAAGAATAATAATTGCTTTTAGATATAAATTTGTTAGGAGGTTTTTATTTTTCCATTTTTCTCATGATTCCTTCTTAAACAAGACCACGGTTTATAGATCACTCAGTTCATCCATAACTATCATTGCAATGTCGACCTTATTATCTTAGTCACTCCAGTTAAAGCATCTTATTCCAAATTTGTTTAATTCCTATATGTTGTTCCTGTGGTTTAGATTACAGTTGCTTTCATTCTATGTTTGTGGCTGAACAGATTAAGATTTTCCATTCTGGTCCAGTTGTTTTTTAAAAGTACTGTCTAAAATTACTTACCTTTCTTTTTCTATTTATCAAGGAGTCGTCATGTTTCTATTTATCTTTTATATTACAATTCCTGTTTAGGTATTACATAGTAAAACCAGTTAATTGCCATTCAAAGATTGGATTTTAATAATTTTTAATATTTTTTTATGTGTAAATCAGATTTTACATCTATAATATTCTTTTTGTAGTTCCATTGCAGTTAACAAAAATTATTACATTAACTTAAGTTATAAATGAAATAATTACTTAATAATTTACAAATAATATTTTAAGAAATTTTAACAATTTTTAAGATATATTTTAAGATCTACATAACATATTTAAGATTGAACAATAATCAAATCCAAATTTTTAAAAATTGAGCAAAATAAAAAACCATTAATTTATCATTGCAGTAGAGTCCTGCTAGTCTAGACATCCGGTTAATCCGGACAGGATTAAAAAAAAATAGAATTTTTTGAAAGAGAAAAAACTCCCAGAAATAGCTGTGTTGTTCATAGACAATGCACCTTGCCACCCTCCTGAAGAAGAATTGCAAAGGGGGACATTTTTGTGAAATTTCTGCCACCCGAACTTCACTGCTTTGATTCAACCAATGGACTTACATTTGTTAATCCTATATCAGTTCGTAGGTTAAAAACTTAAGTCTATATATATAGTATGTAGTGTTAAAACTAAAAGTAAGCTGTAGAGAAAGAGAAAATGCCAATTTTTTTGTTTTAGTTTTACCCATCTAAAACTTGTGTTATGTGCATTTTAAGGCAAATTCCTTTTAATCCGGATTTTTGATGATCTGGTCCCCTCTAGTCCGGATTAACTTAACTGTATTTTCTTTTCTGGTAATTTTTGTCCTGTTTAAAGATGTTGGAATTTCATTTCTTCTGATCTTGAGATTGGCTATTAGTGAGATTTTTCAAGAAAGAATCATGATCTGCATATTGCATCTTAGAAGTTAGAAAATATATTGCAACTTCTGAGATTTTATAAACCCATTTTTTTCCCCAGAGTATTTCATTAAATTAGAAAAAGCTTTAGTGATGAGAAGCTTGCTGTTAAAATGTGGAATAGGTTTGAAATTTGAAGAATTGAATTGTTTTTAGAATAATGTATATTTGACAGCAAATCTCCCCTTTCCTCACTGCCAATCACTAAATCATCTACAACCTAATGACCTGTAATTGATCTTTAGGAATTAAAAGAAGACACTGCTATTGTATAATTTACTGGTGCACATTTAATTATACTAAGATGCCACAGTCTAGCATATTAATTATTTAGCAAAGTATGGTGGAGTTTATTGTCTTTAACATCTTATACATGAATCTGTTGTTTAGGGAAAAAGTGAGTTTTATTCATTTGTCATTGCTCAAATCATTCAATTGGCAAAGTATGAAATGAAATGGATTCCGTTGAGTACCATAAATTATTCTGAATGATTTTCACTGAAGGATGGCCATGTATTTATTTATCAAACTGTCTACCAGGAATCCCTGGTAAAAATCTCTGAATCAAGATACTGGCCAGTGTACATATTCGGCTCAAATAAGTCCTCTTTTCATAGATTCCCAATGGACCACTTGAGGATAGGCGGGGCTTCGTAGTTCCAAAATATCCCACTAGGCTACTGCTTGGCTTGTGGGATAAACAAAGCCTTGTGCTTCGTTTTAACCCTTGTAGATATAGAGGGTGAACTAAAAGATTTGATTTGGATGCAACGATTGTAAGCCTTCCTAAATGTTCATATTGGATATAGAGTTGATTATAGCCTATTCAAGAAGATGACAGCAATATATTATCAACGAAAGATATAATTTAATGGACCACTTGAGAATAAGCGGGGCTTCATAGTTACTAAATATCCCACTAGGCTACTGCTTGGCTTGTGGGATAAACAAAGCCATGTGTTTTAACTCGTGTCGATATAGAGGAAATATTATATTAAAGAAGGATATTCTAAGTACTTTACAGAATTATTACAATAAGGAACTGCACAGTACTGAACCATTCCGTCTTGAAATATCAAAAATCGACGATTTTTTGAGTAATTCACACTAAGTTATATGTTTGTTTATCCCACATGATCCTTCATTACACGTCATACTTGACGTCGATAGGGGCATAAACCTCAAGTGGTCCATTCACTGTTCAATTTATGATAAGAATGTTCTTTATCTTTATTGTATTCTAAGAATTTCTTTTGCCTCAGAAAATTTTGATCAAACAAAACTGATGTGTTAATTTAAAAATATGTATTGTTATGTGCAATGGGATTCTGATTTGGCTATTAGTGAAATTTGGCAATTAAAACATTTTGAAAGTAGAAATATATTATAAAAGTAATACATTATCGTATTACTGTCATACATAACAATATTATATAAGTAGTATTATCATTTGTAATAATTATGGAATAAAAATACATAAATAAGAAAATAAATGAAATCTTGTTGGCCTTTAACTATTGCAAAACTAAAAGATTATTTTCTTATGAGAATTTTCTTTTTAAAATAGTTGATAAATTTCTCTCCATTTTATAAGGTAATATTAACGATTTCTCTTAGTCTTAGCATTAATTGATTTTAGAAATATTTTTGTTGTCATTATCTATTACTTATTTAAGATTGCCAGTTTTAATTCAATTTTGCTTAAGGATTGCACAAGATTCTTATTTGTATGGAAATATTTGTAGATTCACTTAGCAGACGTATCTCTTAACATTTACGACACTTTTCCAAAATTAACAGTGAATTTTAGATCCTACTTTGTTTCTACTTCTTGTATTCAACATTGTAAATCATGACTTTTTAGTTCTTTGACATGATTCTTAATAGTTGGAAGAATTCAAAGATGTATCCAATCCGAAAACCATATATTATAGCTTTGAAGAAATATCAGTTGTTATCCGAGCAAATTTAGTATTTTCGTGTGTTCTTTCTATGTTTTCTGCACTCTCAAGGTTAAACATAAAATTCTCTAAGCAGTGATTGGGAGTCTGCTCTGATTTATGCAATTGTGGAACAAGAATTTGGATATTGAGTCCATCGTATTAGCAGTTGTAAAGCTTTACAATGTTTCTACTATGTTAAATTAGTGTCATTTGATACTTGCAGCATTTGTAGTTAATCATCTTATGTGAAGGTACTCATGAAGTCATTTTTATTATTAGCAGCTACTTATCGATCACCCAGCATTTTGAATATTACTTTCTTTTAACTTAATATGAATTCTTCTGAATTTTTTAACTTCTGCTAGTGGTGACTATCTTTATCAGACTCAAGAATCTGCCAACACTGTTTAACAACAAAGATGTATTTGACTTCTTGGATAGAAGTCGGAAGCTTGCTACTTGCTCATCACATTAAGAATCTGTCTTTTATTATTTAGTAATTCTTGTCAGCTTTCATGAGCTGGAATTGACCATTGGTTAATAGCTCAGCTGCAATTGACAAAATTTACAAAAAGATAAATGGGGAAACAAAGTGTTATGGAGAACTCAGATGATGAGCCTCAAGTCTTATTAAGTGAAAAGAAAAGAAAGATGCAGTGGCTTCTAAGATAGCTTTTTGTTTTATGTTTTTCATTCCTTAATGGCACAAAAAAAGCAACAATTGGCAGAGCTTATCTTCAGTTTATTGAATGTCTAAATTAGTTTGTTTTGTTTATTTCAGTGCATAGATTAAACATTCCTCAGATAATTATTAATTTCAAGTTAGTTCAATTATGCAAGAAATTAAAAGGAAATGGTTACCTTTATCTGTTTTATCTTTATATTTTATAAAGCTCTAGCCTTTGTTTTGCTTCTCATGAATCTAATCAATCATAGAATCAATATTCACTGGTTGCCCTCGAAGTCATTTAGTTTGATCGGCTGCTTCGATTGAGTGACAAAAAATATTTAATATGAAATTATCATTCTGAGTAGACTTAAAATATGTCGCTTAATTGAAGAAAATCATCTTTTTCTTTTTGTTGAAGTATAATTTTAAAATCTTGATATGTTTATTACATCATCATCATGATCAACTTTTGTCAGTGTACTGCTTAAGGCTCATTGTTATTGTGTAAGATTTTATTATTGATCAAATCTTACATTTATTTATCTTTTTTATGTAAGCTAAAGCTTTTTTTTTTTTTAACGTAACTTAATTTTTAGTTCAGACATGTACTGGTGATACATTTTAAAATTTAATGATGCAAATTTTGAAACCAATGTGCTCCATACTTGATGTAGCTAGTATCATTTTGCTCTGTTTCTCTCTATTGATCCAATGTAACATGGCTCAATATAAAATTTGATTGTGTTATTTTTAGCAAAATCATTTATAATGCAAAAAAAGATTGATTTTTGAATTAAAAAAAGAAGCCAGTGGTGCAGTTAACTCTAGATGCATTTAATACTAAAACAGCAGAATTATGTAGAGAAAACTTTAAATTGAAGTGCAAGTATTTTGTTCATAGAATTTCTGCTACTTGTAGTAATAAAAAAAAATCAATATAAAATTATCACATCTTTGTTATCTATTACAACAAAAAGAGAGATTTGATATAATGTTATCTCAGTAATAATAGGAACCAAATTCTTCGACCTCATCTATAGTGTTGTTTGATTCTATAGTGTATTTCTGAATATTTAAATTTATATTTGGTTTTTAAGGACAGAGAGAACGTTTTGAGTAACAGTCCTGAGAAAGAACTGAGATAAATGAAAAGAAATATAGATTTTATAACATACACATATGTTTATGATTCAAAAGGTTACAAATAGTAGAGTAAAGACAAATATTTTTAAAATAAAGAATCTAAGATGGGCACTACCATCTTTAAGCTCCACAAAGTCTGAAAAATTATCAAGGGCCTGCACTCCTGAATAAATAGGAGTAGTGTTTCTATAAGCAAATGTATTATATAATCATATTTTGTTATTATTTTTACAACTACTATTTTAACATATTTTTCTGTAGGTGTACATTCCCTGATAACTTTTGGATTGCTGGATGGATCCTCTTGAAACATGGTCTGCATATTTAAAGCTAAGAGATAATATAACAATTTTGCATCTGATTTTGGTCCATAACATTTTGACCCACTTAAACCGCTGCTCAATTATTTGAGATTTGATTTAAAAATTAAAAAAAAAAAAGGCAATTTAACATTTCACAAAGCTTTATTTATTTAAATGAATGAAATAACAAAGAAGTGCAAAAGATAGAAGCTGATTGTGTTGAGGCGGCCGTGTGCTGTAGGATGACAGATTAACCCATGCACCTAGAGGGCACAAGGGGCAAGTGATAGACATAGAAAAGATGCTAAGCAGCAGTGATGGGCTTTCCCACCTGGAACTTTTCACTAGTGGAAGACAGAGTGTGGGTGGATTTTTAAAAACCAGTTTCATTCTGTTACTGTGACAAGAATGGTTCCATCTCAGTTCGAAATAACCAAGCAGGTACTTTAGATCCTGATGAATTGTTTGCAAAAATAACCCGTTCTGTGCCCTTTCCGATGTCAAAATATCCTAGTTGGTAGTCAGTAAGGGTATCATTAGCCACATAATCTGCTGAAACCGTCAACTTGATCCCAGGCCAAAGGTACCACTGAAACAGGAACCCAATGATGCAGACAAGTCAGTTGACTGCCTGCTACCATGTAATAGATGAGGGTGATGGTCCAACAAAAGAATGTACTCGTCCAACGTTGTATGGCCAACAGGTTAGGAACATCACAACAGACCATGGACCATGCCATCCAAAACAATCTTGGCATGCACAGGGTACACAAACCACTTGGTTACAAACTCACTGAACAGCATATCCAGGAACGCTTCACCAATGCAAGAAAACTATATGAACGGTACTTCACACATGAATGACAGTATGACATTACATTGAAGCATGGATGTATTTGTACAAAGCCAACCAACCCAGGGCGATTTTGTCACTTGCACCTTGGAGAGAAAGGACCAGCAGACATCATGTGAGAATGCAAAGGCTTTATAATTGTTGTAAGATACTGTGCTAGTGGCCATCTACCACTGATCAGAGATACTGTGCAAGTGGCCTCTAAAGCTAAGATAAATGCTGCATACTTCCAAGAGACTGTGATGGAACCAATCTACGGCATCCATGCCCCTAAGCTTTATGGCAGTGATGCTCCATTGGTGCACATTCATATGGACAAGGCATTCTGAATATTCCTCGCTACTACGAGCAAAAGGCGCATATGGACTTCTGTGATTTTAGGGCTTCTCAGTCTGGGATTGCACAACATGCACCTCATATGCTGGCTAAACTATGAAAAGTCTGTTTAGATGTGTGGAACACAATCCCCCAGGAATAACTATTTGAAGCCTCCTGCAGTGTGGACTATAACGCCGGGCAATTATCCATAACCGTGGTTGTCTTATCTAACAGCATCATTGGTGGAGGAATGGCTTATCTCTTTAGCATGAGGTTCCGAACTTTTTTAATTTTATCTGCCTCATCCCTCTGTATTCATTGTTACCAGTCTTACAATACATGTTAATGCTTTCAGTAATCATTAAGTGCTGTGATATGATTGAAATTAATGGGATTTAAACAAATTAAGGATTTGTGGATTGAATCAGGAAACGGCAAAATTTCTTCTGTTTGTATTGCTAGTAAATTATAAATGAAGACTTATTTCATGTAGTTTTTCATGACTTTTAAGAAAATAAAAAAAAAAAAATTAAGGAAGTAGGCTTTAAGGTCTTTCTAGAACTTCTTGCCATTATTGTTTTACTATTACGTTATGTAACATGTTGTATGGATGAACTATGTTGCAGTTGGTTGTTTTCATAACAGATGTCTTACTTAACCCTTCAACAAATGTCTATCTCGACAAAAGCAGTACAGCCCTGCAAGAAATTCTATCAAAGATCTTTGGCATCTAACTGTTATCCTACAC